>JNHW02000016.1:0-263342 GCA_001691775.3 Amanita inopinata Kibby_2008
GAACAACTTCCGACGGCGTACCTGACATTTCCATACGCTTAACACAAGGGGGAGGACAAAAAATATTTGAATGATGCAAACGTACTTTTTTCCAGAACTTTACTTCCTCTATTGGGTAACCGTCTATGATGTCCTCCAGAGTAGTGACATCAAACGGATCTGCATCATCTGGAACGTCCGGGTCTGTATGAAACGGTAGTTGGATTTTCCCCTCCTCCACTCGGGTAAAGTAGAGTGTGACTAGGCTACCGAACGCGCTGATGGAAAGCGCGGCTGCAACCTCGACCTGTAAATGAAACATAATATCACAGGCAAYAAACGATGATCGCAGTCAAAGGTACACTTGCGTGCCCTTTTAAAACCTTTTGGATTGGACCACTGTCCTTGGCGTTGACTCGAGTCAAGAGGTTGAAAAGACTGGGTTGGACGGGTGTATTTATAAGATTGCCGCGTAACTCCCTGACGCAACCGATGCTCCGGCATGTAGAACTGTTTACAAAGCCTCCTGCATCCACACGGTCAGTTCCGTCTGCAGTTCCTGAAATCCTTCCTCGCACTTTTTTTTTTTAATTCCTATTGTATTGCATTCTGTAGGGGGTACATATTTCCTTGCATTCGAGTCCTAATATTTAGAAGATATATTCGAGGCTGCCATTTTCTTAATGCAGTCCACGTGCTCGTTCCTGGCTCAAACCATTTGGGTTCACTTATACCTTATTGGTAGGCAACGATTGATATCGCCGCACATGGTCTCTATCTACTCATTTTACAGTCCTGACAGGGAATGACTCGACTACAATTGTCTGCCCGTATTTGGAACAAGCATGCCGTATCTGAGAGCTGAATCAACCTTGGAGTATGTCTCTTTCCAAAACACGTCGAAGAGCAGCGCGTTGTTCGTCAGACTATGATAACCAGATTGTAAAATCAATGGGTTGCTAGGCGTGGATGCCCTGGTACACACCATCTCTCCCGGAATATTAGACAAAATATGTCCGATATTTATCCCTTCGCAGTGGTCTGCATGGGCATCAGACAAAGACCTTTTGAAGTTGAAGCCAGGAGTCGATATATCCTAGGGAAAATTCAATGCATGACAGCGTCGACGGCAAAAGCGATACTTACGCAATTATCCTCAGCACGCAAAGCCCGTAGTTCACAGATCACCTTGGCCTTGCAGGTAGAGTCACATGATGGTACATTGACACCCCGCGACCGAAAGGTTTGATACATTTGGAAAGCTGTGTCATTGGTTGCGAAGACTTCGGTAACCTTATGCCAGAATGCTGGACTGAGTGACTCATTAGGGCCGAGTCCCACAAGTGGACCATATGTGTCCCGGGCGCCGTAGTAAGGCTTCCAGGCAGCTATTTCGACCATCATGTAAGTCACGCATTTTCACTCCAGGACTCTTCAAACTGACGGTTTGTCTGAAATGTAGTATCCGCCAAGTCACCTTTGAGAAGCAAAATGAGCAATAGCAAGTCATCAAACGGGCAACGACTGACTCATAAATACCCGAGCATCCATAATCTCATAAGTATCTGGATCTACATCATAAACCTTGAAGGCCGAGTTACCATCTTGAACGATATCAGTCTGCTTTTGGTTTTCCGAATATTGAAATACTGCCATACCACGAGGAGTGACTGACGGTGCTATCCAACCAACGCTGACCGCGGTGTCCGCGGTCCTATGCGCATAGTCTGAGTACGCAATTGCAAACTGATCCTGTGGAAACGTTACTCATTATCAACTTGATCAAGAAAACAACTATTTCACCTCATGACTGTGACCATAGAATTGGCCCGCAATCGTATTGTGATATCGCTGTACGACTTGATCAAAGTAATTGGACTGTCAAGATTACAATCAGGAAGCAACTCGGAGACAATCATAACCCTCACTTGATCGTGCAAGGTATCAGCTCGACTGGGAGGCATGTGTCCTATTATCCAAGCACGTTGGCCAGCATCTTCAGCGGCTTGTAGCTCCCGTACTGCGAACTCCAGGATACCATTGGGATCTGGCCTTTGAGTGATATCAGGAATTTGAAGCTTCTTGATTCAGTGAGCGAATGTGACTTACTGGGGCGTGTCGCTGTCATAGAGCCATAAGCTAAACAGACAGGAGCAAGTTTAGAACGCGATTTTCGAAGCCAATAGAACGGGACGTGCTTGTCTTTGTACCAGTAAATCGTATTCAATGAAATGATCCTGCAGGCACACCAATGTGAAAAGGTTGACCAGACACACTGATAGGACGAACCGGAGATTCGTGCCAGGAGCAGTGACGGCATAACTCCCAGACATGTGTATCACCTGGTCAATCGCTCCCGAATCTAACCAGGCCTTGACAAGAGGTGTTGGGCGGTGACGACTTTTAACCGAATATCGATGCTACTCACGGCCCAGCCCTCACTCTGCGTATAAAAAACCCATTCGCTGCTGACAGATTTCGTTGTATTTCTTGGGAAACTGTTGACTGGTGCCGCCTCACTATTGGCATTGACGCCGAGAAAAGCATCTATGTGATACAGGAGGACAGGTGCACTTACTGATTGCCTGCGGAGACTCCGTCAGTGGTGGCGTAAAGGGGATTTCTTCAGAAAAACTTACCAATCGCAGGAAAGACAGGAGCTCCGAGTATATTCGACATTTCTTGGTTGAACATTTGAAGATCATTTGTCACCTCACTCCACCAAAGCTTCAGCTAGGCTAAGCGAATACATTATAAAGGAGCCAAACTGACTTTTCGTTCACTAGCCAGACAGCAGCTAAATTCAATTGGAGTTCAGTCAAAGTTGCAGGGTGATACCGCTGTAAAACTTCACCTTCCACCACATCTCCGGTGAAGATCGAGAACGCGCTTTTCTTTGGGATTGCGTGAAGCATTGAATGCACCAAAGACGCAGGTGTATCACAATGACGACTCCCAAATGGCCCTGCAGGTGTGACGACAGGTCCTGCGTGATCTGTGTAGTTCCTGCAACAGATAGGCTTCTCGCAGCTGGCATCTGCTCCTACCTATATAGAAGTTTGGACCCAAAACGTCAAAAAACCCCTATCCACTCGTTCACCATCAACATCATGAAAGCTTACAGTATATTGGCGATCAATATGAACGTCGCTAAAGTGTGCCACTTGAAAAGGCTTCCTTCCAGTAGAAACAAAAGTCTTTGGATTCTTCGGAGCCGGTTTGGGGAACGGCACCATATACTGGTTGACGGCAGGTGGCTGACACAAACCCAACATAAAATCGCACAGTTTCGTCGCTGTTTGTCCTTTGGTGGATATGAGCCTCAAATCATGCGCCACAATTAGTCCTTGCTGAGAGACAATGCCTTCACAAATGTCATCATCAATTAACTGAACCAGCCAATGTATGACTCTCAGTCTTTTACGTTGATAATGAGCTGCCTAGATAGGGGTGTACCTTGAACGTCTTGCAGATGGCGATAATCGTTTTAGAAAACGCAGCATCGCCTAGTAGGGCTACAAGCTGAAGCGGGGCCAACAAAGCGTGGCAGGACGCGCAATCCACCGCGTTTTCAAGCGCGTGGATGATATCGTCTACCAAGCTAGCAGACACGCAAGCAGCACCAGCACCAAAAAGCACGGCGAAGGTTACTACCCAAGTTTGGAGGCCAGACAGCATCCTGTCTGGTATTGTAGTCAGCGCAAAGCAGGAATGAGACGGTGGCTACCAATGCATCGAAATGCAAACCCCCAATTTATAGTCGAACCATCACTTGACAATTTTGAGAGTGCCGATAGAAGAGCCATTGCCATCATACGCATGATTTTCTTGCAATGCGTTTTCATTGGTAACAAGACACCCGAATCGGTTTCTCATGATAGCGTGACCCGAACGATCGCCGCTCTTGCAGGGGCTTCGCGAGGGTCACAGATATCCACCTCAAGAGCGCTTCACTCAGTAGAAGCTGCCCATAGCAAGTGTTGAGACGACCTACTAAAGCGCCGTCACGGAACAACATTCCGGAATTGGCTGTAGCGTATTTCCATTGATACAGATCGTTACGACAGCTCGGGGAGCTGTCAAACGCACACGGTAATTGTTCGAGGCAATGATCAAAGGAGCATGCGGGAACCAGTAAACATGACCAAAACGAGCACCAGGAACACGACACTGAGCGAACAATTTTTGCAACACCTGGAGGATACGTTGTTCAGGGCCCATACTTGGGGTAGCATTGTTAGCATTAGATGAAGGCTTGATGAGAATACAGAGAGACATTGATACATGTGAGCCAGGCAAAGAAATGTATGTACGCGTGTGTGTACCTGTGTAGAACTGGCAATGGGATGGGCAAAGCAGAAAAAGAGGGAAAAAAATTGAATTCACTACTTGATCCATAGGGCATACAACGGACGCAACGCAAGAAGAACCGACGGATATGAAAGGAAGAAAGAGAACCTTGTAAGCGGAAAAAAGAGATACACACGCCGAGAGAGAGATAAGCACCAAGATCCAATGCAACAGTCTAACAGTTGGACGAAAATGGCGAAATCAACGAAAAATGAAACAAAAGAATAAATACCCTTTCCATTGGATATCAGTAATGGATAGTTTCACATTGAGGCATCCCCGAAACCCAAAGAGGTGGCTCGTCCACCAACTGCTCGACGATGACGATTATTCACCAAAGCCAGGCAAGCACGCAGTCACATCTACTGATGGCTGACAAAGAGCTTTCACCTAGGGCTTGTTGCCGCATTTGATTCTGCGCCGTCGCAGGATGGAGATTTTTTACCTGTTGTTGATATAGAAGATAGTGATACAGTACCAATCCGATTGCCTTCTGATGATGGCTCCCCTCTAACGCGGTTCAAACTGGAGAAGTACCGCTCTCGTCCCCCCCACTCGCGCGTGTCATGGTTCGCCGGCTTCCAGAAATCGCTCAAGTTGAATCCCGCGACTCCCTTGCTATTTTCTTCGCCCGATTGTGTGCACCTCTCACTAGGATTTTTCGAGTCGCTTTGTTGGATATTGTTTTGGTTTGATCCCGGCCTTTCTTTCAAGATCTCGTTCGCTAGACTGCTTGAGATGTATGCGGGGTGCACAATATCGGAGGGGAAATACTCTGGATCAAAGTAACTACTTGGTTCGCCTCTTCGATTGGGGGATGACATCGGGTGAAAATAGCGTCCTGGGCTCGTTGGATGAGGAGCGTGCACTGGTGCACCGACAGCGGGATTGATGAAAGGGTTTGAATTACCCGGTCGACCCCAGAATGCCCCGGGAGACATTGCTACACCTGGCGAGAAATTACCAAGAGAGTATTGTGGGTTGTACAACGGTGTCGATGGATGGGCAGTAGGTGATGGAACCGAGTTGTTAGTAAATATGCCCCAAGAATAACTTTGACCTCTGGAAAGATCTGATTGAGGCGGAGGCTGTGAATGCGAATGCGAGGGATAATGTTGAGGCGATAGCGGCGGCGGTAAGAACGTGAACGGCGGCATTGAGGGTGTGATCGGGGGCAAGCCATGGGGGGTCATTGGGACGGCTTGTTGATGGCGGATAAACTGGGAATTAAAGACGGGGGTTTGCAAAGATGGCGTCGCCGCATCATTCTGAGATGACATTTTGCGTGATGCAAGTGAGAATGGCACTGGAGCTGGAGGAGGCAGAGCTATGGGCCCTGGATGATGCGGATGGTGATGGTGACTTCCGGATGAAGGCGAAGACTTTTCTGTCAACACATTATTTGCGTCGGGACTTGATAACGACGAAGGCAAGTCCGGGGCTGAATTACTCGAGACCTGTTTCGATGTAGGGATGACAGTGGTATCAGACTCTTTTTGACTCGTCAGGCGTGTAACTCCAATAGACTTGGTTAGAGTGAGGACATCGAAATCTAAAGAAGGGTGAGCAGGTTGAAGAGACTGGGTCAACATCTGTGGTTGATGCGGCAAATGCATCCGGAGTGGATATAATTTAGACGGGGTAATAGATCTGGATGGTGGGCCGTAATCAGGATGGTAACTGATGGGAAGCTTAATCCGCGAAGCTTGTGAAGGGTATGATACACCAAATGACGATGGGTCGTTATTCAGGTTGCTGAGGCTCGCCAACGGCATCGAAGCCGTCGAAGCAGGTATAGAAAGCAGAGATGGAGAGGCTGCAGTCTGGCCTGATTGGGTAAATTTGTCAAAGTGGACTTTAAGGACACGACCATTGTACTCGTAGCTACGAACGTCAGTTGAGTTTGAAAGGAGAAGGGAAAACGAGTGCTAGACCCATAGGCTTACCCATTGAACATCTTCATTGCATGCTCAGCGTCGATATCGGTGGCAAAAACAACCGTCCCGAACCCGCGGGACCGGCCGTCAGGGCCCAGAGCAACATCTGCTCGAACGATAGTACCGGCTTGCCGGAAAAGATCTTTCAAATCTTGCCACTGACAATGAAACGGCAGCTACGGCGCGAGGCTTGTCAGTGGTCATCCGGTGGCAGGAAAAAAAAACCATCTCCTCACGTTTCCGACAAAAAGATTGCGACAGGAGTTGGAAGTGGGTATATCGTGCACACTGAAAATCGGACTATACTCGAACTCGTCGGAAAATTTATGTGTATGCAGTGACAGATTGGGAATATGCGCTGGGGCAGAAAAGGTAGATGTGATGGAACTTGCTGGAGAGGCAGGGAATCCGGTTATGGCAGGACCAGATATAGTTGTCAATGGACTATCCAAGTCTGGCGGCAGTCTGTCTGGCCGAACTTCGAGAATGCGCGTCTGCCACGAATAACCGTTGAACATGTCCACGGCACGACCTGCATCTTCTGCTGTAGCAAGAAGGACGGTCCCATACCCACGCGATCTATTATCTGGACCCAACGAGACGTCGGCACGAAGGACGGTTCCGGCTCGACGAAAAAGATCCTTTAAATCCTGCCACCGTACTCTGTAGGGTAGCTGCAGAGATCGGACATCAGCCATTATCGCGGGGGAAACGGAAAAAAACCCGAGCGCACATTACCGACGAAAAGCTGCGTCCTGGTATCTCTGGGTGGAGCAGCACGGCCATCTGGAGTTGGCCGAGCGGAAGTGGCCATCTGAATAATGGCTTCGATGTCATCGTTTGTGAGCTTGGAGGGAGGACTAGGGGAGGTGGCGACGGAGGATGAGCGGGATGAGAGGGATGAGAGGGACTGGAGGGATAGCCGCCTTTGAGAGGAAGCAATGAAGGAGTAGTGCATGGAGGGAACGTACGGTTTGGAATGGATCCATATATGGACAATATATCCAGGATAAAAAGAAGGGGAGAGACCAAGCCTTGTAAAGGAGGGTCAGAGTTACACCAATGCGTGAAACCCGGAAGCGCCTGGACGCCAGCGTATCCAAAGATGTACGATAATGGTGTTCGGAATAAGGAGAGGCTGGCGAAGACCGAGAGATCAAGGCGTGAGTTCAGCCTGCAAAAATGAAAGAACGGCACGGGTTCAAAAAAAGCTCCACAGAAAGATTGACAAAACGGGGATATACTTTGCGCCACCCGCCCCACGTCTTCGTACCAGGAGCGCCGGTTGACTGGGGGATACGGCGACTAGGAGAGTGGTCGATATGGAACAGGGTCGAATCAGCAGACGATGCCGACGAAAAGAAAAGAGCAGCGGAGTCAGCTCACTGCGAGAAACCGAGTAGGCATCTGCGGGGGGAAGGAATGGGCGAGTCCCTGACGCTGACGTCACTCAAACAGCCAATTGGACTGTGGGAACTCTTCACTCCGCTGACAACCTCGCGCTTTGGCGCATTCAGTCGCCTCTTCCGCATGGGAATCCACGGTCCCACCATCCCACCGCGGCACTGCCTCACAACACACCATGGGGCATCCAAGCGACCCATCTTCTATTTGGAGCCTCTCATGTATTTATATAGCCCTGACACAAACTTCCATGACATACATCTCACTCGTAATGATGCCATTAGACGTCATCGATTCATCGGCGATAAATGTGGGAATAATATACCAATGCAAAAAAAAAGAAACTAATACAAGGTTGCAATGTACAACTGATCCAATCCAACGCAACAAGGGGAAAGAAAAGCGCATCACACTTCCTGACTGACACCATCCTCCTTCTTCTTTCCTGATTTCGATGGGAGCAGTTCCTAGAAATACAGTTAATCAACACTTTCCACTTCCAATCCAAAGGACGCACGGGAGCAATGTGTGGTACTGCAATGCCACATTAGCCCATCGAGAGCAGCTGTAAATCACCAAAAACTCACCAACACCACCTTGAGATATTACCACGTTGCCAAGTAGTTTATGCAATCTGATCCAAAAAAATCAGCTCAATAAAGTTGGCAGCAGAAATCAGACGCACTCTTCATCGTTTCTGATTGCTAGTTGTAGATGCCGAGGAACGATACGTTGTTTCTTGTTATCTCTTGCTGCGTTTCCAGCCAATTCCAAAATTTCCGCAGCAAGGTATTCAAGCACGGCGGCAAGGTACACTAAGTGACTCGAGTCAGAAGGAAAAAAATTACTGTAAAATCTCAAACACACGTACCAGGTGCACCTGCACCAACCCGTTGTGCATAGTTGCCCTTCTTCAGTAGACGGTGCACACGACCGACTGGAAACTGAAGGCCTGCCTTTGCAGATCGTGATTGCGTCTTGGAAGCCTCGCCGCTCGCCTTGCCTCCAGATTTGCCAGCTTTTCCTTTGCCCGACATTGTTGTATAAAGGTGTAAGGTTTAGAGTCTATGAGGTGGTAAAGTGTTGGAGATGACTGGTGCAAGTCGCAAGTGGTGGGTCGAGGTGGAAGAGTAAAGTTAACGAAAAATAACACGGTCTGTATTTATACCAGCCAAGGGGAGGAGGCCAACACGAAAACAGTTTTAGGTCACGTGGGTTCATTTGTTCCAATCAACAATGACGCGCCGACGCGTCGGTGTTAAACAACAACAAACCAACGCGTGTATATATAAAAGCTGTCTCCGAATATCTTCGTCCCCCGTTAATTATCCACAAATTCTTGCCCTTTACCGCCATCTCGCTACATTCCTGAGTCGTCTACATCACTACTAATGGCACCTAAACCCGCTTCCACCGCTGGAAAAGCCCCCGCCTCCACTGCTTCCAAGGCTCCCGCAAAGCCAACAGAGGGTGCCAAGGCAGCAAAAAAAACTTCAAAGGCTGCAGCGCCAGTAGAGGGCGAGAAGAAGAAGCGTAAGAAGGTCCGTAAGGAAACTTACTCTTCGTACATCTACAAAGGTATGCTTGAAAATAAATGACTTGGCCTCCGAATATGGCATTAACTCGTCATTCAGTCCTTAAACAGGTTCATCCTGACACTGGTATCTCAAACAAGGCAATGGCTATCTTGAATAGCTTTGTCAATGACATTTTTGAGAGAATCGCAACAGAGGCGTCGAGTGAGTACATGAATCCTTTATACAAATAAAGGAAAAGATTTGATTGATACGCGTCTTAGAATTGGCTGCCTACTCCAAGAAGTCAACAATCTCATCACGCGAGATTCAGACAGCAGTTCGTCTGATCCTGCCTGGTGAACTAGCGAAACACGCAATCTCAGAAGGAACCAAATCAGTAACGAGTGAGTAAAGTCTTGGTTGCAATGTTGGGATATCATCTGAATATTTCATTGCAGAGTTCTCATCTGCAGGTGCCAAGTAAAAGCATTTGAGCTTTAGTGCTTTATGTCGGCTTGACTTGGTCATTCGTACTTTGGCGAAGACTGATTCTCGTCGGGCAGACACGGGAGATGCATCTTTTTTTATCATTTCTATGTTTTCTGGTTCTGTATAGCAGTGTATTTTTCCATTATCTATTGCAATGAAGGACTCTAATGCATAGAGTTTTGTGAAAGGTGTCCAGGCAGGCCTTTTTATCGTCCTTCCATTTGTCGTCTGCTCTAGGCCGGAAAGATGAGTCGGAATGGCGAGCCGGGTGCCATTACAACTGAGACGGGTTATCGGGGCAGTTCCGCTACACGTCCCCCGGTCTTGTGTTCACCTCATCCAGACGCTCGCACATTAGATTGGTGTCAATGTGTCGGCACTCGAGTCAATAAGTATTGCTGGCTGGAACTGCTACCAGGAACACCATCAGATTACCATGGTTGGAGTTGCTGTCACGAGGGCAGTCATCTCGTCATATTGATCTCTAGTTTGTACCCCAAAACCTAAGTACTCATTGGCAAATACCTGAAGAAAGGGAGCCAAAGATGGGATAGCTTGCTTCCATCATCTGCTCGGAACGTGCAGGCTTTTCCCTGCCGCTTGGGACATACACGCTCTAGACCTCATGAGATGGCATGTTACCAAGTCAACACCGTACCTGTAGTCCTTGGCCTAGCCCATGCAGTTCTAGTGCATCGTAGCATATCTCTTGGTAGTGATATTGATCCTGATGGTCAAGTTGGAATTGGGATAAGACATGACAGCCGTTGGCATGGAAAGGGACATTTCACATGCATGAGCGATATTGTCAACCAGCGGAAGGCTGGATTTGCAAAACTTGGAATTCCGAACTGACAATGGAAAGCACAGAGACAACTACCAGCCCCAGGTTAGCGCCATGGTGGGTCAGGATCTGTCGTCGCAATATCTCTGAGACTCTGACTAGGACCGGTTGTACCAGTGCCAACCCCTCTTTCCCTCTTCTCAGCTCCCTCGACATGGAAGAGGTGTCTGCCGCTGTACAAGATAATGGCACCAACGTAAAGGAGCTCTCCTCTACACTTGAGACCGTGCTATCACCGGTCACCTTGCCTTGCGGCCGTACCCTCGCCAATCGACTCGTCAAGGTAAGTAACTACTCTGATACGAAAAATTGACAAGATGCCGACTCGTCAGTCCCCAAGGTTGCACTATACGAGCACTTGACACTTTTACTGGGCGGACCTCCTAACCAGCACCACATCAATCTCTACGAGCGATGGGGGAGAAGTGGCTGGGGAATGATACTAACAGGAAATGTACAAGTAGCCAAGACGCATCTTTCGCTGGGACGCGATGTCATTGTTCCTGAAGACCTTACCGAAGAAAGCATCGAACCGTTCAAGAGGTTCGCGTCCGCTATCCACGGCCTCGCGCAAAACCCTGGCACAGCAGAGGACACGCACGATGCATCGCAGCCTCGGCAAAAACCTCTAGCCATGATGCAGCTCAGTCATGCCGGGCGTCAATCATGCAACTTTATCGGCGGGCGTCGCGTTGGCCAGTCTCCTCTTGCGCCGAGCTCTGTTCGCGTTACGAGCAAGAACAAGGGCGCCCTTTCGAGTTTGACTCATCGTGTTCTGTTCCAAACGCCCAAGGAGATGACGCTGGAAGATATAGATGACGTCGTGGAGAGGTTTGTAAGAGGTGCGACGTTGGCGCACAAATCAGGCTTTGATGGCGTGCAGCTTCATGCTGCGCATGGATGTATGCTTTCCCCAGTCTTTCTCATCTGAATTTTCCTGACTGACCATTGATTCCTGATAGACCTACTGGCACAGTTTATCTCCCCAAAAGTGCGTTCGCCCATGTGTCGTCCAGATCTTTTTAACTGATGTGCTTTTCCAGACAAATCATCGCCAAGACACATTCTCTTCTGACGCAGATAATGCGCTTCGGCTGCTGCAACGCATCGTCGACGAAATCAGAGAGGCTGTGCCGAAAGATTTCGTGCTAGGAGTAAAAATCAACTCGGCAGATTATGTTGATTCGAACACGCCCGAAGACGACGCATCCAGCGAAGAACGGGTAACTCAGCATGTACTTTCTATTGCGCGCTGGGGAAAGGTCGATTTTATTGAAATCAGCGGAGGCGACTACGAAAGTCCTGGTAGGAGCCTTTCGTCACCATCGTCTTCTAACTGTTGATGCCTGGCATTATTGGGCTAGATTTCATGGCAGCAGGTGGCAAATCACGAAGACAGGCTTTCTTTGCCCATTTTTCTCAGCACATTGTGAAATCTCTAGACTCTTCTCCGTCGGATTCCGCAAGACCGCTTATTACCCTTACGGGAGGATTGCGTACTCCTTCCCTCCTTTGCGACGTCGTCTCATCCGGCCACGCAGACCTCCTTGGAATCGGAAGAGGCTCAATATTGCGACCTGATCTGCCATTGTATTTGCGCCAAGTTTTGGAGACGTCTAAATCTATTGACGACGCTGAGGTCTGGGACTCGCCGTTTGAACGAGAGCCTGACCTGGAATACCCCGCGTTCTTGCGTCGCCGGTCGTTAAGTTGGCTGTGGCGTCGATTACCTAGGATACCCCTTATTGGCGCAGGCGTTCAGATGGCGTGGTATGGTGTTCAGATGCGACGTCTTGGCGCTTCTCAGGCAGAGGCTCTGAAACTTGACTATAACCTCGGAAGTTTTCGTGCGGTCACTAAGCTGTGGTTCTGGGTTTCGAAGGAGCCTGTCGCGAGTCATGGGAGCGTTTGATATTCGTGCGTCTGTTTCGCCTATCTTCTGGATTGAGTGGAGTTTAAGCCACAATACCAGAAGGAGGTCAATAGGTACGACACTGCAGTCTTAGAGAGCTATCAAGGATGTAACGCCTGATGTATTTACTGCGTCAGCCACTGTCAATGGAACCCTTGCGCGCCAAGGTCCCGACGTTTAGAAACGAACGTGATGCGAGGCAATAAATTATAATGTGGCTACAGCTGTTTTGTCCTAAAACTATCTATAGTATATATGTACTATGCGAAGTTGATGAACTTGTTGACACACAAGACCTTGACCGACTGATCCAGGTCAAAAAATCGTTCATCCTATCTTCCCTATCAGAACATCTATATAGCAGACCTTTCCTGCAGGATGTCAAAGTAAGCTGTATATTCATCTGGAGACATCATCTCGTGATGCTCCTCCGTTACTTGCGAGAAGGGCACTGGTGCACCGTTGACTGAAAGTTTCTCGATGAGGATGCCATCCGCCAGTTTGCAAGACAGAAGGCGTACCATAAACAATTGAGTCGTCCGATGACAGTTCAACGGGTGCCTCTTCGGTCATCTCATGCCCTTCAAATCCGTTAACCTGAATTGCCTCCACTGTGAAACCATTCATCTGCTCTTCCAATTTCGGCATCTTTGTTTCCTTGACACCTTCGTCCTCCCTCGAGCGCGAACGTTTTCGATAGTCATTCAGTGAATCAAGATACTCCACGGATGGCTTCTGTTCCTCCTCTTCATCATTCCCCAAGTCTCCGTATTCTGAACTCGCAGGTGCACTTATTGCTGAAGGAGTTGCCTGAGCAGAGACGGTCGTGGATGCTACCAACGAGGCATAATATTGGTCGTAATCTGAAAAAGGTTCGGGTGATCAGGAAGATAGAAATAAAATTGCGGGAACCAATGTACTGACAGTCAGCCTCCTGATTGATGATGGGCTTTGTTTCCTCAACAACGGTTATAGGAGTCGGTTCCGCTTTTGATCCTCCGACGACACCCAGTCCCCGCAGAATGTCATCGTTAGAAATTGAGAGCTCCCTATTACTCTCCATTCGTGCATGCTCTTTCACTCCCAAGGCCGTCAAATCTCCGGTGATTGTACTCTTCAAATGCCACGATGGCAGCACGTTTTGCTGCCTCTTAGCCTCTGCCTCTGCATCTCGCTCCATCTTGCGCGTCAATTCATCCTTGTCCATCGTGATCATAACCCCAATCCCCTCATCTTCCTTCTTGGTTGAATCTGCGCCAGCAATCTTCAATCCAGATCCCTGCTGTGCAGCCTTTTGTCTTTCCACGTCTCCAAAGTTACTTTTCACCCAGGTTGCGACGTCAAACCTGTGTTTAAATGGAAGCACCGCGATCAGTTAATGGTATAGAAGAAGGGTATGGGTGGGACCTTACGCAGGTAACAACATAGATTCGCTCTTCTGCAGACCTTCACGGATGAACCGCATTTGAAAATTGAAACGCTGCATTCTGTCCTTGCTTCCTTGCACACTCTCGGCATTCTCGTTGTCTACGACTTCGGCGTGGCAAATTTCGCATACCATCATGCCTCGGGTAAAGTCCATGAGACGATCCGCATCCAGAGTTGAATACGACTGTTTGCATTGGGGACATATGTATCCCTTGTTGTCGAGCTCCTGAAAACGAAGATGTTGGGTAAAATTGTCAAGCCACTTTGTGAACAAGCGCAACGGACATTACGCAGCGTTGAGTCAATGATAAGTCTCATCTTGGCGACGCGCCACTTGACGACGTTGCAAAAATGCTGGTAGTCGATGTAGTAGTACTGTTTACCGACAGATCTCTGAGCGCCCTCTTTGAGCTCATTCTGACGGTAGCTATGATGAGTGTGAGCCACGCATGCTGACTGGCGGTAATCGGCAGTGGACAAGTACTAACATTTTTACGAGGCAGTCATTTGCCAGGACAGCGATGATTTTGTTGAGCTCCTTTGGCTGCAACCCCATTCTTCCCGCTAGATCATCATCTTTCAGGCTACACGAGCAATTTTTGTCGATTTAGCATCAAGCAACAAAAAAGAAGCGTTATTATTATACAAAGGCAAAGAAGCCGATGTTTTCCAACAGGCTGCAAGCAGAACTGCTGCAGTAGTAGATACTTACACCGGGTGGCGAGAGAGTTGGTCCAGGATGATGGTGTACTTTGACTCGTAAAAGGCGCGCGAGACATGTTGTACGAGGAGACGGAGGGTTTCCTGGTCTTCCTTTGTCGCCATTGGGGCCCTAAGGCCGCGATAGCAGATGTATGAGTGCCAGACTCGAGATGTGGGAGCTCAATGGCGAACGAGTTGAGGCGGGAAGGTGAGAGAACGGAGGAGAGAGGCGGCCGGGCAACTTGCCTCCGCCCGGCCACCCCCGCATCATCTGCGGCCTCGCTCTTTCCAAAGTACCGACCCCCGATCCTCCGACTCGTTATATGCGGCCGCCTCGAGCGTTTCGGACCCGCAGGCAGAGCTACGCTAATGAATAACTGCACTTATTCGCAATTCGCAATTGCAGACACACATGTCTATGTCAAGCAGGAACTCATGACATACAGAATGCAAGCGGAAACGGACGAGACGGGGAGGCGACGGCAAATGGTCTGGCTCTCTAACGGCAACAGCTCGTCGAGTGTATGCAGTCGACAATCCATATTGTGGTCCCGTTCTATCGTCCGCAACCTTCTCCATTCTGGATCCTCTGACTCGTACATGCTTCGGCCGTTTCACACCTCCGACATTTCCTGCGGGTTTCCACATCTTGCATGTCCCCGACATGAATGGGGACTACCCAGTGTCAGCAATACCCTCGCCCAATGCCCACCAGCATAAGTCTGATACAAGTCAGGGCCAGTCTCATGCCACAGCATGTGAGCTGGGCACGTTGAGCAAAAGTACCCCGTTGCATATTCTGGTGCCTTGTTCGTCATTGCGTTTGAAAGGTCAGCCATGTCAAAGGCGGTGGCACCCTTTCAAATACAATGTGATGAATGCTCATCTGACCTGGTCCATGACCACAGTATTGCAACGCCAAAGATCATTTGACTCGGACAATCGGACATTTGAAGATGTGATATTCTGTGTATTTCACCTGCAACGTTACCTTGCCTTGACTGTTGTCGTTCTAGTGGAAATTGACAAACGTTGCCAAAGGGTTGCTGGCCAGTTTGATCCTAGTAGATTTACGTTTGCTATCAGGCTAATCTCCGTCATCGTTCTGCCAAGGCACACGATGTATTGCTCGCCAGTCACCAGTATGTACTCTAGCACCTACACGCTACCTTTTTTTTTTTTGATAGACTCATGTTAGACGCATGGATCACAGTCTATCATTCTACATGTAAATTGACAGCGAAGGTCCACTGTTGTGGCTTGACAAAGTTGACATCTTCGCGAATCTCAGGCCCCAAGGCTCCATGATGCTCCTCTACCCCCTCGCTCCTCGTTTGACATTGCAACTATTCTCCCAGGGGCATTCCATGTGTTTCTGTATCGGCCGCAGATATGCAGTGGCAATGGGAAACTCGACGGATTCAACGCATTGCCTTCGGTGATTCATTGGCACTGCTTCTTGCTCCCGACTCCAAAATGGTAATCGGCGCCCCCGCCATTCCGGCACACAACAATATCTCCACGTCATCCGTGGTATTCGGATTGGTTTACGAGCTTTGTTCTTCAACGACTTGGGCTCGCAGCATGAATCCATGGATGTGATCGTCTCCATTACCGCAACTGTGCCTTTTTTTTAAATCAATGAGAGCAGTCGGCTGCCGAATGTTGGCCTCGACCACTACCACATACTGTCAAAAAAGCTGGAACAACGAGTGCGATACGATCATCCTCAGTTTCCCTCCATTGTTTAGTAGGCAGATTTGTTTATCCCTAATGTTGCTATGCCAAGCGGGAGACGGGCCATTGAATGGAATACAGTTAATATTGTGCTGTGCTGCAAAATTTGGAGTTGGCGCTATTTTAATAATGATAGTCTAGGATCGACCAGCGCTTAAACCGTTCAACCTACTGTCTCTTTGAGTTGCTCGGTGACGTAAACATAGCCTGGATTGTCGTCCCCGAACGCCAAGGAGCTTGCCAGGTGTGTCGCTCCTAGTCCAAGCTCCAGAAAACGCTAGATCACGCATGCAATTTGGCATCCATTGTGCTATAGCCTTACCAGTCTGACACTGATATGCAAATCAATATTCCCCGGTGACAGGTGAAGAAGCATCACTACAGTGCGCCGTTATTGCAGGGTCTAGAAGCGCCTCCAAGATATAGTGCTACATGTTTCATAACATAGCTGCATAGGCACTGGACAAGAGCGCCCGTGACTGTGAGACGTTAATGGGAAAGAAAAGGAAATCGATTGCGAAGGAACATGCGCATTGCATTGGATTGCTGGAAAGCGAAGAGACCCGACATTAAGGAACCCTCTTTTTGCAGTCCCAAGTCAACAACGAATTGTCCATTTGTAGTTTTTACCGTCTGGAATTCTGCTCCCGATCGCCAATTCCTCGATCGAGAACCTTTTCTAGGGCGCACAGGTATGCTTTGTAAACATTTTGCAATGTCTGAGACTGTGGCTCAAGCCACGTGCGGATGCCTGCGGCTCCTCCTATCGTTCACAATACATTGCGCGATCATGACCCCGCTATCAAACAATGGCAGGGCGGGCCTGGAGGGGGAGCGTGATTCGATCCAAGTTCGAGCTCGAACTCCCTATAGACAAATTCTTGCATCGTGTTAACACAAACAGCGGTACCCTCATTCAGAAAGAAAACTTGGGTCGAAGATGATAAAATGGAGCCTTTGAACCTCTCATACCCGGCCCCCTACGTTTCCCGCCTTGTACTCCGTTTGATCGTGCCACGCAAAGCAGAAAAGAACTGACTCGTTGACTGGCTAAGGCTCTTGTGAGTATATAGTTTCGAATCCTCATGGGCACCACGCTTGAATGGTCCGTCATCCACGTTTAGATCCACCTTTAGGAACGAGTTTCCCTTCCTGGCCCGTCTATAATAGCCTACCTCGATTCTTCTCTTTCTTAACGTCTTCGTTGGCACCAAGTGCTTACCGTTCATTGCCACCCTTCATATTTTCCTCCACAGAAGCAGTAGGCAAAATGGCTGCAAAGGCACCTGTCCTTTCTTCGGCCCATCCCCCGCTTGGGACCCTCATCGACGGTGGTTCACTGGAACTAGTCGAGGTCCTTGGGATCGGTGGCTACGGCGTCGTGTACCGCGCAGTCGATGTGCGGATACCATACCCCCAATCGTACGCCGTCAAGTGCCTCATGCACTCACCGTCGCGGTCGCAAAATAGACGAAACCTTCATATCCGCGAAATTGCGCTGCATCAGATCGCCTCTGGTCATCAAGGAGTCGTTACTCTCCACAAAGTTGTTCAAGATTACGATTATACCTACATTATTATGGATTATGCCCCCGACCACGACCTCTTCACGCAGATCCTGAATAACCGTCGTTATCTGGGGGACGATGTCATCATTAAACATATTTTTTTGCAACTGCTTGATGCAGTCGAATATATCCACTCGTTGGGCATATATCACAGGGACTTGAAGCCGGAAAATATCCTTTGCTTCGATGGTGGTTATCACGTTGCACTTACCGATTTTGGCCTTGCAACCACAGACAAAACTAGTTCAGAGTTTAGGACGGGTAGTATATATCACATGAGCCCAGGTGAGAGCCATACTGGTTCTTACAAACTGCGACTGACCTATGTACCCCAGAGTGCCAAGGCGGCGGGTTTTCACCCACAGGCGTCTACTCTCCACGCTTCAACGATATCTGGTCACTTGGCATCATTCTGCTCAATCTAGCAACGGGTCGTAATCCTTGGAAATCCGCCACTGCCTCTGATCCTACCTTCCAAGCCTATCTCTGTGGTCCACATAATTTTCTGCCGACCGTGCTTCCTATTTCTCCGGAGCTCAACGAGATTCTTATGCATGTCCTCGAAATAGACTGGAGAAAACGCATGACCCTCCGACAGCTGCGCCGCGCTATTGAAGACTTGGATAGTTTCTACTCGGACGATGTCGTCTTTGAGGGTAGCCTTGCACGATGCCCGTGGGAGGTTGGTTATGACCTCCACGAGAATAGCGATGATTCTTACGCTAGAAGAAACGTCGACTTTTCAACAAAACATGACGGCCCAAGAGAAGAGAGGGCTAAGCTCAGGTCTTGCTGGAGCGAGGACACCGATGATGAGTCGGAGATTGTGTTTGCCGCTACCACTAGCATGCAAGATCCCTTTCGAAGTGCGCCATGGTCGCCCATGGTTGCAGAGCATGGCATTGGTGGTCCCCACTGGTTGGCAGAGACTCTGGGGCTCTCGGAGCATAAAATAGAAGGCACGCACGGGTTCAGCAGGTATGGCGATGACGAATCAAGTCCGCCGACGACATACTCACCCACCTCACCCTGCCTTTCGAGTGAATCATCCTCCCCGGCTACACCAGATAGTACCAATCTATTGATGGGTAGTATTCAACGCAGGGCTAGGTTTGTACCGCGCCAGAAATTGACCATCGACACGACGTTTGCCCCGAAGCCGCATTATTACAACGCCAATGATTCTGAAAAATTCACAGCAAGTCCTGACGAAATGTCACCGATGTCGTCAACGAGCTCATGCATGATGCACACGGCCGTCGATCACATTTCATACTCATCTTTCTATGCAACGAGTCCGAAAGGCTCAGACGTATCGCTGCAGACACCACAATCAATCAGTCTCAGCGCAGTTACACCGGGCATCAAAGACTTGACGTCTCCTGCGCCCTGGAATATTTCAACAGCAGTGCCTATCGAGGCTGCTGTGGCCAGTACCAAAGTGATGTTTTCGTCGGATCACGCTTCAACGGAAGAATCATTCCAACCCGCTGTCAGTGACATAGGGGCCAGTTCTTACGCGATTGAAAATGGTACCGCCGTCATCCCGCGCGATTATGTCTGGCCGGATTTTTGCGGAAGCGCTGGAGAAGATTGGGGTGGTGGGAGAAGTGGACAGATATCGTACATATCGTTCGACGATCGGGTCCAAGGCATCAATGAGGATCAGGAGCCGAGTGGTCGGGAACCAAGAACTTTCGATTCAACAAGGTGTCTTTCACGGATGGTGTCCAGGGCATCATATTCTACAATAATGCACATGAAGTTCACACACGGTCGGCATCCGTCCGAGCCTCTCATGAGAGGTGGAGTTGACTTTGTAAAGCAGCAATCCCGGGCAGGATTTAGAGTACAATTTTGCTGATTTTTGAATATCTAGATAGTTTGCTCAGTGTACTTTAGAAATCAACGCATATATGAATATACCTTATTCATGATGCATAAATCTGGCGAGCTCCATTCGATTCGAGGGAAAAATTGGAAGCCCTTTCGAGTGGCTGTGCACATCTCGAAAGGTTTTATTTGTGCTACAAGGCCTAGCCAAACATTAGGCACACTTCCGCACTCTCTGAGTGCATTCTGCGCGGCTGGTCGGGATTTCGTCAGTGAACGTTGAACTCTTGACCAAGACAAGTGAAATCCATTAGACGACATGGCATCATCAACCACTGCCTCTCAGTCCGAGCTCAAAGCGCATGGCGTGCCACTGTCGTGGAGGGACGGCTGTTCTGCGTATGTATTTTCCTAGTTTATCCGAAACATACATACATTGACCTTGATGCATATTTTCTGCGAACATTTATCTGATGCACTTTACTTTGGGCACTGGTCAAAAACGCAAATTCAGTCTTCTCCTCCCCCTCAATGTCTGCCGCAAGAACACCTGGTATCTGCCATGGGAGTGCGAACATGAGCGGCATACGTATGAAAAGTGTGTGTCATGATTGAAATACTTCCAGGTTGTTTATGTTTTTACCTTATAGGTGCCAGTATGATGAGTAAGTTGGGTTATGACTTGGGTTATAGGACCCCACGTCGAGAGACTAATTCATAACTACAGTTACGTGCGTCGGATGAAAGTGCTGGTGAAGCAGAAACGAGCCGCTGCTGAATCTCTGGAAGAATAGAGTTTTACCCTGTTTTAATCGAACAATAAAAATTACTCAGCTAGACGGTGGAATGTGACTACAAATGAACACTCTTCAAGACATGCGTCCCATAGTAATAATTACATTACTTGCTCTAGCTAGTAAAGGTTGAGTGTTTGGACAGTAATGGCAAGAAATATGGGTTAGGGTTTACCCTGCAAGTTCAGTTAACGTCACTTGCCATAGTTGGCATGCACCAGCCCGCTAGATTCGTTCGTTTCTTCCTTTTCAGTTCTGAATAGAAATCCTGGGGAAATGTTAAAGATATGTCGCGCGGAGGACGGAGAAATATTCCAGGTATACAACATAGCTCTTCTCTGCTAGTTATGTTATGCACTCAAGGCTGCTCTTCATAGGTCAATGCTACTTTACGAGACATCGAGAGGCTCGTCTATTCACTTCACAGTTCAATTTTTGTATTCCTCATTGTGATTGGAAAATGTAGAACAGGGAGCATCGAGGCCTTCCTTCACCAAGAAACCAATGTCGATCCCGACGCCGCACTTGCCTTTCTCTCGGACGGCCGACGACTGACGAATGGCAATATCCGTGAACTGGCTGGCATGCCAGATCAGGTTAGTGTCATTAAGCTCGCTCACTGCGTCACGCTGGTGTCTGAGGCCGTCCTTTACTATATAGTCCATATTTGTCTTCAACAAGAATTACATTGATGATGATTATGATGAAGTCTTGCGAAAGCTTCGTGTCATTCCTGCACTTCAACCACCTATCGAGGGTAGTCAACCGTCCTTTTAATTCATGTTTTGTCATGCGCTGATTCGCAGATAGAAAGTATTTCAACAACTCCCCCCTTTCGTCCTGCACAACTAGCTACGTCCTTCCTGAGAACTTCTCATCTCCATCACGAGCATCTAAACAAAGTGTATGACTCGTTACATCGCCAATACGATGCCATGCGCGTCGCAACAATGAATCTAGACCGCCATGTCTTGACTATTACCGAGACCTTCAGTAATATTGCCGACACATCCCGAACCGACCTAGAAAAACAAGCTGTGTTGCTGTCCGGAGTTCAGGCAGATTTGAATCTTATCCGAAGGGTTAGGGTGCACGTCGAATTCTTGTCTCCCAATGTGCGCAAGGCCATTGAAGCTGGCGGTGAACCAAGAACGTTAGGAGACTATGTATCTACTGTCAAAATGAAACAGGTCGCAGACACATGCGCACGGACACATGGTATAGTGAACCATTTCCGCATTCCTGTAGCTGACACCATAGCTTGGTAGAGGATCTCAAACTCCGCTTTGGTCAGGTGGAGAACATAGTCCAACAACTATCAGACGGAGCCGGCTACATCCGATCCATTGTGGCTAACCGCGAGTAAGCATTTCCTCCACCCGGTATCGGATATGGTTACTTGAATGGTTGGGATAGACTTTTGGAAGACGCCGACTCATCTCGAAAGAGAGCGCAAGATACCTTTGACAGAGTTACCGATAGAGTTACCGCAACTGAAGGTATTTCTTAGTAGATCGTATCAGTCACCTATGATTGATTCGGGTCATAGGACCTTCACCTGACACAGACGGTATCCTACGTGGTAAATGAATTTCTATTCCGAAAAAGACCCCAGTGATCATTCAGTTTTAGAACTGCGGCAGTACGATACGTCGCTACGAAATGAATTACAATACATGGCGGAAATTAAGGTGAAACCGCACAACACCCGTAGTGGACCTGTTATAACACTCAGCTGCAGAACGCCTTGACAGAACAATGTCTAGGAGCTTTGAGACGTGTGAGTCACTTGAATGGCGAAATTGTTCAGATACCACCAGCCTTGGTGAGCCTTCAAGCCAGCTTCCGCGGAAAGAACAGCTTTCTGCATATTCAACGGTTGCATAATATGCTGTATGCATATGGAGCGACTGTCGTTGAGGTTGTTAGGAGAAAGGAGTTCTGTACGGAATTCCAGATTAACAACTCGGTTCACAAGGACATGTCACTGACGAGTCGCATATTCCAGCACGCTTTTTCTACCAACGAGCTCAAAGTATTCTAGAAGTCATGGCTAAGCTTTCGTACGTCGGGCTCCGTACACATGCTTTGTATACATCAATGAATCTGTGATTACAGTGCCAGTGAACGTAAGAAACGCCAAGTATATCGGGGGGAAGTCCATGGGCAGCTTCCATTCGATACACCAGGAATGGATGATCCTGTTCCAGCCATTGACTTCTCGCCTTCGGGTAGCCCCGATGCACATTATTCATTGGAGCGTGAAGATGTGCAAGGTATGTTTCGCTGTCTAACCTTGTTAGTGCATGTAGTTCATATTGATGTCTCTTTCGTCCTTCAAGATCTTCTGCGCATCTTTGATGATCTAGAGCAATATGCAAGCAATGACGGTGTGGCACTCAGAGCTGTGCGTGAATGCCGGGGGGCTTTGGACAAACATGCGAGAAAGATGGATAACCTGGAAGCCGGATTTGACAAGATTGCCGAACGCTCATGTGAGTAAGGGATTTCAAGTAGTTGCTAACGAGCTCTTGAACCCTACCATGCAGTGCTGTCTTCTTCGAGATTATCATTATCCCGTAAACGCAGTAAGTGTACCTATTGAATATTGAGACATTGGATCTCAGCCACTACAGCATTGGAAGCAGAAGAACAAGTGTTTCAGGAACTTGCTGAACAACTTCGCATGGTTCAAGATACAAAGATCCATCAGGAATCCCTTTTCCAAGAAGAGCGATTGGGCATGCAAGCAGAGGTTCATAGATTAAAATTAGAGTTGAAGGATATGGAAGCTTCTGCCGCCTTTGAACGTGACCGCGCCGATCATCTGGAGAGAGAGTTGCACCAAGCCCGAGCACAACTAGAAGGAGAATCCACTGCACGGAAAATTGTCGAAGAAAGGAACGCTGATTTAGCTAGAGACTTGGAGAGTCAACGGACCGAACTCGTGCGTGCCCTTGCAGATGCAACAGAACAGACGAAGGTAGTTGAGGTGCTGAGACAGGAGCTTGCACAAGCGCGGGCGCAGGCGGAGGAAGTGAAGACTTTAGAAAAGAAAAATGAAGAGAAGATGCAAACGTTGTTGGAGGAACAAGCGAAGCATCTGAGGGAGTTGGAAGAAGCTCGTTCCAGGGGAGAGAATCTCGAGGCACAAATAAAGGCCGCACGGACGGAATGTGAGGAAGTACACATTGCATTACGAGAGGCAAGTTTCGATAAGGACAGGCTGCTCAAAGCGCAGGCGTCGGAGCATGATAGGATTATCAGGGATCATATCGCTGAGGCGGACGGAGATCGTGCCGTATTGGAGAGACAATTTCATGAACTTAAGGCGCTACATGAATATTCAGAACGACAGGCCAAGGTTCTCAAAGCTGACGTTGAAATCACGAACGCGGATGCAGTTGGGCTAAGAGAGGAACTGCAACGAGTGGAGCATGAACTCAGAGAAGCCGGGCACATTGAGAGACTGCTGCGGGAAGACTTGAGAACGGGGCAGTTGTCACAGAATGTCTACGAGCAACGGCTCGAGGAGAGCAGCAGGTTGGTAGCTCAGATCCTGAATGTCGCCGTGGAGTTCAGGGATACCCACGTCAAGGCACTTCGTGCTGCCCAAGCGATGGTGGTGCATCCTGGCTCATCCAAGAGCCAATCACATTCACATCAAGGTACAAATGGAAGCCTCGCCTCTATGGATTCGGCTCCAGCAGCGATGTTTGCGTCAATGCGACAGAGCACCATGGTCGCGGAAGCACTGCAGGGTGCATCAGACGAGCCGCCATCCATTGATACCTCCGATCCTGCAGCCGCGTTAGACACGTTGAGGAACTTTGACCACGACTACTTCCTAGAGGCCATTTCCAAGGCGGGCAGTACCATCCGCAAGTGGCAAAAGCAATGCCGAGATTACCGCGAGAAGGCAAAGGGCAAGATTTCATTCAGGAATTTTGGCAAAGGTGACCTTGCTCTTTTCCTGCCAACCCGGAATTCTGTGAGCAAACCTTGGGCAGCATTCAATGGTGAGTGTTTCACCTGTAACCATCTTCCTGTCGCAGTTCCTCGTTCCTTTCGTTCTATGGCCGTAATATATCCAGAACTGACTGCCGAAATGTTTCCCTCGCTGTGCCTTTAACTGAAATTGGATCAGTATCATTCCCGCATTACTTCCTGCAGGCAACGGGTCACCTGGCAGAGCAGTTGAAGACGAGGGAGTGGATTGTTGCTAGGATTACATCCATCACCGAACGTGTTGTGGACCACCAAGTAATGTTTCCCATTCATACACCTGGTGTCACTAATTTAACGTGTTCTGACAGGAACCTTCAACGAATCCCTACGGTCTTGGAGATGGCGTTGAGTACTATATGCTCGAAGTTGAGGACTGGACACAACCAAGTCATAACAAACGACGGGGAGGAAACTCGAAGAAGGTAGCTCAAGATAAAACTGCGAATGATGCCAAAGAACAATTTCCCCAGCCCTCAACAAGTCCACCGCCCGTGATACCTCCGGGACCACCGGAGGATGAAGTTGAGGAGACTTTCCGTGTCACTCAACCTCCAAACTCCCGCCTATTTCCCGTGCGATCGAGAGCCAACTCATCACCGTCCCCTCGTCCGTCTTCTTTATCACGCCTATTAGCACAGGCACCGATAGTTGCTGAATTGCAGCATTCAGACCCACCAGCAGCCACACCTCCAACGACATCACCTCCCCCACCGTCGCCGACACTACCAGCTGGGTCTGTGCCTCGAAACCAGCCAACTACAACTGCTTCACCGTTAAGACCAGGTTCTCGCGCCTCTCGATTGTCGACGACTTCAAAGTTTTCTTCCGGCCGGTTACCAGTATTGGCTGGCGCCATAACAGGCTCACCTGCTATTGTGAAGGCGGCTCCCACAACTGCGCTGTCAGAACAGCAGCCAGTAATATCTTCTTCCTCGTCTTCTGGAGAAGGCAGTCCATTTCGTTCACCCGTAGTACCTTCACCTGATGTCTCAATGTCTGAGGGAGTGATTAACGTGCACCATGAAAGGAAAAGGACTACGTCCTTCCAAGCTACCAGAACATATGTTGGAGGCCCGCCGAATGTTACCACGTCTCAGGCGATGGCCTCGGAAACAGTCAGGCCGGTGATGACCGCAACAAGCACTTTGGCAAACCTCGCTAATAGCTTGGGTTTTGGAAGAAGAAAGGTTTCCAGTCATCATCTACAGAGCCAGCAGCAACATGGACCCTCGCGATTAGCAAGGGTAGCTGCAACAGCGGATAGTGATTCAGCCAGTACCAGAAGTAGCTATACTCCCATCCAAGAGGTCGCAGAGGCTTCTTCCGCAAGTGACCTACTAAAAAAGTTTTGATCAAGATGTTTGCTCGTGAATTTCATATTTTTAGACACCCTTTGCATCCTCCGTTGGATTCCTTCTTTGTTCAGGGACGTAGCACGACTGTATCAAATCTCTATCGCATTCTATCAATTCCATTTCATGTCATATTAGGTTTGTCTTTTCGCTGTATATCACGCCATTTATCTTTGCCATGTCTTCGATAAATTGATTAATCTTGTTCTCGGTCATGGTCAGCAGGCAGTTGATTCATGTGGTTGATCCCAGACTCAGACAAGCAATGTGACTGAGACCAGAAAACAATGGATAGAACTCGGTCTCCACCTTCAGTGACCGGTATCTGCTACTTGGGCTACACTGCAGCAAGCTGTAAATAGTGAACGAACGTATTTGGGACTCTGGAAGTCTCATCGAAGTGGATAAGGAACGGTGTACCTTTGGAAGAACTAAAAAGACTCTCCATCCGTTGCGCAGTGGAGTAGACCGCAAGTATGAATATGTGCTATACACAACACTCGGTTCGACATTGCATGATATCCTTTCTATGTACCTCCCGTCAGCAGGATTTCATACGCGTGGAGCTGTAGTGACAATTATCGGTGCGATTGCGGTTTTCATGCGTCTCGTAGACCATCGGCGCAGTTTGTGCGATCTTTGAATCCATTATCCATCATTTCTGTCGCTTCTATGACGAGAGCATTTTGGTCTCAGACTGGCCATACCCAAAATACACTAGATGTTATAGAGGGAATTGATCGTGCGAAATCACTCAGAGAATTTGACTCCGCCCGGCACACTCCGACACAGTGCACATGGGACTTGTAGCACATCGACTCGCTCATTCGTCTGGGAATGAGACTAAATGGACATACTTTGTCTAATATTCCCAGAGAGATGGTGTGTATTTTGGGCATCCATGCCAAGTGACTCACTGATTTACAATCTGGCTATCTCAGTCTGATGAACAACGTGCTGCTCTTCGACATGTTTTGGAAAAAGAAGCCCTCAGATACGGCACGTTTACCCCAAACACGAACAGACGATTGTAGTCGAGCATCGTAAAATGAGTAGATAGAGACCATGTGCAGCGATATCAATCATTGCCTACCAATAAGGTATGAGTGAACCCAAATGGAACGAGCGCGTGGATTGCATTGGCACCCTTCTAAATTGCCAGCCTCCTTCCCAGGCCCACGCTGCGCGGTCAGGACTGAATCCGAGGGGCGTGGGATTAATTTGCTCTGTTTAGTAGGCAGACTGAAGTTATATAACAGCGAGGCCTGGCGTAAAACATTTGTAAATAAGCACTGCCACTGATGTGTAGGACAAATCGGGCCTATCTTATGGCTCAGCTCAACACCATATTGACCGCCCATATCTTCGAAACGCTAGCGCTCAACCATTGCAGCCTCACAGATTTTATTGAGTATATTAACAACACGGTAAGGGATTATATAACTTCAGTCTGCCTACTAAACAGAGCAAATTAATCCCACGCCTCGGATTCAGTCCCGACCGCGCAGCGTGGGCCTGGGAAGGAGGCACTACACATGTATTTCTGCAATTCGATGGGGAAAAAAAAAGTGCGAGGAAGGATTTCAGGAACTGCAGACGGAACTGACCATGTGGATGCAGGAGGCTTTATAGACAGTTCTATAAGTATGCCGGAGCATCGGTTGCGCAGGGAGTTACGCGGCAATCTTATAAATACACCCGTCCAACCCAGTCTTTTCAACCTCTTGACTCGAGTCAACGCCAAGGACAGTGGTCCAATCCAAAAGGTTTTAAAAGGGCACGCAAGTGTACCTTTGACTGCGATCATCGTTTATTGCCTGTGATATTATGTTTCATTTACAGGTCGAGGTTGCAGCCGCGCTTTCCATCAGCGCGTTCGGTAGCCTAGTCACACTCTACTTTACCCGAGTGGAGGAGGGGAAAATCCAACTACCGTTTCATACAGACCCGGACGTTCCAGATGATGCAGATCCGTTTGATGTCACTACTCTGGAGGACATCATAGACGGTTACCCAATAGAGGAAGTAAAGTTCTGGAAAAAAGTACGTTTGCATCATTCAAATATTTTTTGTCCTCCCCCTTGTGTTAAGCGTAYGGAAATGTCAGGTACGCCGTCGGAAGTTGTTCATTTCAGCTCTGGTGGCTTGCRTTGTGGTCTTGAGCGCCATCTGCCTTGGATGGGCCATTGCCAATTCAGAACGCGTCGATGCAGCAATATATGCGGTGCATCTCGGCTACTCAACATATTTGCTTTCCCTCTCAGCCTCTTCCGTAAAACAAAATTATGTTGGTGGCCATACCAAATCCATCATTCATATTACTGTCTTGTCGACAATTGCTGCCATCKCCATGGGTGTCTCTGCAATCATTCCTGATAAGCCGTCTCCTGTTATCTCRTCCGAAGAAGATGTGCCTCTTATTCAGGGAATCTGTTACGCAATGTTGCTTTTGTACACCCTTGTCTCTATATTCTCCTTCACTGCTCCTCTTGGACCTCCATTGCAGTATCCTCCTGAGAGAATATACACTGAAAAAACTGTTATGGCGATTACCAATGCGGATCAAGAAAATGTATGCGGCGTTGTTGGTATGTTTCGCATACCTGACATGTCAAACTAGTCTAACTGGGAAGACAGGTGCCTCCATATGGGATATGCTTCTATTCTCGTACACTACAAAAGTGGTCTGGCTAGGGAATATYGCGGAAAGCCTAGATATTGGCGATCTGCCCATTTTACCTGGAGACATGCGCGCAACTTTTAATTTCTCAAGAATGAGACACGCTATGCGTCGCGTTCGTTTYCGCATTGGTTCTTGGAGTCCCAAACCAGGATCAGGTTGGCAAATAGYATATCRCCTAYTAAGCGTSAATTCAGYTRTCYTCTCGGYGGAATTAACTCTGGCAGCCATTGCTGCTATCCTTTTCTATGTGCCTGCTATCTTCCTGAGGCAGCTGATAGCGTACTTTGAGATAGACAAGAATAGGGAAGACACAGGTTGGGGCTGGGTATATGTCATCGGCTTGGTTAGTTCAAATGCCTTTATATATCTTGGTAAGTTCCCTTTAGCAACAGCATCTCAAGCTGGTCTTAATTCTTACCAGTTACCGGGCAACTCTGGTCTTTGGCGACAACCCAAGTACAAGTCCGCTTCCGCATCCAACTGAATAGCATCCTTTTCGCCAAGACCTTAGTCCGGAAAAATGTTGCTTTATCAAGCACACCAAAAAATGGGTCAGAAACAAGCAAAGACCACATGAAAAGCGACGAGACTGGCGAGAGCAAAGATGACAATGACTTTTCTAGCAAAGCGCAAGTGATGACTTTGATGACCACTGACGTCGACAGAGTCGGCGATCTCGCTTGGYACCTGYTTTCCCTAGTTGGTAAGTAAGATGCGCCATGTTCTGCACCCTAATTTAACAAGGCATGTAAGATGCTCCTGTGGAAATCGTCATTGGATCTGTATTTTTATACAAATTGCTTGGTGAATAATAGTTCATCGATGTCCGTTGGTTATTATTATTAACGCTGACTTGACAGGCGTTTCTTCCTTCTTTGGACTTGCTGTAACGTGCCTATTCTTACCTTTAAACCACTATGCCGGGAAAGTCATCGTAGGTTAGTACTTCACTTCGTCTATGTGCATGAACTGTGTTGACGTGGTCACAGGCGCTCAAGAAAGCTTGATGAAAGCCCGCGATGAGCGAGTTGCGCTGATGAACGAAGTAAGCGACCTTGGTATTGTAGTACATTCCCAAATATTAACCCTGCGAACCAAGGTCCTTGGCGGGATACGGATGCTAAAGGTAAGTCTAAAATATTCTGTTCTAATAGTTTTCAAACTATCATAGTTCATGGCCTGGGAACGCAGTTTTGAAACCAAGGTGCTCAAAATCCGAGAAAAAGAGTTAAAATATCAGAGACTCAATTATACTATTGAAGTAAGCGACTTTATTGCATCTATCTAGACGTCAACTCATGCTTCGTTGAAGATAGTTATGAGTGCCATATGGTAAGCCCGTTGGTAATTCCTACCAACTGCCCTGAAACTCACGACTTTATGAAGGTTTGGCTCTTCTGTCCTCGTCACACTAGTCTCATTCTGGCATTTTGCTGTGGTTCGGCAGCAGAAGTTAACGCCTTCGATTGCTTTTACATCCGTGAGCGCCCTTTTTTTCGCTATCCGTGGCATGCAATCCTGAGCCTGCAGTAGATACTTGGTTGGTGAACTTTGCGACGTCATCGTGCTCGCAATAATTTGCATAATATCCAGTGTTTTCTGAAATGCGATTTCCGCTTAACGCACTTCCTGAAACTTTCATAAACCTGTTACAGGTGACTGTTTTATATGTGTTTCGCCACATGGGTCTCTCATGAAATACATCTTAGAGCTTTGTTTCTCTTCGCCGTATTGAAAAATATCTGAACGGCGTAGAAGTGTCAGCAATTTTGCCACTTGAGCAGCAAACGCAACGTATTGCGTTGCAAACTTGTACAGTCACTTGGGCCCAAGATCGTGCACAAGGAAGCGCTACCTCYTCAGTGGTCTCGACTCCGYGCCAAAAATTCGTGCTAGTCGACTTGACATGCGAATTTCCAATTGGAGAACTTTCTTTGATCTGTGGAAAGCTAGGTTCSGGRAAGTCGCTGCTCCTGTTGTGTAAGTAAGAAAGAAGAATGGCAAGCGAGATTAAGGCTTAATTATTGAAACAAACTAGCGTTATTGGGTGAAGCAGATGTTCTTGCGGGACAGCTCACATGTCCCAGATCTCCACCTAACTATGCGGCTTCTTCTGTTGGTATAACCATCCCTCGAGAACAGTGGGTCATTCAAGGCTTATGTGCATATGTACCCCAAGTATGTTTTACATTTGCAAGTTGTATAAGGCTGTTGAAAACACCCGACAGACGGCTTGGCTCCGGAATGCATCTATCAAAGGTGAGTCAAGTAGTGAGTATGACTAGATATTATTGATAAGATTGTTTTAGAGAACATTCTGTTCGACTTACCGTATGACGAAGAGCGTTACCAAAAGACTCTGGAGGTGAATGGTACCTCGTCCGATTAGTTGGCATTCTGACGCAATACATAGGCCTGCGCTCTGCTGTATGACCTCGAGATTCTGGAAGATGGAGACGAATCCGAAATTGGAGAGCGAGGTGTCAATCTTTCAGGCGGTCAGAAAGCTCGAGGTACGGATACACTGCWCACACCATTTTGTACTCACACTAGCTTGTAGTGTCTCTTGCGCGAGCAATCTACTCTCGCGCGTCAATTTTGCTGCTTGATGATGTCCTATCAGCCGGTAAGTGCAGAGAAGTTATGTTCGAACATRRTCTCAACAACACTGCAAACTGACAGTTGATGCACACACTGCTCATCATCTATATCAYGAATGTCTTATGGGTGAGCTTACTCGTGATAGGACCGTCATCCTTGTCTCGCACCACATTCAACTCTGCAGTCGGGGGGCTGCATATATTGTGGCCTTAGACAATGGTCGACTTCAGTTCRCTGGCRACCGTGATSAATTTCTGAAYTCTGAGACGATCAAAAGCCTTGTCCAATCGGTAGATGAGAGTGAAGACAAAGAAGAACTTAACGAGGCTGGGCCAACCGTTGAAGAGGGATTGGATTCTGAAGGCAATAAAGGAGAATCAGAATCTAGTTCTACTATAGCRCCCGCACTGGATGACTCCAAGACCTCAAGAAAACCGCCCAGAAAACTTGTCGAAGAGGAGAAAAGAGCGGTTGGACGYATAAGTAGAGWCATCTGGGAAACATATATCCGGGCATGTGGAAATGGTTGGTACTGGATGCTTTTCATGTTAATCATGGTGATTGCCTCGCTGAGTCCGGTCTTTGAAAACGGATGGTTGCGGTAATGTTCTCTCTCTTATTTTTAATGATCCGTTATTGAAGAACGAGGTTTAGGTATTGGTCAAACAGCGCACTTGAAGGTGACGAGCAYGATGCGATGTTCTACATTGCTATTTATGCAGCCRTCACAACTGCTGSACTTATCKTTAGCACGCTCCGYTGGTGCGTCCTATAYACGGGMTCTATACACGCTTCCACTGTTCTGTATAAACGACTGCTTGAGGCCGTATTATTCGCAACGATTCGTTTTCACGATACTGTTTCTCGTGGCCGCTTGCTCAACAGGTTTGGAAAGGACTTCGAAGGTATGTTGAACTGTTTAAGCTTTCACTATCAGAGCCTTTGAGTACTGGTAGGTATCGACAGCAACTTATCCGATAACTTTGGACGCAGCATTATGTATTTCCTTTCTGCAATAACAACTATCGTGACGGTCAGCGTTGTTGGGGGACCTCTCTTCATTCTTGCTGCTGCAATTATTGGCATCTTATATTATAACGGTAAGCCCTCTGTTTGCCTGGCAGAAAAACACATATTTAAGTACGCACAATATTGGCAGTGGCCAAGGTCGGAAATGAAAATATCAGTGTTCTTCGCGGTACTCATAACTAACAGGTCTATGGTCAAACTTCAAGGGACATGCGTAGATTAGGTCAGGCAACCTGCGTTGCTACGAAAAAGCTCTGATTRGCTCTTAGACTCTGTTTACCGTTCTCCTCTTTACTCTATCTATGGTGAGACTATTTCGGGAGTAACGATCATCCGCGCTTTTGGTGCTTCATCCAAGTTTCTACGGGAAATGTTGCGCTGTGTTGATGCGGTGAGTCATGATTATAATCTATCTTGACCACTTAACTCGGAGTTTGGCAGAATACAGTTCCATATTATTGGTTGTGGGGAGGTGATCGATTCATGTTACAATGTRRTTTGGRTGGCTAATTGGRTGTAGTTAACCGATGGCTTTCCGTTCGCTTCAATCTTCTTTCCAGTGGAGTTGTTGGTGCCATCGCTCTCATCTCATTGATGACGCCTRGCATCACTGCTTCGTTTGCTGGATTTGCTCTCGCATTCGCCTCTACAATCACATTGGATCTCCTCTTCATGGTAYGTGACTGATAGATYGAGCTCGTTTATGYAGTARCTCAACTRGATATAGGTCCGTCGTTTCGTCGKATTGGAACAATCCATGGTGGCTATGATGGCATATGAGAACAGGTTCACCTGCTGACTCAACCACAGGTGGCTTTAGAACGCGTCAAAGAGTACTCGGAATTGAAGCCTGAAGCACCCGAGTTTATAGAACCACGACCACCACCTTCTTGGCCCTCAGCTGGTGYTATTGAATGTCAGAACTTAGTAATCAGATACGCTGTGAGTTCCGTGTCAAGATTGGTGTTACCTCTCTAAGTCTCATACATCCAGCCGGAGTTACCTGATGTACTCCACAATATAAGCTTCAGCATCAGACCCGGTGAAAAAGTAGGAGGCTCATTGCGTTCCTTTCGCAGTGTATGATAGCTTTTATAGGTTGGAATCCTMGGCCGAACAGGATCCGGAAAGAGTACGCTCGCACTATCGTTGTTCCGATTCGTGGAAGCTATGGAAGGCCGGATACTGGTGGACGGACTAGATATTTCAAAGATGGGACTCACAGATTTACGAAGCAATTTGACGATTATTCCACGTAAGCATTTCTACTATCTACGTACGTGTATCCTGGTGCAATTACCCACACTTCAGAGGATCCAACGATATTAAGTGGAACATTACGGTCAACACTGGACGTATTTGACGAATATGAGGATGCGGACATAGTAGGTGACTACGTCCGAGTGAAGTGGATTATTCACCTCTATTCCCTCAGTTTGAAGCTCTACGTCGTGTACATCTCATCCGCGTGCAAGACTCTCCTCAAGATGTGCCAGAAACGGTGAATGTAAATGTTTTTCGCAACCTGGACTCTGCTGTTTCCGAAGGGGGTGAAAACTTTTCATCCGGGTGTGTGCGATTAATTCTCGTGCCCTCAACGTGCAAAATTAACGAGGGAAGACAGTGAAAAACAGCTTTTATGCATGGCGCGAGCCRTTCTCAAACGATCAAAGGTTCTTGTAATGGATGAGGTCCGTTCTCTGCACGTATCCTGAGACRGGCTGACGCAAACATTGCTAATTTATTCAGGCGACTGCAAGGTGATCCACTTTTTTTGAAAAACAACGCGCCAGCTAAGTAAACTGACGAAATAACGTCGATAGTGTTGATTATGCTACGGATGAACTCATTGGAAAGACAATCCGACAGTGCGTATGGGTTCCTGTACCTAAATGCCATTACTAAATTGCAACCAATAGGGAGTTTGTAGATAGTACAATACTCACAATCGCGCATCGCCTTCGCACCGTGATTGACTATGATAGGGTGAGCCCATAACGCTTATGTGGATAGAATTCCCAGTCACTGTGTCTACTAGGTCATGTTGCTAGACCAAGGACAGATTGCAGAATTTGACAAGTATGTGGACTAAATTACATACCACTACGGTCTCTTACACGTTTTCGTCGATATAGACCGGCAGTCCTCCTCGCTGATTCGAAATCCAAATTCTATGGGCTATGCAAGGCGACCGGAAAGCAAGAATTCGCGATGTTGAAGAAGATGGCAGGACTCTGAAAGGAAGAAATACCCAAGATCTTGTTTGCGGGCTGAAATATACCGTAGATTTCTGAATCTAAGGACAACATAATCCCGAAAGTAACTTTCCTGAACAACAATGCTTGATACCAGTAATTCTTTCGTATTAAACTGTTGAAGCTTTCAAGGCTTATCGATTGATCTGTGAACTGCGGGCTTTGCGCGCCGAGGACAATTGCGTAAGTATCGCTCCGCTGTCATGCGTTAGATTTTTTCCCTAGGATGTATCGACTCCTGGTTTCAACTTCAAATTAACTTGCCCAGAAACTGATGGCAAGATCCGAATCGAACATGTACATCTGCAGGTGAAACATTCGGAAAGCTTTTACAACCCGTGTCCACCGTTTTAAGAGATTAGAAAGGGGTGGAGCGAATGTAGAAACAGAGCATGGCCTATTAAAGCCTAGATGCCGCATGCTGTAGGCGGTGAATATATTCAAGAAAGGAAATTCAGTTGCAGTAAAAGGGAATCAAGACAGTGTTGGGCCATTGGAAACAGAGACAATTGTGATAATCGAGTAAAATACCTGTCACAGAATGTAATATAACAGTACGCGTAGAGGGAAACAGGGAAACAGAAAGCCGGGCTCGTGGGATCTACCATAATTTTTAGGTGGATCTGACGGATTCGTGGGGGCAGAGGAAGCGACGAAGAGGGGAAGCAGAGACAGGGGCAGAAAGAATGGAACTGGACGGCGACATCCAAGATGGTCTGTGCATTAAAAGATGAATAATAAGCATGGCCAGCATGAAAAGAGTTGAAATGCGTTGATTGATTGTAAGAGTATAAAGTGAGAGACCGTATATATGTAGGATTGCACAGACACAGAAAAGGAGGGCCGACACAAAAGTAACAGAACAAGAACAATGAAAGACGAGAATCAAGCACACCCAAAGACTCACATCGAGAGAAGCGGAAAGGAAAGGTAGAAGAAAAAGAAATAACGTGGAAGAAGAAAAGGGAATGACAAGGAAGAAAAGGTTGAGGTCCCCATTCCAACATAAAAAGAATCAAGTGTCGCTCCCGCTTCTCTCTTGCTTCCCCTTTTCTCTTCATCTTTGTCATCCTCGTCGATCCCTCCTGTCCTCATGCCCTCGGTGACGTTTTATAAACAACGTTCACAGCCGTCTCTCAACCCATCTTGTTATCCTTCTTCTTCATCGGCTTGCGTGGGGGTGTCACCGGCCTTCCCATGTTCATCCCACCATAGGCGTACTTGGATTTTTTCTCCGCTGGTTTCAGAATCTACACGACAGCAGCATTCATAATGGGATTCACCCAGAAAAAGGAAGAAAACGAGAAATATTTACTTGGAAAGAACACAGCAGTGTCTCATCCACACTCATCATCGCACCTGCGTTGTCAAACTCTCCGCAATAATTTGGTGCTGAAAATAATGTCACCAAGTGTCGCTTGGCAAAGAACTCGTAACCGTCTTCAACAACCTATGCATGCCGTGACGTCAGCCTATTATGGTAATCCATGCGTCTAATAGACACTGTGAATCACGGACCTGATGTGCTCGGCAAATCAAGTCCATGTCGTGCTTCTGCAAAAACCGCGACACCACATCGGGACCAAACGTAAATGAGACGCCTCTGTCATTTTCTGACCAGCCGGTGATATCCTTGTCCGGATCTGACCACAGGAGATCACATAGCAGACCTGGTTTATGTCCAAAGCACGCCATCGTCAACATTGACTGCTCCAACAAACCACGAGGTCTTCCTCGACCACGGATCGGAAAGGGATGGCGTACCTGTGTCCGGCACGTCCGTTGGTCTCATGACTCTCCGTATCTGTTCCATCGACTGGAGATCAGGACTCAACCCTCCATGCATTGTGAAGATCTTCTCGTCAATAATGGCAGCGATTGGCAAACAGTTGAAGCAGTCGGTGAACGTTTTCCATAGCTTGATATTATACCGACGTTTGCCTGAGTGAAGATCAACAACAGGAAACAAATATTTGAGAAGGGGACACACATTCATCATAAAAGCCGTATATCCTATTGATACTGGCGCATTCGTGATTGCCGCGCAAGATAAAGAAGTTTTCTGGGTATTTAATCTTGTATGCAAGGAGAAGACAAATGGTCTCCAGTGACTGCTTCCCTCTGTCTACATAATCACCGAGGAATAGATAGTTTGCCTCTGGTGGGAAGCCGCCATACTCAAACAGTCGCAATAGGTCATAGTATTGACCATGGATGTCACCTTTAAAGATGGGGGTGCAAAGATGAGTCAAGTTCAAGTAAGATTGGACCACAAAGATACATACCACATATCTTGATGGGCGCTTCTAGTTCCAGCAGGATAGGCTGGTTGATAAAAATTTCTCGTGCTTTTGTACATAGATACTTGATTTCATATTCCTGAAGCTGAACAGGCTTCCCTGGTCGATTGCCCCGCACTAGAGAGAAACAGAGTAAAAAACCAAAGCGAAAGATGGATAGGCGTTTTAACGAAGGATAAGAAAGGGAAGTGATGAGCTGTTGCGTGCCAGTATGACAGGAGCGGGGACGAGTTGAAGCGCCCTGATCCCCAGCAGGAGGCAATAGTGGCAGAGGAGACTCAGAAGGATGGGCGTTCAAGGGTGGCGAGCGCGTTTGCGGCGGCGATGTATAGATGGTTTGAGGAACAAGGCCGGACTGGACCAGGTTGCCAGCATGACAACCACGGGCCCAATAACCAAGCGCCCTGCGGCGACACACCCATTCCCTTGGGCGCCCAAGGTGACACCCGTTGCATGCATGCGCAGTGCAACAGCTTCAGGGCTACGATAGTGGCCACCCTCACGTCCTCCAAAAGCTGTATGACTCATAGAGCATAGCCAAACGTAGAGCAGACAAAGATCCGGAAAAGATGAGGCAGAGGTCGCAGGGTAGAACGCATAGGGAATGAAGGAGGGGAGGGTACAAGAGGCAAAACACACACCTTCCAACAGTCTGTCAATGACCGAGTCCAAATCGATCTCTGTCGTAGTGTCTGCCATCGTCTGTGCCCTTGAAACAGCCTACTGCGTTTGAGAGTATGTGCGTATAAGCTCGTGAGCGGATGACGAGGTGCGAGTTTGGAGGAGGGGATGGATGAGAGCGAGTGTGTGAAGTGTGAGTGTGTTGTTGAGCAGCGTTTGGTTTGGGCCCCTTGTGGATGGTTTGCGACTTTTTTTTTTTCCTCCCAAGGTCACAATCGGAGAAACTGACTGAATATTGAGCTCGGCGGTGTTTCGCAGACGTAGATGAGCGAGAATGAGGATAAGATTAAGGGAGAAGAGGAGGGGGAGGAGGAGGAGGAAGAAGCGAGGAAGGGGGGACTTGAGTGGACGGCTGAGAGCAGAAGAAACGACGCGGCGGGACAAAAATCGGAGAGAGAAAAAAAAAAAAATTTCAAGAAAAAATGCAACGAAAAAAAAAGATGAAAAAATGAAAAAAATGTGTTTAAAAGGCGAGTGTGACAGTGGAAACACGCTGTTTTTGGAGATATACAGCGATTTTGGTCGCGGGTTCTTGAATGCGAAAATTCTGAATCGATGCGTGCGATGCTGATAACAGCCGTTGCCAAATCTGGTCATCCTGCTCATATCATATCGTGAGAACTCTAGCATTATTTTAGTGTACACTAGTATAACCGTACTGCCATTCCAGTCCTTATGCCAGTGGTCGACGCCGCCGTCGCCGCCTCCAGTCCAAATGTCAGAATCAATACCAACACCTCGCTAAAACACTCACCTAGGGAACAGCGGTCCTCTCGGCATAGGCCTCTCGTCTAGATCCAGCGCAATATTGGCTGCAGATTGCAGCCCTTCGATCCACGCTACCACCTCCATCGCATCCCTTCCTTGCAGCAAAAACTGTTCGCCATCCATCTTTGCCCGAATCACATTCTTCCTCTTGATATAATCCAGTCCGAGCCCACTCTCGGCATGTTGCAGTGTATACGACCTGATCAAGGCAGATGGATCAGGATCCGGAACCTCATCACCATACATCTTCAACGGCGTGGGGGACCGTACAGACACCACTGCGATCTCTGAACCCGTCGGAGACTGCCCTGTACCATTCAAGAAGCCAGAGCTGAGCCCTGGCTGTGAGCCAAGCCCGGCCGAAAGTGTGCAGGAAGACCCGTACGACGATGCCACCCCCCCACTTATGGGTGTCCTGGGTAGGTTCAGCGAACCCCGTGGCGACCTCGGCGGTGTCGCCATTACCGCTGACTGCGGAACTTCACTGATGGATCGCGCATGTCTCCTCATCGGCTTCAGAAACGGTACGCCCAGCCTCGATCGCTGTGTGACTTTTGAGTCCGGCATTATAGCGGCTGGGGAAGGTCTGATGCTAACAGTCTCACTCCTCCTCTCCTCTCCATCATCTTGCTTTTGTATCAGACGACTTATCGGTGATCTTGACCGTCTTCTCGCCCCGTCATACATAGATGGGCCACGAATGATGGTCGTTGCATTGGGCAATGATGAGGCCGGCATACTCACATCACCCACACCCACTTTGCCTTCCCACCAACCCTCAATCACAGACACACCCGCCAGGCTGGGTGGACACCGATAGATTCGAAATACCGTACCCTCCAGCACGCAAATCACTCTTCTCCACTTGCGGTCCTTTGCCTGCATACCAGGGCTTGAAAACTCCATCTTTCGCGGCATGATCGCTTTTAGGTAAACATCGTTGGTGTATGCTGGAAGCTTTTCCATTCCTTCATCATCCCGCGGTTGTACAGGCGGCAGCGTTGGCCGACGAAAAAGCGGTGCAAAGTTCGGATAAGGTGGAGGCTCTGACGACGGTCCGTAATAAGATGGCATCGATCTTTGTCGACGCAATATATGCGGTGACGGCATTTCATCACCCTGGTTAAATCGACCAAGTTGTTTCTTATCTCCCCTACTCTCCGTAGGCGTCTTTGGCATCTTTACACCAACATGCGTGGCGTCTTCACTATTGCTATCATTTAAAGCCAGTTCTCCGCCTTCGCGTTGTGTCGGTACATCGTTGTTCGACGCCAACACATGAATGTCAAACATACTGCGAGAAGCATGCTTGTACATCCCGGGCCTCTCCGCATCTGCAAGTGGTGGCAAGGGCATTTTCAGGACAGAATATCCAGGCCGAGGTGTGTGTAGTGGCGATACGCTACTGTGTCGCTGCAATGACGACGTCTGGTAAACAGACGCTCTTTTGCCCATCGAACTCGCAGTGGAAGACATGCCTGCTACTCCTTCCGGAGGCGGAGAGAAGTACTCCCTTCGTTGAGTGCGCTCCGTCGGTGTCTCTGTATGATCCATCATGACGTCCCTCGCTTTACCCTTCCCTTTAATATCTAATCTCGGTGTGAGGGGCTGGTCCAGGAAAGCAAGATCTATCCTAGACGTATCCACCTGGGGTAAGAAGCTTCCCAAGCGACCTCGTTTTTGAGGTTCCAGTAGTTCATGCTGCCCCCGCACCGTCATATCACCCAATGCCGTGGCATACGAGGACGTTCTTGAATGTGTTCTCACACTAGTACCGCTGCCGATACTTGTCCTTGACCTTGGTGACATGGCTTCCACCGGTTCAAGTTTGGATAAGCTGCTTCCAAGATCGCGGGAACGCGAGACATGGTCATCAGCCTCTCCATCCATATCATCGTCCATATCATCATCATCACCATCCTCACCTTCATGCCCCCCTGCACCAGGGTTAGTTCCTTTGCGCGGCAATGCGGGCATACTGCGTAGTCCGACTCGGCTGAGACGCCTTTGATTCGCGTTGTCCTGATTCACAACACTTTCGTTTGAATCCGATACTGGCGGAAGCGTGGGTAATTTTAAAGGCAGCGGAGGATGAGATGTAATTGTAGGGGAAAACCGAATGCTACTGGGATTCCCATTTCGGTCAAAGCTAAAACGATGCATAAGCTTTGAACGCAATGGTGGCAGCACTGCAAGCCTAGGGCTGGGTCGTGCAGGAGATGTCATGGGAATGGGAGGATTTCGAGGTTCGAGAGTGGGATTAGGTTCGGGTAAAGATGAGCTTGTTGTGACGGGCAGAAAAGTAGTTGGAGGATCCTGGGAGTCGACCATCGGTGATTGTGTTGATGCCCAGTGTTGTGGCTGTGGTTTCGCGATATCACGATCGGAATCTGTTGGGAAGATGGCAACCACAACCATTTCAGGAATAAGATGACTGACAATGAAATAAAAGTTACCCATACCTGTAGTAGTAGTCAGTCTTGAGATTGATGCAGCAACATCAGTGCCCAAGTTGCGGGACTGCGTCGGGTCTGGATTGACCTCCTCATTCAGTGAATGAGGAACAGCAACACCAAGTAATATCCCTGCATCGGGACTACCGATGGCAACCACTGTGGATGATGGAACGTCATTGTGCAAGGACTGGCGTCGAGTGTGACCCTTGAGAACTATTAAAGGCACATCGTCATCGTCATAAACGCCACTGGACCCTGCTCTATCCCTCAATGACACACTGTCATACCCGTTTCCGTCTCCCGGCACGGTCATAGCTGCGTTTATACTCTTTTCACTGATAGTTTGAAAAGGCGCGTGATTGGCATCGCCTTGCGTCAATGCTTGAGTGGTGCTGTTATTTATAGCACCTCCACCTGGCGCTGGGGGAGGGGCGGCAGGTTCGACGATATTGGAAATGTATTTTGAGACATGTGTAAGAGGAGGAGGCGCAGAAGGAGAAGGCGGAAGGGCAGCAGCAGTAGTAGTAGTAAGAGGAGGAGGAGGAGATGAACGCCTGCGTGGAGCCGAAACACCATGCTCGGCCACTTCATGAGAGCAGCGACTATCCTCGCGTCGTTCCTGCGGTTGGCGGTCGGGCGCATGGTCGTGACTGCGCCTGAATGTGGTGAAATTGGGAGGAAATGGTTCGACGATCATGTTTCCGAGGTTGAGTACTGGTTGGGACATGTATGGCTTGTACAGGTTGTGCGCGCTGCCATTATCGCCTGGAGAAGTTCCAGCTGAACCTGCTGTTGTTACCGCTTCAGATTTCGAGCGCCTGTGATGTTCAGAATACGGGTGATGGAGGTGACCATCGTCCTTCGGCTTACGGGTGGTCGGCAAGCGTATTCTGGGTGCGAAATGAGACACTTTCTGGATGAACCTTGAGGCTTTGAGCTGGACAATAAGCTGTATATTAACAAAAGCTTCAGGTTAGGGAAGATGGCAGGCGCACCTGGAGGGCAGAGGGACGAGGATGGATGTCCATCCCTGCTGGTGAGAAAAAGGACAAGGAATTGCCTCGGTCCTTGTCATCCACCACTCCGCATAATGCCGAACCTTGACGTCACTATCTTATCCCTGCTAATACACTACACTCCTCTACTCCTCTACTCCACCCATCTCAAACACAACACACCAAAAGCAACGTCCCCAGGCCTCGTCTTGCCCTCCTTCACCCTCTCCAGGTACCTTCCGCTCACAGCAAATAAACCTCACAGGCTGTCCATCCCAATACCGCATCAAGTCAAAAACTAGACCGCCTGGCAAGCGCAACGCGAGCGTCGGGCTAAATTCAAGAAATCCGTAGCAAAAATCGGTTGAAATGAGATCCTGGATAACGGTCAGAGACGAACAGTCCAATATCTCGGCATAATCACCTCAGGACCAAACCGTATCATACGTCTGTTCTCAGCCTTTGCAAAATACTTGCGCCTTTCTGATGCAGTTTCGAAATTCATGTTGTCAGCGGCCAATGTTTTCTTCCTGGACTTTTTCTCTAGGAAAGCATCAAACCCGCTATCCACCGCAAAGCCTGAATCGCCACTCAGCAAGTCAGGGTGTATTTCTCCTGTCAAGGACACGGAAGAGCTTGATCCTGACGAACTTGGACACATGTTCGAAGCAAGGTATAGCTGTCCGGTATACTCGTCCGGTGATGGCGATTGAGAAGTAGTATCCAAGAAATGTTCTTCCTTGTCTTCTATAACATTGTCAATACGTCTATGCGCGAAATGCGGCATGGTGGCAATGAGCGGCGATAATGCCCATGGCTTGGTCTGAGAACCAAGGTCATGCTCCAAGGTGGGGTCAATAAACCTGTCAAATGCTTCAAGACTAGCAACCTGCAGAAACGGTAGCGTAAACGTACTGCATAAATTTCAACGCTGCTCCGGATCCCCATGGTAGATGCAAAGGCCGATCAAACGTATTTCCGAACAGTATGTCATCAGAAGAAAATGGAACTAGAAATCTGCCTGTATTGCATGTCATTCGTGTGAATATCATGGAGCAGTTAGTTATGCAGACACTGACCAGAAACCTGGATACTCCATGTTATGCCCTGTCTATCTTCTCTATTGAAATAATCAGAGTTCCGAATGAGACCGTGTTCATCCGTGAAATTTTTGATATCAAGTGTCACGTCCCCTTCGAACAATTCAGAGGAGATCCTATGAGACGCGGAGGTATTGACGATGTCGGTTACCGGTACGAGCGTGTTTGGACAAGGACCTGCTAAAACTCGGAGACGAGGAGCCATACTTTGCGATGCGGAGCAAGTGTGAACACAACAGCGAGTCGAAGGAATTACAGTAGGAAGAATCTAATGTTGATTATGCAAGAATAACTGTGTAAATGCGCATTACATTCTCGCTTGGTCAGTGGATGACATTCGCAAGCTGTTCTTCTCACCAGACTAGCGAACAACAAATCCGCAGCTCCGAAGTTTATTACAGTATATCGTGGTGTTGGCGTGTAGACCCGCTACAATAATGCAAGCGATGAGACTGGAAGAAAACCCGCCCACGTCGCCGCAGCTGTGTACGGCACTTGGTTGGGGTGGCTGCGGATGGTCCAGTGATGACGTCGATATTCGTCGCTCTGGCCTTGTATATCCGGTACGGTTCATCTTACTAGCACTTGACAGTGTCAGTAAGCAGGGCATCCTTAATCAACACCGCACACTGTCATCACATTGCACACACTCACTCAAGTGACCGGCAAAAAAATAGGCAAAAAATAGAGAAACCAGAAAACAAACGTGGCTCACATCACCACTGTTTCCTTACTCATCCCACTTTCGTACAGTACAGTATTGCACGCAGCCGTCTGATCCGCCTTCAACTTTTCCTTCCACAAGTTTTTCCCAGATTTGTCTTGGCCATCTCACGAAAACCAACCATAGTCCTTACTGTAAGTTATGACAATTCTGGTGGAGCAGTCCGCATGGCACCACAACTTTGGATTTTTTTTGCTGCCAAAGTTGGCTAATGCAAGTCTACGATGGTATTGCGCTTGTGAGCTAATGATACACATCTTGATGTCAACTAAATACAGTAGTAACCTGGAAGAAGCACCAACAGCCAATCCGACCCTTGGCACTAAAAGCACAGTTAGCTCAGGGAAAGGCTCCAACGACGGAAGTTTTGTCAATGTCCTTCACACCATTGTGGAGCTTGTTTCAATTGGGCTGACCAAACTGTCTTCGTAGCAGCAACAATTTAGTGCGTAGCCTGTGCCGCATCAGCAAATCCTCATGGTGAGAAAATGGGAAAAAAAAGTCACGATACAGTTATTGCCGAATAAGGAAACGCATTAATCGTTAGAGGAGTGTACATTAAATCTGGTGATCAAAACACGGAAGAAACGTTCATCCAAATAGCTTGATGCCCACTGCCCACAGTATTCCCAGGTTATATCAGATGGGCGAGAAAAAAAAAGATGTTGGCCGCAGAATGAAGCCAGAAATGAAGCAGCCGGAAGGTTTCTAGATCGGTCATAGCGATGTTCCCGTCAAAAGCCAGGTGAGAGTTGACAGCAGCGGGATAAATAGATAGATAGACCACCGAGAAGGAACAAGGCCATCGACACCGCTATTGTTGATCACTGCAAAGGTTTCCCCGCATTGAGTCTCTAATACTCGAGCACCCGAACCATAGTTGGATGACAGTGCTTTCAGAGACGCCGCCTGATTCGGGTCCTGCAATGCCGATACATAAAGTCTGACCAAGTCCTTGGAGCAGGATGAACAGGTGGGTTTTGTGTTGTTGGGGTATGCGATGCCTATGGGCATCTGGTATAGGTATAAATCGGATGGGTTCGAATTGTGAACTGCATCGACATAGCAATAGACGTTGGTTGATGGATCCGTGTGACATGCAGCTTCGTACATGAGGCCATATGCTTGCAGACCTGTTATGGCAAAAAGATGAGAGATGTCCATTGAGAATACTCGGCAGTTCAAAGCAACATACCAGTAAGAGCGTCTGTGGCCATAGTCATCTTGTTCTGCACCTCTTTTGCACATGCAATCTCCAACTGTGAAGCAAACCACCCCATGTTCGCGACGCATTGATCTTTGCCAGGTACTACATTACAAGTCCCCCATATCAATGCATTTGTCAAAGTTATACTCGACTGAGCCTGTTTTCCCGATCATAGAACGTCCGTTAATCAGTCGCCCAGTAAAGAGATGCATCGACTTACATCAACGAAATCGCCGGAGCTCTGTAAAAGCAGTGAAAAAGGTCGACATGAACGGAACGCGAGTGAATTGGTCATGTTCGTGAAAAAGTTGGCACACGAGACACTTATGTTGTCTGTCACGATGCCAGCCGAGAACGGTTGAGGAAACGGTGTAGGTAGTGCAGGAGGGCTCGAAGGGACAGTTGGCGGTGGCTCTAAAGAGGGAGCCGTCGTTGATGTCGTGGTTGGCGTCGGCGTTGATGAGTCCGTCGGCGAATCAGCTGTCAGTGCACTGGCGCTCTGTGTCCCAGACATTGTGTCTGAAATTGTTGTTACAGAATCCGTATCCCACCGCTCCAGCAACTCAAGGTGCCTTTTGTGTGGTCGAAAGTCTGCTCCTTTGGCAATCACTGCTTTCCACGATAGAGACGGAAGTGGTTGGACAAGCAGATCGAATGCAACGGGATGGGTAAAGTACCGTGTCGATAGTGTGATGAAGACAAGGATGAACGGTATCAGTATCACCGACCATCGCGTCCGACGACCGACTGCCTTCTTCGCCTGGTGCTCGATTCCAGAAAGATCATCTGGAGAAGAATGGGGTTGTGACGAAGAATGCCGAGCAATGGAATGGGTTGTTTTTGCTGGTTGAGGAGAGGGAGGAGGTGTGAACATGGCCAAGACGGGCAGAGCCCGCAATGTTATGGGGATTCGTAACGAATGAAACCGAAAGGAGCGTCGTTGGCAAGGAGCGAAAAGTGGACGAAACAGATGTTTGCGACCGACTCGTAGGGTGAAATGTTCACCGACAGAATGCGATGGTCCTACACTGAATGTTTTAGCACGCGAAAAAGAACGGAAGTTGAGAGACGGCGTACAGCTTGTCCTCGACCTGGTTGTCCAGAGGAAAGAGGGCTTTTTACCAAAGAACGGCTGGTGTCCCATCGTGTTGGCGGAGAAATTCACTTGTAATAACTTCAAACAAACCGGGTCTGCCGGCATTCACACTCTCACACGTCTCATATCAAATGATCTCGTGTAACAACCGAATTACTCCACATCTATTATCCACTACAATAGCTACCCGTTTAACCTCTGCTGCCTCTCCTTCGTCCTGAGTATCCGCATGTACTTCAAGTCTTTATATCGATTCACATTCAACAGTGTAGCAGGATGCTTCCTTAGCTCCTCAACAGACTCGGGCTGCACAAGACGCCCAAACAAATGAACAGACGCGGCCCTGGCATCTCCACTGTATTTGTCAATAAAAAGTCGCTCCACAAGCGTGGCAAACCTGGCATCGCGCCTAGTGATCTCGGGACGACTAGTCTGTGACAAACCCTGAACCGTAATTGTTTGCATCTCTATGAATAACGAAAGCGACATCTGCACCATTTTCCCCAAACCTGATTTCAATCACAGCGTTACAGCCTCAACTGAATTGATAACGTACGTTTTCGGCGCGTGATAGCGCTATCACGTCTTGACCGAATAACGCTGCCGCTCTGAATGATTTGAGCTTGAAGAATCCGTTCAACACTGGGTACTTCTCAAGAATGCCGCGATTTTCCTTCAACTTTGGTACGTGATTGAACACGACACTCCATCCCCTGGTGTACAACGGCGATATCACGCTCGTAAAGTCACCGTCATCGCACGAAGTTTCTGAGGCCACAAGAGGTTCAGGGACAGGCAATGGAGACGCTCCTGGCGCAAAGTTCACTTCAGGCAAGGACCTTTCTCGTTTTCTTAGAAACTTTTCATCAACCTCTCGCTGTTTCACTTTCAACTCTTCAATGCTTGTAGGGACGGATATGTTTCTCCATGGCAATTCGTAACCCCGCCCAACATTGAGATACCGGTCTTGGAACTGCCGCTCAATCAAGTTTGCAAAACGAGCATCACGAAGAGAGATGCCTGGACCTATCCGTGTCCCGCTCTCCGTTAATAGACTTGGTGCGTCTCGACACTCCATCGTCGCCAAGTTTACAGAAACACGGTAACAGTCTGGTTTCTCCAGGCCCTTGATAATTAACATGGGCTCGTGCTAAGAACCTCCAAAGGAGTTGATGAGTTTTCAATTGCACTAACAAGGACGTGGCTGCAAACATACCTTTTCAGATGCTGCTAGTTCAGTGATATCTCCAACAAGTGACGTGACGTGATCCGTTTCTGCGAAATAGTAGCCACGTCTCAATGTAGGAGCAATGAATGCCTCTGCACACAATTCTCCATCCTTGAAGGACAAGTTTCGTTTGTTATAGTTTATTGACCAACGGTGCCAGAACAATGGCTTCAAATAGTTTCTGTACTCATCCTCAGTAACGTATAATAGGGTACCATGCGTCGCAGTTGGTAACGGTGGTAGTTCAAGCGAGGGTTGCAACGACCGAGCGTCTAGAGGTGTTCATGTCACGTTTGTATTGGACAATAGGCGCGTTGAGTGTTGAGTATTACGCACCTCGAGTGTATGTAGTCAAACATCTGGACCATGTTGGTATTTGATAGGTGCATTTTTGACACCAAAAACGTTGACTAGTCCACGGTTGGTACTTGCGAGAACGAGCAAGCCGGTTGATCATATGCGTTGAGACTACGAGCCATTCACCTCCTCCCAACTCGATTGAATTTATTTGCTTTACACGTTCACGCCAAACATATGCAAACATCCTCCAACCATGACGATCAGTGGGAGCAACGTTTATAATTTTCAACGCCGTTCTTTCTGGAATAAATAGAAATATGTTATTTTACGAGTCATGATCATACAATATGCGTACTATACTATTGCTTAAGTCTAACATGATGTATCTAAAAGCTAATGCGATGAAGGACTAACCCAACTAAATGAGATGGACATAAAACGAAGAACAAGGAGGCAGGGGATCACAACGACTGGGCTCTCTCGAGTGCCGTCACAACACGACCCCAAGCCAAATCAATCGTATCAAACAAGACAGGATCAACAACGCCCAAAACACAAGTATCTTGCCATAGCCCTTGGATTATGGCAGCAGCGCGCACTACGGATGCAAGGTCATTTTCACACTCGGGAGCGAGTGAAGCCAAGAGAACGTCCGACCGCTTGGTGTATAGGTAAGAATACAGCAAGGGAAAGGCCGCGGGTACCGGTAGCCGGAATGTGACAACAGGTAGGCGTAGTGATGTAGCCGATGATGAGGGTACGGAAGGTGATGGCAGAGCAGGGAGATTGGCACAGTTGGCGCTAAAGACGAGCTGGTGAGCTGGGTACAGCGTCACCTTGGTCTTGCCGGCCGATGGTGGGCAGACGACGGCCAACATGTGCGTCGGTGGAGCGATTGGGATGTCTTGTGACACGGAACCCAACTCGACGTCGAGTTCTCGTGGTAGGGAAGAGGAAGGTATGCATGTGTGAAGACTTCGGAGTGCTGCGAGCATGCTGAGAAGAGTAATATATTAGAATGCGTTTCAAGAAACTCGCCAAGCCGTGATACTTACTGTGGTGCCGTGATAGGAAGCTTGTCACGAATATATTGAGGGGTCAAGCCCTTCAACTCTGGGAATGTCTCCTCGATAATAGACATGTCTACCTCCCTCAAAGCAGGCCGAGGAAGTGTGCGGGGCATGCGAACACGAGTAGCAGTGGGAGTGACTGTCGGTGTGGATGGTGTCATTATTGCTGCTCTAGCCATTGTCGTCATTGTTTCCGCAAGAGATGTACTCGGAGTTGAGCCGCGGTTCACAGACTTGTTCGCAAGCGGTGCTCTTATCTGAGCAGCAGTTCTGTTTTGTCTTCCCAAAATGCGCTTAACGGGAGCGCATGAAGAAGAAAAGGTGCGTCGAGGATGGCGATGCGCAGATGGAGAGGAAGGACTAGGACGAGACTTGTTGACAAATCGTGCAACCATGTTGTTCACGTCGTAGTGTGTTTGTGGGTGGTTATGGATAAAGTAAGGCGGCGCTGAGGGGGTGTCTGGCTCTGAGCTCGACGACTGGCGGGCATGTTGAAAGGAGCGGAGGGGCCAATATTTATACTCGCTCAGACCATAGCCTCGGGAACGTTGCCGTCACTCCAAGATTGTTGATTGGATTGATTGGTTGTTTCTGCCTTTTTAGGAATGTGTTGTCCTTTGAAACTTGCCATACATGGCAATTTACGCGTATTGTGGGTCCATGAATATTTGGATTGGTCCATGTGTACACACCCCTCAAGGTAATTTCATATCCAATCCACAGGTTGCGCAACAAAGCGTTCCATTCAATTGCAAAATCAATCGTAGACAGCAACAGGATAGTCCGTGTATCCAATCCTTTGATCCTCTTCACTCATTGTCCAGTATAAATGCGGTATGTCAGTCACATTATCAAGTGGCTTCCCGTGTCGGACTCTCTTCACCACGTCTGGGTGCGCAATGTAGGTAAAGCCCAGGGATATGGCATCAATCTGACCCGACTTGACCAACTTGGCGCCCTCTTCAGGCGTAACACGCCCGTTGATAATTACTCTGGCATTCTTGATCAGTTGCCGATACGACGCCAATACGTCATGTGGTGTCGCACGCTTCTCGCCTGGCACAGAACCTCATCAGCGAGGGACAAATCGCGTGCGCAAAGCAACCTACCATCGTAAGTGGCGTCCAATGCCTCCGTGTATCGGAGGAGGACAATATAAGACAACCCAAGTTTGTCCGCCTCACTGATAAAGTAGCTAAACGTGTCCAAGGTGTCTTGCAATGGCATGCTGCACATGCGTCAGTTTCAATTACCATAGCACATAAACAGGCAATGTTACCCAACGTCATTGTATCCGCCGCAGGGACTTAGTTTCAAGCCAACATTTTTGCCAAAAACTTGCACCAAGACCTTGAGAACCTCTATGCCGAATCGACAGCGATTCTCGACACTACCACCCCATTCGTCTGTACGTTTGTTAGAGTTGTGGTCAAGAAACTGAGCAATAATATATCCATTTGCACCAAGTACTATACTGCATTGTGAGGCCGTGTACCACACAGGGGTTATTTTAAGTAACTCACATTCTACGCCGTCAAAACCAGCAGCCTTTGCGTTGACTGCAGCTTCCTTGAACTGGTTAATAATGAGCCACGGGTCTGGAATGGCCGTTGGCTGCCAATCACGACGATCATGAATTCTTCCGTAAGTTTTCTAAATCCGTTTATTCATAGCAGAGATACTTACAGTAACATATCCAGGGATGCCAGGCAGATGGTGGAAATTTCCACCCCTGGCTGCGATGGCGGAAGGTGCATAAACAGGCTAGAAAGTCATTAATGAGCACTGCTGATCAGCAAGCTATAATGGAGGATGCAGTACCGACCACACCAGCCAAGACTTGCTCAGGCGCTTCTGGGTGAGAAACACGGCCAACTTGTGGAGCGATGAAAAAGACTGCATGTCCGTAAGCTGCAACTTTCTAACTCACGATGCCAGAGCTATCGAGGTATGAATTACTCGGTGACAGCGCAGATGGTTCAGGCTCTAAAGTACCTGGGCATAGATATGTCCACCCGCAGCGTGTATCCCATCAGTAATGTCTTTCCAGGCCTCAACTTGTGCTTTACTCCAGATTCCAGGCGCATATGGCCATTCCGTGCTGCATTGCCAGTTAAAAAGCGGAACGTCGCTCCCTCACTAAAGTTACTCACCCTTGACGTGTTATCAGTATGCCTTCGCTAACAATCAACCCGGCATCTGCACGTTGGAGATAATACTCTCTCATGATCTCATTCGGTATGGTTCCTTGAGCGCGACTCCGAGTGAGAGCCGCCATGGTTATTCTATTCTGGATTGTGATACTTCCCAGTTTAAGAGGAGTGAATAATGCAAAAGTCGAAGACATTGTCACGACCAGACGATATCGATGGAAAACGATGTCAGATGGATTCCATTCTCATGGGAGCGAATATATCCTCCGTCTATGGGAAATTATTTGTTCGGCTCATGTGTACGGTAGTCGTGGATTGATCCCATCTTCAAGCTTGGCAGAGGCCTGCATGGTCGCACAATCTCCCAGGTTTACAGTCTTCCCTCATCTCGAGAGGCTCTCAACTCGGATCAAATCTTCCACGCGACATACATGGAATCTCCCAACCCTGGGTCTCATGAAGGTCGTGTATCCAATCGAGACAGGGCATCAATGAATACACACACACATCTCTTAACTAGTGCACACGTTCAGCAGAAATATGTCGTCCATCAGACACAGTCGGAGTGCCATAAACGCCAGATCCAAGCGTCTGTTTTCAATTTGTCTCCGGGGTATGCAGCCTTCCGGACTCAGGGACGTCACCACGACCTTCGCATGCGGCATGGCGAATGGAGAAGCCGAACTTTTTCTCATTGTCTTCAAGTTCAACTGTTATTCGGACACAGGTGGTCCACTTACTTTCTACGACTTGACACGACTAGGACGATTTCTCTGAAATGCCTTCGGTTTTTCCAAGAGACCATATGGCCGGGAGGCGGCAGGCCGGTTCAGATTCGGTCAGTACTCGAAGGTCGGTTTCTCGGAGAGAAAGGGTCTTGGAATTTATGGAATTGTTAATGCAAGAAATGGATGATGATCGACGAGGTGGGGAGGGTTCATCCCATTTCTTGTGGATGCCCTGCTAAACCTTACTGCAGCAGCTCAGCAAACCCAGTCGGACGCATACATTCGTCAGTCCTCACTCATATGCATTCTGGAATTACATGTTAAAACATTATTGCAGCAACCGTCGATGAACATTTACAGTCTGCAGGTGCAGAAGAATTTTACAAGTTTCAGAGGCGCGTATCCGTTTGCATGATTCACGCGTTGGGTAGCTAACGCAAAGCCTGTAGGAGAGTGAATAGTTTTGACAGAGTTGTACGTCGATCAACGTGGAAGCTTTCAAGTACTGACGTTCTCCCAAGCTTCGAAATTTCTCCAACGCAGCACGTCAGTTGGGAAGCTCAATAGCTATCCTTTCTTCATGTTACCACCTTCGAACTCGTCTTGCACACCTGTTGTTCCTCTTCCGCGACAATGCTGCCAATTTATTTCCCAGAAAAGTTTCACGGCCGAGAGTTGAAGGAGACACTGACTCTTCTTCTGCGTCAGCCAGCCAAAATCGAAAAGGAAGAAAAGTCAAGGCCAGAGGACCACAACACGTTGCAAGGCCAACAGTAACGGAACGGTTGGATCCTGAATACTTCCCTCAACAACTAGAGTTGCTAGCGAGTGACCTCGTCACATTTCTGGATTGCCTCAATGATTTTCCCGAGTTCACCGACGAAGCCGTGAATACGGCTGTCCGAGCGTTTGAACGTGACCTGAAGGTGCCTTTTCTCAATTTCTCTGGCTATGGTGTAAAGTTTTAAACGTGTTGTAGTACAATGCTTCTTGTCTTGTTGATCATCAAGGTGGTTTTGAATACATTACTCCAGTCTCTTACTCTGACAAAATCTTTGAATGAAGGCCAGTTCAGATCTTCCGCTGTACAGCACTATATGCATGATTTGTCAACTGAAATGGGGGACCACATTGAGGCTATCACCTCAACACTGAATATTTTCATTGATATTGGTCAGTACCAGTGTCTGAAATATCCGAAACGGTACTCATACATCAACCATCTTCCCCCTTATCCAGGTGTACCAAGTATACGTTTTGCTCAAAGACATGGGGCCGAGAATCTGTTGAACCTCTCCACTGTTGCAACCTTTTTTTCAGCTGTTACAGCAACAACACTGCAATACTCAATTACCTACAAAGATAATGGAGTAGCAGACGCTACCAATCTCCTTTGGTTTTCATCTCTTGTTTTCAGCATTGCCGCCGCTGTCAACAGTCTTGTCGGATTAACCTGGAAACAAGCCATGTAGTAAGCCTTTCTGTCTTCCAGACTAGACTAGTCTGGATAATCTGACGTAGAGTCCAACAGTCGTTCGCCTGGGCACCGCGTTCCCTGGTGGGTTCTCATCTGGATCAAACGATCTCCTCTAGTATTCTTGGTTTTTTCCGTCGCTTGCTTTTCCATAGGCCTATGTTGCTTTGCATACGCATCGGAACAGGTGGGGAATTTCTCTAGACTCTCCGAACAACTGAATCAAAGACGCTTTGTGTGTCAAGGCCAGCATCACCAAGACCGTAACGAACGTACTCACGGTCGTCACGTCTGTTGGCCTAGCTGCCGTCTCAACATGGTTTGCATCGGAACGCTACATTTACTTACGTCACAGAGGTCGGAAGTGGTTGGGAGATGTGCTCACTGACTTGAAGGAAAAATGTGCCCGCGTATTTGAGGCTTGCGGGACGCTAAAACTCAAAATATTCTGTCAAGAACGATATGGTGCTACTCGCTTCCTAATCTATCGCCTTTGTTCCTCCATCATGAGCCACCCTGTTTTCAAGCCGAGGGCATGGTCGTCGGAAGCATCATCCGATTTGGAGGCAAACACCGAAGTGAACGAGATTGTCCAGGTTGGCGACGAAGAGAAGAATAGCGACAAGAATTTCATCGGAACGCCAAAGCGCAAAAACTCGATAGCGTACCATTATGGAAAGGCGACCGACGATACCCTAGAATTTTCTGCCCAGCCAGTTGAGAACAGACCGGTTTTACCGCCAAGGTTGAAGGAAGTAGAAGATTCGAGCTTGCCCGCTGTCCATCAAGGTCCTGTTCGTCACTCCAAGTTCTCGCCTGATGGCCGCTATTTGGTGACTTCCAGGTGCGTATACGAAGGTTGAGCATGCATGTGATAAAGGTATATTAATTCAACAGCTGGGATCGGAAAACTATGATCTTCCGTGTGGATGTGAGTGCAAAGCAAATCGGATTTGGGGGTTCTACAGAGCTAAGACGATACTCATAGGAATCGTTGACTGCTCTTCATGAAATTGTACATCACCAAGGATTTGTGGAGCAGCTAGCTTGGTAAAAGCATGTTCTCCATCCTGACTTTTTCTATATCTTATGAGGTTGTATAGGTCTCCGGTTGGTAACATGTTCCTGACGAAAATAGGCCGGTCGATAGAGGTTTGGGCGGCGGAGGTAAGCTGGGCTTTTGGGAATCCTGATCGCCTTCTCTGATATTCTTCAAACTTCGCCAGGATGGCGTTTGCAAAGGAGCTTACGATCGCGAATTCAGTGTGGACTCGATAGCGTGGTTCCCAAGAGCAAAAGGTGCGCTTCAGAACCCGCGCTTGCTGACGCGTTTCATGACTTGACTTTTCTAGCTTTTGCATCAGTGGAGAACAATAAGGTTACAAAGTTTGTGAGTCTAATTTATATAGTTCTCTTCGTATTGCTCATCCTTCGGATCAGAATCTCGAGGGTGATGTTAGTTTCAATCAGTTCTCTTGGCGAGAGTTGTATTGAGAATTCTTTAGATCTTGTTTGAGCACAGTTTCGAACGCCTAAGACTACACGACATCTCCATCCTTCCTGACTCTCAGCGGTTTGTGGGAGTCGGGACATTACGAAAATCGCCGACGGGCCTCAGGCCGAGCAGACCAAGGGCAGAAAAACGGATACTCAGTAAGTCCTACAACGCGCGGTCAGCATGCTATCGTCTTGTACTAAGACTACTTTGGTTCAGTCTTTGACATGGAAACGCGGCGAATAGAATGGTACGGGGTGTCTTTTAGCTGCATATCAACCTCATTCTCACGTCTCAAACCCATTCAGTCAACGGCCCTTGTATCATGACGTTCGAGATGTCAACGTAGTCCGTGCTCGTGATGGCCTCGTTGCGCTGGTCAACTACGCAAGTAAGGTATAGTCGACATTTATCCCTATAGCCCAAGTCCACGGGTTCACAATCGATTCATCCAGGCACCGCCTCAGTTGTGGAGGGTGGAATACTTCAGGGATCCCATGAACGGAATTGTCAAAACAGACCTGAAGCTAAGGTTCCACTTTGTCTCCTTCCTTTCAACTTTCTTTACTTGATCACTCACATCGAACCTGTGGCTGAACCTCAATAGGCATACGCTCATGCTAAAGTCGCCGTCTGACACAATCGGTCCGAGTGCATTCGCTGGCAGACGCAACCAACTCGTTCTCACTCCCGGTCGAGGTGATTCCATCTCCCCTCCCCATCTCCTTCATCTTCCCTTTATAGCCAAACTGCGCCTTTACTAACCCGTGATGAATCCTTTCGACAGGGGGAAACATCTACGTCTGGGACCAAGAGTCTGGCGCACTTGTCCATCAATACATGCGTCCAGCGCATTCCACTGATATGATCAGCAGTGGGATCACATGGAATAACGGCTCGGAAGACGCCATGTTTGCGACTGGAAGCCAGCAGGGCGATGTTTTGGTATGGACTAGCGCCAAACCTGAATAGCTGACTAGGATCTTTTTTTTTCGCATTTTTCTGCTCGTTGCCGGGAAACGTTTTGCGTTTATACATTTTTCCTTCTTTTACCATGAAGGACTATGTCCACTTTTGGATGATATAGAATGGGACAGGATCTTGTTGGGAATCAAGCACATTATTGTATTAATTACACGTTGTCTTCAATGCATCTGGATATGGCATGAGCACTTTGAGTGATGACGCTGAGATTACGGGGGACCAACCAGTTATTTTTATTCTGTATTCAAACCTACTTGTAAACTAGTTATGTACGCAAAAAGACCAAGTGACACGCAACGATCAAGACGTGGAAGGCAAACAAGACTAGAATGCGTACGTAGTGAATATATGTGACAATGGACACTGCAGTGTCATCTCTAATAAACTGGGTGGGGCTAGGGGATAAGGACAATGGAATGGAGGATACTTTAGAATGTTATATGCGCAGGAAAAAAGAAACAACTGGTGGATAGAATGTGCAGCACTTGTTGTTTTGAGAATCAAGGGGCTTGTATGTAAAGAAAGGAAACATGGTAAAAGTCAAGGAATGTGGAGATGCTGATGGCTCGGAACGAGTGGTGAAGATTGGCTACATGTTGAAGTAGAGTGAAACGGGGATAAAAAAGGTTGGCGTTTGAATCGATGTCGGGAGTCGAGGATGTAGGTTGAGCGCGGAGAGGGCGGGGTAGGATAAAGGGTTCGTGTACGTATATATACAGAATTTACGTTTGCTTCTTCAGTCCGTTCTTTTGATCTTGTTCCAATTTGCTTGTGCGAAGAAGAGAATGAGGAAAAGACGAGTCGACGATGTGGGTCCAGACTAGTTGATGAGCAATGTCTAGTGACTAGACAAGCGTCAAGATTTGACAGATATGACAAGGTAAGAGAACACGCACCATAAACACCCCAACGTTGCCATTACACGTCGCCTGCAAACCAGCCCCAAGTCATCCAAAAAAAAAGAGGCGTGGTGCAAATCACAAGAGAAAAAACGACAGAGTGAAACAGTATCAGGGGGAAAAAAACCGAGATCAAACCCTTCGTAATACTTGATACACTTCTTTTGACATAATAAAGTTAGGAGGGGTGAAAGGTTTAAAAGAAGAAGCGACACCTGCGAGAAGACAAGAGTAGAAGGGAAAAAGAGAACAAGGGAGCCGCCAGAGTAAATATAAGATATACTGAACAAAAAGGTGTGGGGAAAGGGATAAGAGAATAAAAAGTGTATAGAAAGTTTAATGTTCGTGTAGGTAGTTTCACAATTGCGTGATGCTGCGGGACTGGAAGGGGGTGGGGGGAAGAGATCCAAAGTACCAAGACAGGAAACAAGGCAGAGTCCGGAGATGCAGCACTCTCGTACACATATTGCCCCGGGCTGCCAAAACCCGCTGCTGTCGGGATGATCCTAGTGGCGGCACATTCGACGGATAGAGCATGATCTTGACCGCAATCGTGACAGCAGCAAAGATGTGTAATCCGTCTGGCAGGACCGAGGAGAAGCAAAAAAAAAAAAGACATGCACCGAGGATTGATGGGATATAAATTAGACACTGAGCAAAGACCAAACGATGAGAAGCCCAATAAACCCCCCCTTTGCCCACTCGCCTTGATAATTGTAACGAGTAGGTCGAAGATAGGAAATTGTCGAATTTGGGGGGACGTCCGGCGAGCACAAGGAGTATATACACAAAGGGTAGTTTGGGTAAACGACCGAGACATGACGGTCCCAAGAAAGAGTCATCGTCGAAGAGGGGATATGACCGCCTGCGAGTCGTGTTTGCCGGACTGCAATATTACCTTTTGTACAACCCGCTGAGAGGGAAGGGAAAGAAAGAGCGCTAATAACACATTTGACGTTCAGGCGAGAATAACGGAATAGATGAAGATGAGATTGGAGTTGGAAAAAAGTCGGTGATGGCGAGATGTTGACGATCTAGCCGGTGTGCCACGTCACCACTTTGCAAGCGTGATGAGTAAGCGTATAGTCGTGAGGATGTCCTGAACGTATAACCATGACCGGTGATATATCCTGAAATCGAAATCGAAACCAAAATTGCAAAAAACTTGTAGAGCGCCCGAATTTGATCTATGATGTTGCTGTATGAAACTTGGGTGGAACCCAACTCGTCTATAAGCGTGCCGTGTTGGATGCCAGCAAAGGGTAGGAGGATGGCGATATTAGATGCGCAACATGAGCCCAAGAACCCAAGACCCAAAACAGAGAGGAGAATATAACAATGAGGAATTTAACGATAAGGAAAAAAAAAAAAGCAAAGGTTGCGTATTCGGCAAAGAATACACTGCCTTTTTTTTTTTTGATCGCGTTGGTAATTGGCCACTGGCTGCTTTTGGGCCTTGCGGGGAGGACTAAGTCGAGGGAGTGGGGGAGAGGACGGCATAGATTCGGCCAGCGGATCCTAAATGGATCCTATTATGCACATTTTAGAAATATCCGAGAGCTAAAAAGAAGGAAAAAAGGTTACAAATATTCAATCACTGGAAAGGGGATGCCAGCTGACCTCTACGTGTTCATTCAATAATGGTTACAAATAATATAGCTGCTCAAACGAACAGCGGGTCAGGCAGCTCTTCTGGACTTGGCGAATTTTGGAATGACGAGCTGGCAAAATAGCCTGCGACTTTTTCGGCCGCCTCCTTTTCATACTGCCTCTCTTTGGTTTGCATAGCAGCGGGAGCTGTATCTCGTGCAAACTTGGGTGCTGCGACTTTGTATGGCAACGCATGCAATTTCTTCCCAGGGGCAGGAGACCTGGCCAGCTGGAAAAGAGCCAACACACTGGGATTCAACGTCAGCCCAGACGAATCCTCGTCAGACGACATGTTAAAGACGCCTTCACTAGGGCTTCGTTTGTGCCGCCTTTCAGCTGCGCGACTCTTGTTCTGAGGCGCAGACAAAGGAGCGAAAGAAAAGGCACCAGCAAGTGGGGCGGTGCGCGGACCGGTGTTGAACTCGCGACGCGGCTTGCCACGAGTGGGTGTGACGGGCGGAGAACGTCCATTGTCAGATAGATCGCCAGCGTCAGTCATGTCATCGCAGATGGGGAAGACATCCCAGGCCACAGAACCAGCGGTGGAAGAGCGGCGGGCGATGCGGTGAAGAGGCATGTGAGACAAGACGGGGTCAGAGTGAGAAAGGTTGGGAACATGAACACGGTTGGCGTTGGGTACGGGAATAGCCTTGCTGGAGACCGGGGAAGCAGTAGGAGTGGAAGGCACACGGCCGGCAGTGAACACTGCCTGAGATTGCCTGTGACGTGGAAGCTTACCAGAAGGCTTGTTGGTCAACGTGGGTTCAAGTTTGACCGGGACGGCGTCGTCAAGGAAAGGGTCAAAGAGATTGGAAGACTGAGACGGTTTAACGGAGGGACCCTCTGCCTGCGGGGTCTTCATCGGGGGAGGAAGGGGAGGCGAGGGTTGGCGAGCAGGTCTGGCGCGCAAAGAGTTGTGGGATGCGCTCCTGAAGACGGAGGGAGGTTAGAGGGAGAGCTCCATGACACATGATACCCAAAAAAGACAAGTGAGTCACCTTATCAAAGTGCGAGAGGGAGAGATTGTCTTCTCCTTTGGATGCTTCGCATGAGCACGGCCGCGTGGCTGAGGCGAACAAGTGGGATTTGCGGGGGCTGGCAGGGACGGTTTCTTGTCTGAATTAGTATTGTCAGCCGGAGTAGGCCGCTGAGCAACGACGGGTGTGGATGACGAAGGTGGTAGCCTAGGCTTGGGGATGAAGCGCTGTTGCTGGCGCTGGGGAGCGTGGAGCTGTCGTTGCTGCAGCGGGGAAGGACGGAGAGGTTTTGATAGGGAAAGCAGGCCAGGCGTGCGAGTCGGCTGGACGATGACAGCTGGCGGTGCAGAAGGGTTTCTTCGATGAGAATGAGCAAAGGTTGGAGAGAGCATGAAATGAGGTTGTTTCTGTACGAGCATCATGGTGGTGATGGTGGTGGTGGAGGAGGAGGAGGAGGAGAGGGTGTAGTTGGGGAGGTTGTGATTGGAAGGATTCAAGAAGCGTTATTAATCAAAAACTCGCCCTCTTTGGCCTCTGTTTACACTTGTTGTCTTTCGGTGGCGCTCCATCTCTCCGGTCACTGCCGCACCACATGATCGCCAGGAACGGATGCCTATTGGCTCCTGCGTCTCTCCGCCGAATGTTCCAACAGCTTCTTCTCTATTCAGCACTCCATCAGCCTGGCACGCATAGCATTTGCCCTCTACACCGCCGCCATCTTACCCTTGTCTCATATCCCATACCATCATGTCAGACCTACAATATGTATGCCACGCTTCAGCCATACTCCCTCGGCATTTGAATGACACGACTCTCACACACACATACACATATAACACACGAGTCATTCAACAAGTAAGACTCCGATCTGCCCAGCATGGAACCGGGCGTACGGCTTCGTCATTATATCAGGTGTCGCGATAAGGTCCTCTTCCCTAGAGCTTGCGATTGATCTCTTCCAACACGTTCCTCCCATCCCTCTCAATGTCCGTCGGCTAGATCCACACCGTGTATTACCTTTCACCTCTTTTAGCCCACAATACCTGTCCTCTCACAGTTTTCATTCTGCCTTTCCCTTCTGAAATTCGACATCTTTTGCTTTGACATTGACCGCCGGAACAATGCGCTCATTGCAATTCACGCAGTGCTAGCAAGCCCACACACACGCACGCACACACCCTGTCTCCAATGCCCAACTCATGACGATCACTATCACAAACAAAGGAGTATCTCGCAAATGCGCAGTTATCACGTCTTTTTAGGCACAAGTTGCCTAATTCCAATGCACCATCGCTACGGGTCCTGATACACTTTTTCCATCTAGCGCCCCTTCATCATTCATTGATCATCTGCTCGTCTATTATTTATCTACCCCAGATTCCTCTCTCACCCACGGCCTCCCTGAGTGAAATCTATGGCTCATCTAAGCATATGTCTTTTTTTCCGCTCAAAAGAAGATCGTCTCTTTTGGAGACCAGTCGACCACCCCTCAAATGTGTCTGAATGCCAAATTTATCTTTTGCTGACATCTTTTTCCAGGGCTTCGCACTGCCCCTGCCCTAGAGCATTCCGTAGAACTGATACCTGATACAAAGACCCGGGTACAGCCAACTAAGATATCGTAAATGGCCCTCTTTATCATCAGCATACTTGGCAATCCATTGTAAAATGTACCAAGTCACAAGGCTCCCTCCCCCTTTGATGTCGGCCTAGCCCATCCCCAGACTCCTTGCATACTTGCAATCTCTCCATCCGCGATATCACATTGCCGGCTTTCTCCCAACGAGCAACTTCTTTTACTCCAACGGCAACGTGTCACAATGCAATGAATAGCAACGCTTATGAATCCTATACTAACAAATCTGCCGAGTAAAGTTGCATGGGCGTGTCCTTGATTATTAAGAAACAGCTCAAAGGGAAAAACTAGCTGCAAATTATTGTGAAGAGGCTGCCGCAATGTACCTGACGCTCTCAACGTCCGTATTACAAGGGTCCTTTATTGTCTAAGTAGATCTTGTTCGTCCCTCGCCCTTCTCAATCCATAAAGCTTGGTCAATTCGCAAGCAACATTTTCCGTGGGTCTTCAAGATACTCCTTCACTCTCACTGGATTCACAAAAAAAGACAGTAAGAGTCACATCTTTTCGCAGTTGAGCCAGGAGACACCCACCGAGGAAGGTCACCCCTTCTCTGCCGTCCAACAAGCGATGATCGTACGTCAGGGCGACGACCATGATAGGTCGTATAACGATCTGTCCGTTCACAACAACGGGTGTATCTTTGATCGCATGCATGCCTATACCACGCATACAAGGGGTGAATCCGAATTTAGCGACACGCAGTAACAACACAACGATCGATGCGCACCCAATACAGCCGATTGAGGCGAGTTGATTATGGGCGTTCCGTAAAGTGAGCCAAAGACACCACCGTTGGATCTACGTCAGTGGCAACAACAGATAATAGGAAAGCATGCAAAAGGATTAGTCTAGTCGCAAAACTGCTCAGAACACTATACGCACATGGTAAATGTGCCACCGGCCATGTCTTCAAGAGTAAGCTTGCTGTCTCTTGCCTGCGATTCACCGTCACACGTAAGAGGAGCCAAAGAGCCGCAACTCTGATTAAGCGTACCTTCTTCCCGAGAGCAGCAATTTCCTTCTCGATTTGTATGAAGCCCATGCTCTCAGCGTTCCTAACGACAGGGGTTACCAATCCTTTGGGCGTAGCTACTGCAACGCTCAGATCGACGTAGTCACGATACACAATCTCATCGCCCTCAATAGAGGCATTGGCCGCGGGTATTTCCTGCAAAGTGAGCGTGCAGGCCTTTGCAAACGCACTCATGAAGCCAAGTTTAACGTCATGCTCTTTGAGGACCGCATCCTTGTATTTCTTGCGCATTTCCATAACGGAAGACATGTCGATCTCATTGAAAGTCGTGAGCGAAGCGGCGGCATTCTGAGACTCTTTCAGACGCTCAGCGATACGGAGGCGCATGCGGCTCATTTTAACCTGAGTACGGCACATGAACACCAGAATCTTATAATAAGGCGCAGAAGCGGGCGTACCCTTGTCTCATTGCGACTGCCAGCTACCGGAGCGGGTGACGGTTCCTTTGATGCCTTTTCGATATCCTTTCCTTTGGCAACCTCCTTCTTTGGCCCTTCTGCAGGAACACCGCCCGCGAGCTTGTCGGTCGTAGAGGGCGCAGGAGGCTCTGGCAACTTCTTGTCCACCTGCTGATTTGCAGGCTCTGTAGTATCCTTTGGTTGTTCAGCGCCGGCTGTTTGTTCTTCTTTAGGCGGCGGAGGTGCGGCAGCTAATGAGAGAGAGAGAGAGACTTGGGTAAGAATAAGGATACCTCTGATGAATTGCATACATACACTCTCCAGCTTCACCCGGTTCAATAATAAAAAGGTCCTGCCCGACGCTGACAGTGTCCTCCTCATTCGCAAGCAGCTGAACAATCTTTCCTGATGTCGGAGCATTGACAGTTACATCAATCTAAAATGGTGGTTTGCCGAGCCGCTCATTTTTTGTTCTATCACAACATGCCTTGTCGGTTTCAATAGTAGCGACTTCCTCGTCAACAGCAACAGTGTCCCCAGCTTGTTTTGACCATGATTTAAGTGTGCCTTCGCTAATAGACTCTGCCATCTGCGGGACCTTTACGGTCTCGGCTGGGGGGTAAAATAATAACCATTGAGCGAGCTCGCTCTCGCTCTCTTTACGGAATGCGATTCACCTTGCAAGAGTTTTGACGAGTGAAATTTTGCTTTCCGTGCATACACACTAGCAGCGTCCCTGTCCAGTCCATAATGAGAATGGTGCCAGGAATGAATGAGCAAAATTACTCGGGCAATGCGACGTACCATCCTCTGTACATGCTCAGTGCGGCTGCACCGCCGTGGGTTGCGCGGAAGAGGCCGCGACCACGCGCAACTGCAATGATGCGTTTTGACAGCATGGCAAGTGCAGACGGAAGAGAGTGTGGTGTTAGTTGGGGTATGGTGAACCGGCGATGTTCCGTGTTGCCAGCGTTGAGTTGAACCCGGTCGTGACCGTGTAATTTATTTGTTCACTTGTTGACAGCCTCAGTTTCACTCAATACACTGTGTGTTGACCCCATCCTGACATGGCTTGTCATCATTTACTTATTCTTGTTGCAAGGCACATGGTGGCTGGAGCCAAAGGTCCTGACCTGACTGTGGTACTTGGCATATCCACCCTGCTGCCGTCTCTGGTCGCACAGTGAATTTATGTTCACACAGAGTGGATCACAGCAATCCCCTAATGTGACTGGTTGAATGTCTGCCCTCATCAATACCCTGCCTCTGTGGATTTGACAAACCGAGTCAACGGTCTCTTCATCGAGGCGGGAAACGCCACGAACAGTCAATGTACGGCGGCCAATTGAATGTTGTCACTATTGCTCGATCACGCTCGATAGTTCACGCCCGTCCTTCAAGCTACGATCGCGTCTTCAACTTTGGTCCAATATCCTGGGTCACAATGTGGCCTTTGAAGCACGAACATTCATTGTGCAAAAGGACGGTGAATGATTGAATTATTAATCCGACGATGGCCGCATTTGACCGACGTGCATACTCCAAGTCGGAATCCCCGTTTTCTGCGCGTTCAGCGAAAATACTCTAGACCCACGAAATCGGTGGCGTTTTTCCAATTCATAAATAGTTTCGTCAGTTTAGACATCAAAACACTCAATCACAATGTCACCGTCTGTCGCGGTTTCGTAAATCATTGATGACTTTGTATAGATGAGATAGAGTACAGAGAACATAAAGAACAACTTAAGACTCTGGGTAACTATGTGACATGGGTACACCGAGTAAGTGATGCGATCACTGGTCTTTTTGTCCATCCATCAAATACCACGGTATGTCAAAGATAATACGCGGAAACGCTGAATCTGTCCTTGAGTGAATTGATTCTGGCACGAGTCGATAGTATAATCCATGTAGTTGTCTATGACTGCGATGAGCAAAAGGTAAAAACAATGTTCCAAGGAGGTGGCTTACGGATAGGATCAAGCCCTGCGCTGGAGCATGTATTACGACCAGCAGGGCAACCAGATGCAGGACTAGCCTCTGCGGGGGTGTCAGCCACACCATCTCCAGTGCCAGAACACCCGCCCTTGAACAATGATTAGACAATTATGATCTATGCAAGTGTCTGTCGGAGACATACCTCGAATGTGTGGAACAGACCGACCCAATGACCAGCCTCATGGGTAAGCGTTCGGCCCAGATTGTAGTTGGTCAGACTGCCACCAGGAAGACTTTGGAAGTGAATGACAACTCCATCCTTGATGGGATTGGAGGCATAGTTCCAGGGGAAGGTGGCGTATCCCAAGAGTCCCCCGCTGTTTGTGAAGCCGACGCTGTAAACGTTGAGTGTCCTCGCGTTGCCCTTGCGTAGACTCCGCTTCATGGCAGTTTCTTGGGGTGAGTTGGAATTGACTTTATTAAACCAATCGGCGTTAATGGTTCGGTCAATTTGAGCGAGAGTCCAGGTGTAACCGGAACCTTGATAGTCCCTGTTCATAACATTTATTTGTGCTTGGATTTGTGCGTTTCTGCAACACTAGCTGAGGAAACAATTTCTTGGAAGAAGTCACATTCACGTACGTCAAATATCCTCCTTGTGGAGTCCTGTTGGCCGCAATGACATGAAAAAAGACTTGAATAGGTGCCGCCTGTGCCTTTTCCTCCTCAGTCAATGACTCTTCTTCTTCTGACGATACCCTTTCTTCCTCTGCTGATGCCCTTTCTTCCTCAATCGTTGTTTTCAACAACGTTTTTTCCAGCACTTTCTCCATTTCCGCAGCCTTCAACATCGCCTTCTCAGCGAGTTTATAATCTTCGCTCGACGCATGTGTGCCACAAAGTCTATAATCATGAGTCTTCATATGGACAATGGAAAATCTAGAAGCTTACTGAGCTGAACTTTCGGCTTTTTCAGCAACTGGTGGTGCTGCGAGTGCAACAATGGAGCCCAAGGCAATTGCAAGAGGAAGTGAGAAACGCATGTCGTTAAAAGGTGAGGCGAAAGTAGTGCTTTCCAGTGAACAGCGTCTACGCTTTTATACGCATTGGATGCGTCTCCTCCCTCCTCTATTCAGCACCTCCTCGTGGAATTATTGTCCTGTACCTCTCCCGCACATTGCAAGGTATAGGAGGTCGGATATTCGACATGGAAAATAAAGGGAATGATCAACGACCGTCCGCACCGGAGCTAGAACGGATGATTAATAGGAGAGCAGGAGGTAATGGTATGTCGACTCCAAAAATAACCGTCATAATCTCTTGGCAATGTTTAGTATATATGAAAGGAGACAAACAATAGCCGCGGGTGTACGGCTCACGTTCGAGGCTATCCTCAACGATGTGTCTAGACGTTTTGCAAGGACAGCATGATTTGTGGTGGCAAATGGACCGTTCTCAAGGAGCATCCCCCGTGGTACTTTTCGACAACGTGATTTATTGAAATGTAACTTTTCACCAGAAACAGGGGATTTTACTGGAACACAACTTGTGTACTGTGAATGGCGTAGAATTCAGTCTCGGAGCCTCGCGTTTAACAAATGGTCTGATACATACTAAACTCTACTCCAACTTGAGTAAATCTGCTAAAACGCCCATTGCGGTGACAGCGGCGCCAGCACCAGCTCCTTGGATGATCAGAGGTCTTGGGCTATATCTCTCAGTGTGGAACATGATGATATTGTCCGAGCCACCCAGGGAGGTGGCGAAAGGATGGTCTGTAGAATATCTACTCGTTCCCGTTTAGTTCACGTCATTCCTGTTTCTGGGGACAAGGGTTCACCCACTTTTCAAGCCCTGCTCTGACTTGTCCATTAGCAACGTCAACGACTCCAACGAATCTCAACACTTTGTTCTCAGCTCTAGCCTCTGCCCTCAGCTGTCCAAACTGGGAATCAAATTCGGGTAGGCGGGCCACAAATTCGTCGCCGGTAGGGATTCCCTCTAGGGCCGGTGGAATGAGGGACGCCGTTTGCACCGCTGTGAAAGATTGTAATTCAGGAAGTGACGTTGGGTATCGGGAGAGAGTCGAGATGGTGCGTGTGAGGATGGTTAGCTTTCTGGCGACGTCAAATCCATTAAGGTCGTCGGCTGGGTGAGGTTCCTTGGGCGGGAGACGTCATTGTCGTTGGGGCCAAGTCGCGGATGGGCACTCACGGTGTAACCTTTTTCGCGTGCTGTTTTAACAATTGAAGAGAAATTTGGGCCGTCTGGTTTTCCGGTAGAAAACTCGTTGAAAATGTAGCTCATCGTTCCTGAAAATACGCCTTCTATTTTAATGATCTGGCCGCCAACTTGTTAGTTTATTGAAGGACAAGAGAAGGAGCAATCCACCTTGTCTCCGGTTGTGAGGATATCCTTCAGGGTAGATATCACTGGCAAACCAGCACCGACCGTCGATTCGTACAAGTATTGTGTGCTTGTCGTTCTACTGGCATTAACAATGTCATTGTACAGACCTACATCGCCAGAAAATGCCTTTTTGTTGGGAGTGACTACGTTGATGTCTTTCAGGAGCCACCGTGGATAGAACGCAGCGATGGCGTCTGACGACGTGTTATCTACAATCACGACACGCTCTCCGGCACGAGCAAGATTGGATAGGTGTTCTGTCAACGCATCCAGGTCTAGCTTCTCGGTTGATGCGGCCAAGATCGATTTCCAGTCATCGCCTGACAGAACAGGGGTTTCTGCGGTGAATAAAGTTCGCGTAGAGTTTGAGATGGAGATAAGATAAAAGGGAGATTCAGAGAATGGAATAGAGAGCAGCTGGTTGACAAGCTCTGAGCCTACCAGTCCAACGCCGACGATGGCAACGTTGAGGATGGTGGCCATGATGGTCACTGGTCCTGCTATTGGGCCCACCATCCAATCAGATGACGATTACATAAGCCATACCCACTTTCCAGTTCGATTGCGAGTGGACAAACCGACGGTTTTGTGCGATGCAACTCGTACGTCTCGTCCATTCCTCTCCCTCCCAATCACACTCACCTCAGCACAGGACTCGGAACAACGCTCTTTGCAGGCACAGACCTTTATTTCTTACTTTGATGTCGCCAGCAATTTTGCATGGCGAGAGTCACGCACCGAACAAATCGAACAGCGCAGAGCACTGGTTGGGGATGCCCTTATTTATGACCTTCTACTCTCTGCAGGTGGAATCAAGCAACCTGACGCACTCTACCCGCCCACAGATGTATCCGCCTTGAAGCGTCTCTTGGACGACATCGAGGCGTCACAGTATGACGCGCTCAAGAAGGAATGTTTGGTGTACTACCTCCTCAAGTGGCACCTTGACGGAAGAGAGGATCGCTTCCAGCTAGACCGCTGCATTCCCCCCCACTTTACCGCCCTGGCTGACGCGTACTGGTTGTTGGACACTGGCTTCAACGTTCCCGTGCGTTCTTACCTTGCATTACACACGCTCCGTTCAACGTAAACTCATGTTCATTGTAGCGCGCAGTGTCCATCCTCTCAGACGCACGGCTCAACCAGGATTTAACTTCAAAAGTGCTGCAAACCATATCACTCGCCCCAAATTCCCCGGCGCTAATAGTCAAATACATTCGCACTGCCCAACCAGCAGTCACCGAACCAAGTGATTTGGAACTGTACACTATTGCCCTCGCCGAGTCAAGTCTATGTGATGCATGGGAATATCAGCGTACATTCAATGAAATAAGTGCCATTCGCTCCAGATTATTCAAAGCATTACTGGAATGGTCGGTTACGCGTGAGTGTATCTGTACGTTCCTCCAGGTCCAAGTATGTAATTAATCTTTTGGGATTTTTCTGTAGCAAAACCCAAACCTGCCGCTCTCAAAGAGCTTCTTTTCCTCCCTCTCTCATCCTACGAACAGTCTCTCCTGCGCTCATACGCCGTTCAACCTCCCCCGTCAATGCCACCCACTGCCATAGCTGTTCTACAAGACCTCGTCTGCATGCGTTTGGTTCAAGCCTGCAAATATGCAGATGCTATAAAGGTTGACCACGAATTCACCGTTGCGACATCGACCAGGCTAAAAGGCTTGACACTTGAACGGACCAAGATGGCACAGGATTTGTATACAGCTCTCCCAGCAGCAGAACGCCTCTTGTTGGACGAGGAACTCAAGCGTGGCGAGAAACAACCAACGCTAGCCGCCAAAAAAGTAGCGTCAAGCAGATCAGAGGCCGACATTAGTATGTCTTCTTCATGGGAGGATGTCCGCATGCCACAATCTCTATCTCCTGGGCGTGGGAAAGTGGGACACATTCCATCCCTCAGAGATCGCGACATGGAATCAGCAACGAAATCTCTGCTGGAACGTTCACGAGTCTCACGCGTAGGCGAGGCGCTCTCCATCAAACCTACCACCGTCGTGGAACCACCCATCATACCCATCTCCTCTATCCCTTCAGCTGCGGCTAGACCCGCTCCAAGGAAGAGCTTTCCTCCTTCATTTATTCCTCTCGCCACTGCTCAAGCACCGCCACGGCCGCGGCATGCAGTTGCACAAGTACCATCCAGTTCTTCACTGGACGCGGCAAGAGCACGCGCTTCTCCATTTGCGTCACGGGGTCCATCCACGCCTGAACCACAGCCTGTTCCTGTGAACGGCGCTTCTACAGCTAGATTTGGTTTTACTTCAGCAAACAAGAGCCAAAATGCATTCTACCAACCGCTCACCAAACTCAATGGAAACGTGAGTGCGATGCCCATGGATGATCAGTCAGCAATGGTGGAAGAGGCACATGAGAAACTAGCATCTCATGAAGACGTTCACAAAGACGTGGACGAAGAGATGGAGGATGCTAGTAAGGAGCAGGGCCAACGCGAGAACGGCATGGATAACCAGCCTGCGGAGAATCCGCCAAACTTGCACATCTCTATATTTGGAAATCACGTTGACACACGGACGCCTCGAGAACACGCACCGCCTGTTATCTCCAATGGTTCGCATTCCAAGTCTCCCAGCCAAGAGAGAAAGAGAAAAAATATGCCTCCTGGTGCATTCTTGACGGATGATGACGATGGCATGTCGGATGAACATGAGGAAGAGGCATGGGAAAGGGAGCATGTTCAAACTCATACATCTCCCCCCAGGACCAGACGAAGTCATCTGACCTCGGCGAGTGCAGAGAAACCAGTAGCAGCGGAGAAGAGGAGCACAAGGCCCAGACATTTGGTGAAGGAAGAACGGCCAATACGGAGTATACCCGGAACTTTGATGGAGGAAGATGATGAAGAGGAAGATCACATTGCGCCCTTGAGGCAATCGTCACCCCAACGTCGTGTCCTGCGCAAGGGACGGTCATCGACGTCATCCGATCATGGAGATGAACTGGAGGGCCCTCAAACGCGCCGGAGATCCTCAAGATTAACAGCCAGTCATACGAGCGTGGTCTCGCCAGAGCCAGAGCCATCACCAACGAAGAAGAGCAGTGCATCAACGAGAACGAGAAAGAGTACAAAGCCTTCGACGACCAAGAGAAAAAGATGATGCTGTGTGCCATGCAGCAGGTATCACGCTGGTCTTCGTAGGGTACAATGATTGTGATTGTATATATAAGTTATTGCTTTTTTTCAGTTTGGTGTCCCTTTAATGTCATATCACCCAGTAAATTGGTGAACAAAAAGGCAAATGTCCAGTTTTACAATACAGGCAAATACTGTTTCATCGTCCGGTTTACGAGATACAGTTTATCATACAGTATAAGAACAATTCCATTTCATCCAGAGAATACAAAATAGCTGATCAACTTGAATATTTCCTCCCGTGTTTGTTCAGAGATGCAAAGAAGAGAAAAAGTCCAGAGAGAAATGTACTTGCACAAGTGTTACGGCAAAAGGTTGGCGCCTGCTATCCTCTATTTACTACATTTTCTTCTTCAGTCCACGGAAGAGCTTCAAGATGCGGATGAGACGGCTAATCTGGCCACAAGTGTATTTGTGTTTGCAGCGATCCCAAGTGTAGTCCATAAAGTTGTCTACAAAAAATCAAAGTGCCATCAGTAGCTGAAAGGTCCATCGCCCGTTTTGGGAGAAAGAGGTACATACGGATGGGATCTAAACCTCTGGCTGAGCAAGTGTCGCGCCCCGTGGGACAACCAAAGGCAGGAGAGGCCTCGGCGGGAGTATCGAAGATGTAGTCACCTGGAGCCGAACAACCGCCTTGGAAGGTATGGAATAAACCGGTCCAGTGCCCAATCTCGTGGATGAGAGTAGCGCCTTCGTCGTAGTTGGGATAGCTACCGCCGGGGAGAGTTTGCCACTGAATGACAACGCCGTCGTTGGTCTTGTCTAGGGCATAATTCCAGGGGAAAGTGGCGTAACCCAAAAGACCGGGGACCTTTGCGAAACTGGGTTGCAAGACGTTCAGTCGAGTTGGACATGGACATGATGGGAAACTCACGAGACGGTGTAAACGTTCAAGGTGAGAGCGCCGCCGCGGCGGTATTGGGTTTTGAGAGCCCTTTCCTGGGGACTGGAGGAAAGAGAGGGCCGATTCGTCAATAATTCACTAAAAGCGTAAGGTAAGGCTCACGTTCCGCTGCTGACATTTTCGAACCAGTCCCGATTATGGATGCGATTGACTCCGGCGATTTCCCAGTGGAGGCAGGATTTCTTAAAGTCCCTCTTCACCTTTTCAATCTGTTTCTTGATTTGATGCTTCCTACATTGTTAGAGGTTCAGCTATGCATGAATATTAATCAAACTAAGGACTGACTTGATCCAACCGCCTTCTCTGGTCTTGTTCGCATACACGATGTGGAACCAGACCTTGATAGGCTTGTACATGTGTTTCTTACACTTCTTCCAGCGGCATTTCTTGTGGTGGGGTGGATTGTTGTGCTGGTCTCCTGGAGACTTTTCCTCCTCCATCTCGAGCATGTCAACGTCATCATCATCGTCAACGTCGTCGTCGCTGTTCAGATACTGCTCAACGACGGCAATATCATGCTCAGTGGGGTTCGTGGCGCAGATGCTACCGCGACAGTCAACAAACATTTAATCCAACATTAATGGCGAGAAACATTACGGAGTCGCGTTGGTGAGTGCAGTTGTTGACTCTTCAGCCGGCTGCGGTACACCTAGGGCACCAGAGGCACCTAAGAAAACGGACAACGCGAAGGATAGCAGAATGCTTGAAGCACGCATTGTAGAAGAAGGTTGAGGCGCGCTGGTGCTTACTGGTTCTGTTTGCACAGAATTTATAACCTCTGGGGAGCCCAAGGGCACTCACAGGAGTAGGCTGTGGACTTGACAAGCCCGAGGTCTGAGTCTTGGAGTAGAACTTCACTCAGACATCACGGCGAAGGGCCAAGGACACCATTTTCGAAGCCTGTAGGCGATGCAGTAAGGAGGATTACCTTGTCATCATGTTCGTAAGCCGTCAATAAGGAGCAGAGAAGGCGCCAGCGGGTCCCGTTCCAGCGAACGAACGATTTATAACGACAATCTGTTAGACCATCAACACAACACATTCTTACCGTATTGCTGACAACGCTAATATTCTCATGATAATTTTTTTAGAGTTCATTACTTTGCCTAACATTGCTCCTCGTGTCGGCAGCGCTCGCGTTGCATTATTATTTCACAGCCTTATGCGAGGCGCCTTGGCATATATAACACAGGAGTCATAGCATTTCAGATTTATTCCAAGCCCTTCAGTGAAAAGCATACACCTGACAGCAAAGCGAGTTAGTAGAAGAGACAAGATAACGTACGATGCATGGAGAAATGGCAGAAATTCTCGAGATCATTGCAGTCGGCAAGCACTCACCTTTCCAAGTACAAACAAAGTCAAATTCTGCATTGCAAGCGCCACTCCGCTCAATTCTCCGTTACGGTTATGACATGAAAGGCATACTGACTTGAATAGGGATTGCATTGGAGATCGCTCCTTTATCAATATTTCTCCTTTCCAAACATTATTATGTTCTTCTTCTTCCGCTGCTTGCCAAGGACGAGGAAAGGAGAAATATTCATGCCGGTATGATTATCCCTAACCATCCTTTCTATGGCTCCATTGCATTATATTCAGAACTCATGTCTATTGTGAAGGCTTTCTGGTTCGCCCCTCATGGAGTATGAATTAACAGGAGCGAGTTAATGTCACAGTCATCGCCCGTTCTCGACCAGGAGTAAGAGGGTATGAAGATCCGAATAGGGCCAGCTCTTTGATTGCTCAGTGTGCTTCAACCACGATGCGTTCTGCGATGCAACTGTTCGATTCAATGTCAATCGCGTTCTCCTATCCAATTCGCACTGCCCTCTCCCTGATCATGGAGAAGACCGGATCAAAGTTAATTATATGCAAAGGTGGAATACTGTAGCTTGGCGATGCGCGGAAAGGCACTGACGTCTCGAGCGAGAGGTGGGCAGGCGAGGGTCCCTCAGCTATAAAAGCTGGCACAAATTGCCCTTGTCCATTATCTCCATCTTTATCCAGCTTCAGCATGCAGCTTTCCACCTCCTTTTTTGCCCTAATTCTCGCCGCTACTCGTGTGCTGTCTGCACCGAGCTCAGCAGAAAAAGCTGATTCGTCAGTCGAGTAAGTTAGCCATTTGCAATTTCTGCATGCTGCGTTGGCTCATTTTTATTTTAGCTTCTGTGGCACTCATGCATCGTCTGAGGACCATGAAATCGCAAAGGAACTTCTTCGCAATGTCACAGAAAGTGCCGATGTAATTGACGAGGAAGGAAAGGTGGCTGCTATTCCCGTGTATTTCCACGTCATTGCGGCCAACAGAACGCCAGCTGGCGGCTGGTTATCGTATGTGCAAACAACATTTCTAATTAGCTTATTCTGACGTCCAATTAGTGATGCGCAAATCCAGTCCCAAATCGCTGTTATAAATAGAGATTATGCAACGTCTGGTTTCTCCTGGAGATTAGCAGGAGTAGATCGTACAATCAACATTGATTGGTTCAATAATGAATACATCAATAAGTGCGGCAATCCGTTTATAATATTGTTGTGCCATAGCTGACACCACTTCTTAGTCCACAGGAGAGACAGATGAAATCGCGTCTGCGTAAAGGTGGCGCAGGCACCCTCAATGTCTATTCCGTCGGCTTCACTTCTCACCCTGGCTTATTGGGATATGCTACTTTCCCATGGTCATACAAAAGCAACAAGATCATTGACGGTGTCGTCGTTCTCTACAAGTCGCTCCCTAACGGTGGATTGCCAAACTACAGTCTTGGCCGTACTCTGACACACGAGGTGGGACATTGGCTTGGCTTGTTCCATACCTTTGAGGGTGGCTGCTCCGGCTCGGGTGATGGAGTTGCGGATACACCTGCTGAAGCTTCGCCCGCTATCGGTTGCCCTGCCTCTCGTGACACATGCCGCGGCGGTGGCCCTGATCCCATTCGTGAGTTCTCCTCTGTCTCTCTGGGGTTATAATTAAGCTAACAGGCTCGATAGACAACTACATGGACTACACGTATGATGCATGCCAGAATCAGTTCACTAGGGGGCAGGCACAGCGATTCCGCTTACTTGCTGCAGCGTATCGCGGTATTCGCTAGTCCCATCGGGCTTCGAGGATTGTCATTGAGTAAAAGGATTCAAAAGGACTTGGTGTTATATATAATCTAATCTATTCATAAATGTCGCGGTCGAGTTAACAGTTGTATAAGCCTAGCACTAATTCATAATATTTGATATTTTTATGTCGCATCCGCAAAACAATCATAACTTACATTCAGAATCGCATTCTTCAGGCATTTAGCAGGTGATTGGCAGAACGATGTGACAAGGAAGAAAATGCATGAATAAAGATGGCTAAGTTATCAACAGTTGTCATGGCGCATTTATCTATCTCTTTAACCCATAACAGAAAATGTATGCATAGCTGTCTGCATTTTAATAACCGCCAGTAGCAGTGTTAACCTGTAAGCCAATCAAGGCCAACATAAGTTAACTTATATCAAACACACCAGGCTAATACACAACGGCACGAACCTGCCGTAGTGCCAAAAATGCGAGGTAATCAGGCGTTGCTTACCTTGTCTTTGAGAGACGAGATAAACTGCTGGTAACTAGGCAAAACATCTGCTCTGTCCTGTACCAGTGCACTAAGCGCCCACAATCGGAGGGGTGGTTCACCATCTTCTTTAACTACGTATAGATGTTGGTGGTAGACGCCGCGACGCACTTCCCGTGTTTTTTGAATGACGGCATTCACGCGCTGGGAGAATGGATTGTCTAGGACGGGCAACGTAGTCTGTGAGAGGACGATGAGTAGAACAGTGCCATATCAATCCTCTGTCACTTGCCTTTCCACCCCTTAGGACGTCATAGCTTGGCAAGTTGAAAACGTCCATGATCAACTGGGAAACTGCATCGCGTCCTACCCAGAGGAACATTGTTTGTCCATCTTCAATCAAGAACAAGCCATGGCGCTCAAATCTTTCTGATGTTAGCGGCAGGGCAGGGGGCATAATTACGCCGTGCTCGCCAACACTCCCAGCCTAGCAATAAATCAATCGCTAAGAAATGTGTTACGCACAGGTTACCTACCTCAGGAGGCATATTATGGAGGGAGTAGAACGTGGGATATATGTAAGGAATGAGAAGCTGAGATGGAAGAGAAGATAGGAGAGCTTGGGCGTAGGCACGTATGTCGGGAGGAATTTGAGCACTTGTACGTATACCGACCTACATGTGCAAGTTTTAAATCTCGACCGCCTTGAGCGGTGAATGACGTACATTTTTGAGTAGACCGAGGACCAGTACGGGGAGCATCTTCAGATTATCACAGATCGCCAACTGTGCACTTGCGCCGGCACCCGCAGCAGTCATACTACTTTTATACGCCACGAGTATATCAACCAATCTCTGGTTGATGTACTCTCTGCTGTCTTCTAGTTTATGTGTCAAAGATCTCTCGACCACCTTATTCGCAAAGAGTGTGGCAAGTGCGATTTGATCAGCTGAGGCAAACACCTCTGACAAGCTTGAAGTTGTGGGCAAAGCAAGAGTGATGACACGGATACGTCGTTCGCCTACACGAATTTAATCACATTTATCAGTATCAGGCAACGTAGGACCAACCATAGCAGGTTGTATGGAGAACAGCAGTTTGGAAGACAACAAAAGGCGCTGTGATTGTTTCTTCGATCTGGATCTCAATTGCGTATGATTGATCTTGAGGGACGGCTGGCATTGCAAGTAGATCTGTGGAGCGAACGAAGAAGTTCCCGTGGAAGGAAGCCATGCGTAGGCCTACGGGTTTCGGCTTTGGTCATTGCATTTATGTGTGACGACTTTATCATACCTCGCGAAGCACGAACACGCATGACAGCCTCCAGCATGATGGGCATGGCCAAAACTTCACCGAATTCGTGAGCAAACTTCAAAGCATCCTCGGTTCGGGCAGCATTGAAAGCAGGGTAATAGTATGTCTGTCCAGACGTGTAATGAGGTAGGCAGGCTGTCACACAGACATAAGCAACTAAAGTGACTGATAGATTATAACATGCTTACCTAGCGTGGCAACATCTTGGTACGCTGCACTGAACAAGAACATGTCAACGGAAACTTGCGATCGTGAACAGTCGATGGCGAAGGTCTTGTAGAATGGGGACGCTGCTTGAAGCAAGCCAGATTCCTAATTGGACCAGATTTCAATAAGCCACGAACCGCATCAGACCGCGCGCATACCTTCGGCGTGCCGAGTATTTTGGGATCTTCTCTGTTTTTGAGGGCTCCGGCACCGACACTTGGTAACGTCGCAGAAAGAACTATGATTTTCCCACCAATCGGTGACTATGTACTTGTCAGCTAATAAGCTCGACGAAACAAGGCTGACAAACCATCAGTTTATAACCAGCTTGCAATGCGGGACCTAATGCACTGCCGATGATGCTGTTTTCCTGGAACATGTCGTTAATCCTACCCAGCAACGATTCCAATGATTGCCGTGCTTCAGCCAAATTGACCAGAAGATCAGTAGGTTTGGGCAGGAATACGTCGTCGATATCGGAGACAACCAACATGGAGGAATCAGTTGAACCAGGCTATGGTGAAAGTCAGCCAATGAGATAGATATACAAGTTATTTCTTACAGGCATGGAGAAGAAGTACAAGGAGGTATCGTAGCAGATAATTGCGACCTTTGTTCGTTCATCCTCATCTGGGATTCGGTCCAGATTCTCTAGAAGGGTTCTTGTTGCCGTTGCAACCATTCCTGTTACAGGGCTGTCAGTAGAAAGCTGAATAGGCATAGAAGTAACGTACCACATTGAACAGCCGCGTGGCTCACGTCAATCAGGAAAACGTAGACAGCAGGCTGAGGTGGCCGAACCATGTACTCTGTCGGTGCAACAAACTCGACGACGGAGTGATTGAGTTCTGCGCGAGACCAACGGTCGCCAGGCTGGTTGCGATTTTGATCCCAATCAAATAGTTGGGGCACTTCGTTCGACATGCCGCACATGCAGCATCTCCACCTATAGCGTATGGTTAGGTATTTCTCAGACATAATACGCAATTAACGTGCCTATTCCCTCCGTCGATGAATTGCACGTAGGGGTTAATGTAGGTCCTACAGCGTCTGCAACGCGCAATGACCGTGTCGCTTACGACGGGAACTGGATCTTCTTCTTCTTTTAACGACCGATAGGGAGTAATCACAAGCGCAAGAGGTATCTTTGATTTTCCCAACAGCGATGATGTATTAGGTATTGTATTCAATGTACTTCTTTGGTAAGACGGGTCGGCATTGGCGGTTGGCGAATTGGAGATGCATGAATTTTGGGGTAATCGAATTTCAGGCGGGGGTCGCTGCAATTCGCGTGGGTCAGGCGGAGACGTGAATAAGTTCGTGTTATAGAGTTGCAGAGGCTTCTGACCACCAATGCCCATGTGTCCAAATTGGCTGGCAAGGTCTGCGACAGGTTGTGCATACGCTGGTCCATTGATGTATTCTGGTTCAGGTTGCTGTCCATAGTAGGGGGGTTGACTAGCGACAGCCTGATTCTGTTGAGCCTGGAACTGATGTTCGCCAGCTAATCCTGGTGTGAAGAGTTGAGGAGCTGGTGCTGGAGGTTGCGGCGGCTGCATCGCAGGAGTCGCGTAGGACGGATCAGAAAAACCTTCTGCTCCATAGTAAGCCTGAGTTTGCCCTGCAGCATACTGGCGTCGCTTGGTATGGTGCATGGGAGCTGATGAAACAGAAGGTGAAGTTTCTCCCGCATCTGGCTGCACCGATGGAGGCTCCCACTGCGAGTGACCAGAAGTGGTTTCTAGATGCATCATGTTAACTTGAGAGATTATCTACAAGACACGGCTCACCAATGAACAGATATCGCTGGGCTGATTCATTCCTGAGAAAAGGTTGTAATCTCTGATAAACACGCTCAGAAAAGAGCATACCATTGCGCAACCCAACCTGGAGGCAGTTGATGTCCAGGAGATGCCATATTGACGGTGGAAAGGTGAGAGTTGCGTGAAATACGAAACTGACACGGTCTCAATGTGTGGATCGCCACGTTCACTGATAAACAACACCAAACAACGAATAATGGGTATTACGCAAATACCGTCTCGTATTGCTCGTACAAAGCATACAACGTTGGATTATGTTTTATCACTAGGTTGTTCTGTAGGAGCGTCCTTTCCAGTCCAGACCTCCATCTTTGGTTTCTTCTCCAGTCTCTTCAACAGAACTCCAGTGCAATTCTCCAGTGACTGGACCTCCTCCGTCGTGGGGTCGGCGCAACCACCCCATCGTATCTTGAGGTTCTCGTCAATAAGATACACGTAGCCAACTCGAGAGTTCGTCATCCCTAGTGCTCCTCGCACATACTCCAGATTCTGGCTTGAAATGAGGTAGTTTGATTGCAACTCTTTTGACACGGTCGACCGTAGCGAGCTTGTGAAAAGATTCACTAGAAATGATTTGAGAAGGTTCTCTTGCAGGTTTATCTGAACGTATTGGTAAAGAGGATGCGATGAGAACCGTTCATGGGTGGGCTCAGTAAACGCCTTGGCGTGAAGCTGGAAGCACACCGTTGAGTTATGCATGCTGCAATTAGCTTCAATAACTGACCTCTGAGATTTTTGTTCCCAGCATTGCTAGTACAGTCACGCGGCCGAAACACATGGTAGTCGTATCTTTTGTGGTTCCTTCATCCAAGCTCTTGCCAGATACGTTGGGAAGGTATAGAGCTTTCTGACTGCGCATAAGGACGTGTCTCGCAGTTTGGAAAAGACTCCTGAACACGCACATCTTCGCGGATGAGAACCTTTGGCGCGATCCATGTCTTTCCGCCATGCCTCCGCGTCATGTTCAAATCGTGAAAATATCCTTTACTTGCTTCCCTGATCCTTCAAAGAAGGTCAGCAGGCAGAAAACAGTCTAGGGAGAGGAAACGCACAGATGTCTGCGTTGTTCCATTCGAACATCGTGCTCCATCAACTCCTTCATTCTCTGTGTTCTAGTCTTTTTAAAAATTGTTGGGCGTTCTTGAACACCAAGTGGTCGGCTCAGCAGAGACAGCTCCAATTTCTTTTCAGCGTCGTCATTTTTAATCGCTTGCAGGGGATCCTGCGTCTTTTCATTGGTATTAATTGGGTCTTGTAGCCTTCTGGAAGTAGAGCTCAGGCCCCGCGTTGATGTTGCAGCTCGGAGTGGCCTTGCCAACTGACACAACCATGGTGCTATTACGGGCCACATGGACAAGTGTCATGGAGGATTTCCAAATTAGGATGCAAAGACGCGCTGTCACGTGAGTCATAAATAAGAACACATAAAGTGACGCGCTCCATCGTCTTTTGTTGATTCATTCACCTTCCTCCCATACCATCAACTTCTGTGCCCTCTCATCCTCCTGTGTATTTTCTGTACATAAGTGCAATATTATAACTATGGTACGTAATTTATATCTGATTCTCATGCCGGATAGGAACTGACCCTCTAAATTGCAGAGCGGAAAGGGTTCGTAGATGGATATACATCAGCATAGACATTGCAGCGTTTGACATTATCGATAGGAAAATCTGGCAAATCTTCTGGCGGTAAGGCGGGTACTGAGGGAAAGTCTCAGTCACGCTCAGCGAAGGCGGGTCTTCAGTTCCCCGTCGGTCGTGTACACCGTCTTTTGAAGAAGGGCAACTACGCGCAACGTGTCGGCGCTGGCGCGCCTGGTACGCATACATTTGGTATTTGGCATTGGTAATCCAGTTTATGCGTGTTTGCAGTGTACCTTGCAGCAGTGTTGGAATATCTAGCCGCCGAAATTCTTGAGCTAGCTGGTAATGCTGCACGCGATAACAAGAAGCAACGTATCGTCCCTCGACACTTGCAACTCGCCATTCGTAATGATGAAGAGTAAGTTGGTACCTAACCGCAAGACGCAGGGTAATGAAACGATTTGCAGGTTGAACAGGCTACTGGGTGACGTGGTCATTTCACAAGGTGGTGTTGTACCACATATTGCAGCTGTGAGTATTATTACTTTGTAATAAGTATCTGAGAACTGACAAGTATCGAAGGAATTGTTGCCGAGCAAAACAAGGTTTGTTTCTGCCACCATGGTTTGCGATGATTTCTTACTGACGTTGTCACAGCAAAGGAAAGAAGGAAGCAGAGGAGGCGTAAAGATGCATTCTTTATATTCTGGGTATTATTATTCTCGCCTGCCATCTAGTTTTACTTTGTACTTTTTTTTATCGTTGAAATTGCTCATTGCCTATTGAGAGAGTCTTGAACCGCCTGCGACCCTGAGACTCGAGTCCAGTTCTCGAACTATTTTTAGAAGCAACGCCTGGCTTGCCTCCTTTTGTCTTCAACTCTGCAGGTCTTTGTGAATGTGCTCATGATGAAATGGGCTGCACCGCCGGACAGACGGGAACTGACTCTTCTTCTCTTCTCATTAACGGTCTATCTCATCTCTTACAACATCGACTCGTCCTTGAGGTTGCTTGGTTTTGACCCTGTTGCAGCGCAAGGCGCAGTCTTGACCCGCCTTGGATTCAGTGAAACACAATACATTGGCGATGATGGACGCAAGCCGGAAGGATGGAGAGACTCGTTGGAGGAAGACGTGTATGGAACGTGGGCTTGGGACAAGGGACATGTAGCTGGAGATGGTTTAGAGAGAAGCCAGGCCAAAGGGATTGGCAGACATGGCGCGATGTGGATGAACAAGGATGACGTTGGAGAGACGACGGGCAAGTTCTTGGGAGAGACAACTGTGGATCATGCGCTGGGCTGGTGGAAGGATGACATTCCGGTGACAAATCTAGTGAAGCATGTACCAGGTGTGTATCAATCCAGCTGTCAAACTTTTGAGCTTCTCCACCTGACATCCGCCCGTTGTCAAAGGTTACACCATTCTCGATAACGTTATTATATTCAACGGAACGACGTACATCGTCACCAATGACCAGTCTTCATTCCCCAAATTGGAATCCATTGTTGCCACCGCTAGCATGGATTATAATAACTGGACGTTTGTGACAGTAGAGGAAGGCCGAGCTATCTTTGGAGGGTATGGTGGTGTGTGCGTCATATTGCCTGTGCTCCTGTTGTCCATGTTCATTTCTATTCTAACTCGTGTCCCTTGCTGTAGCATACCAGACGTCACCTGGATGTCTGCGGATAAAACGCCCCGTACGTTTAACTACTAGTACTCTTTATTTCTATTGACGCGATCTATCACTCAAGACAACTCCACTTTGCTTGCTTTATGGAGAACATACAGCTCACTTGATACTTCCATTGATGCTCACGGTCGATCGACCTTGCCTCCTCCCTTCCGACTGGTCTTTCCCAACAATCGGTTCTACACGGATGCAAACCCCCCTTTCGAACAGCATTGGGTTCGAAGAAGACGGGTAGATACTGGTTTTCATCCATACCTTCTTAAAGCAGTGTTTCCCCACTTGACTTGCGTTTATTATGAAGATTGGGAAGATTATCATAAAATGCAAGTTCCTTTTGTCATCGAACGTATAGTCATTGCCGACAGGGTGGCGGCCGATAAGTGGCTCAGCCCAAGCCAACCGGTATTTTCCTCACCGTTCAGCTTGGAGGTATCTGCGTACTGGTGGGAACCTGTGCGCCGTACATTGACATCGTACTATGACCTGGACGAAGACGCGGCGTCAAAGCCTGTAGTGACATACCTTCAAAGGCAAGGGGAGACAAATGGAGCGCGCATACGGCCGGAGGATCATGAGCTACTCGTTCGCTCTCTCAAGGACATTGCAAGAACGGATCGGTTTGAGCTACAAATTGTATCAACGTCGACTTTCGATACAAAGTGGGACGACAAAATGGCTGCTATTGCACGTTCCACGGTAAGTCGCCTCGTTAAACTTTCCTGTTTGCCTAACGATTTGTTGCAGGTAGTTATCGGAGTTTATGGGGATCACCTATTCGATGGCATGTTCATGAGACGTTCGCCGAAATCGACATTGATAGAGCTTTTCCGTGGTAATGAATTCGAGCGTGATCGAGAATTGGCTGCGCAATCAATTGGGCTCGAGTATATTGCCATGATGCGGGATAGGTACGTATGCGCTCTGTTGCATATTGCATTGCCTCTTAGCTGTTGAACCGCATAGCAAATTCACTTCTGAGGATCTCCCGCCGGTATCATTGCCGAACAGTGATCAGCTTGTGCAAATAGATGCGGGTGCGGTTGCTGAAGCAGTTCGGTCCGCTCTGTCTGGCTGGTAAATAAAAAAAGAAAAGAAAGGAAACATACATCTCAGTGGCGACTTCAAGGATTCCTGCTACTTGATTTTTTTCGTTTATTACCTTTTGGGACTTGCCGCACTCTACACTTTCCAAGATCGGACAACATTTTTGGACTTTCCAGCATGAATCGGTTCAAAACACCTTCGGCATGCACGTATACACTACCCGACGTTATTAGACTCCATCAGTATCCGTACATACATACATAGACATGCATCACTTTGGACAATGATATAGTTTGTATATTATAGGCCGCCAACCTGATATGCATCATGTGCAGTGTCAGGTGGATCGATGGATTACGTCCAATGACATTCCTTATTTGGATGTGCGAGAATGAAAAGGGGAGGGTACAAACAAGAGCAAAGTGTTCAGCATGTGCAATTGACCGTCATGTGTACCTGCGGAGGTACACCTGGCTATGGACTCATCAGACTCCTGTCACTGCTCGTGTGTGGAATTATGTACACAACCGAAATACTAATTGAGACAAGGCCCGACTTGCGGAACTGTCTCCGCAACGACCAAGGTAAGAATTCACAGTAACAATGGCGAGCAGACGCATATAACTCATGTCCATTCAGCAATAGACCCATACCGACGCCATTCGACTTGATATGCAAATGGGAAATGAAGGTGAACTTGGCGTCGGTACCATTCTTTCGCTTAAATGAAGTTGCCGGTGAGCTTGCTGGTAAATGTCTGTCGGGCCGCATTGAAAATCTGATTTCGGTCATTTGAGCCTGACCAATATTCTATAACGTGTAATGGTTCTTTGGGTGGTTGGATGCTGTTGTTAAGATTGAATAAGGCAGAGAGCTAAACTTGTCCTTTGCCAGGTTAAGTGGTCGTTCCTGGCTGCTTGCTGTTCACGCGCGGGCGAAGGAGACGGTATTTTAGTCTCTCCCCCCTCTCTCCGCGTTTAGGCGACCGGGTTCCCTTTGGTTTCGAGGATCTCGACCGGAAACCACCAGGACAATCGAAGATGCCTGTTTCTCCAGAGGAAATGCGACGACCTCCACGCCCTGACACAGCGAAATCGGAGGCTACATCTCTTACCCATGTTCAGTCATCAGGAAGCCTTTCAAGCGCTAGGGGATTGGTACTGTCCTCCGCGGCTCCCGGCCTGGATGAGTCGGAACTCAAGATGGAGGAAGGGAACGAGAAGGTGGAGAAAATAGAAGCCGAAGATGATTGGGAACACGACCCTGACAATGCCAGAAACTGGTCCTTTAAAAAGAAATGGACAGCTGTAGCTATAGTGAGTGTCCTGCTTTCCTAGTCGGATGTGATATTTCCTCACGATCTTCCTCAAAAGATATCCATGTACACGTTTGTCGCACCCCTTGCCAGTTCCATGATGGCTCCAGGGCTGCCTGAAGTGGCAAAGAAATATGGCATCACGAGCATAACAATACTTGCCTTGACACTCAGTATTTTCTTGCTATCTTTTGCTATTGCGGTAGGTATCCATGGCAAGCAAGGCAGAACACTGAAACTGACCTACTGAACAGCCTTTAATCCTTGCTCCGCTATCGGAAATTTATGGTCGGACCTGGGTCCTCCATATTAGTAATCTTTTCACCATGTGTTTCAGTCTAGGATGCGCGTTTTCCCCATCTACAGGATCTCTAATAGGATTTCGCTTTCTTTGTGGGTTTTCTGCGAGCGTTCATGCGTCTTTTCCTGGATGCTAACATGGTAATAAAGCTGGGCTTTCTGCAAGTGCTCCAATCGCATGTGGTGGAGGATCCATTGGTGATCTCTTCTCCGAAAGGGACCGGGCATCTGCGATGGCTGTCTATAGTTTAGGACCGTTAATTGGTGGGTGATAATAAAATCAGTCACGATTGCAATATATCTGACTGATAGTAAATCTCAGGTCCCGTCGTCGGTCCTATCGGTGGCGGTTTCATTGCGCAGGCGGTCGGCATTAAATATGTCTTTATCGTCATAGCCGGTAAGATTTCGTTGCGCCTAACTTCATTCCGCGTTCGATAGTTCATTTTACGACAATTAGGTGCTTGCGCAGTATCCTCTATAGTTGGAATACCTTTTTTGCGCGAAACATATGCGCCCGTAATCCAGTTCAGGAAGTTGAAAGAACAAGTCAACGACCCAGAAAAGGCGGCTCAACTTCATGTGTTAATCCATGGGAATCAGGATAAGCTGCAGATTCTGTGGCGGAACCTTGTTCGCCCTATGATCTTGCTTTCACGAAGCTTTATTTGTTTTATCCTCAGTCTCTATGTTGCATTGTATGTGTGACCTCGTTGCTCGTCTAAGAACAGCTTATTCTTACTTTAACTCATTCCTTCCATTCAGCATGTATGGTGAGTTATATCTCTGAATAGCACCGGACCAGGAAAGAAGTAACGCGTTCCTAGGCATCTTCTATCTTATGTTCAGCACCTTTCCAGGCAAGTTTCACGGAACAAATGCATTATGCCCCACTTTGCCAACCCTTGCTATACAGAAATCTTCTCCTCAACGTACGGCTTCAAGGCTGGTGTGGGCGGTCTGGCCTACCTGGGTCTAGGTATTGGTTTTTTCACTGCCACCTTGTTTGGAGCCAAAACCGCTGATCAGATCTACAAATACGTAGGTGTTTGCAGTCAGATTCCATCCTCGATAGATCATATTCTCAATGTTCAGTGCAGCTCGCGGATAAGAACGGTGGCAAGGGCAAACCAGAGATGCGGATCCCTGCGCTATTCTTCGGATCTTTCTTTGTGCCCATCGGTCTATTGTAGGTTATCTATCATTCATCGGAGTGGGCCGTCTTTCTGACACGACGTCCTGCAGCTGGTATGGTTGGTCTGCGCAAGCAAAACTTCACTGGATGATGCCTATTATCGGCACTGGCTTCTTTGGGTTTGGTGAGCTGTTCCGAGGGCAATTGAAAGTTTCATTATTCTCACTTACTTGATATCAGGCATGATGTGTACCTTGTACGTCGCAAATGAACGATTCATAGACAGGCATGTAGCCGTACTAAACGATGGCATATAGTTTGCCTATCCAACTGTACCTCGTTGATGCATTCAAGTACGCGGCCAGCGCCGTGGCAGCCGCATCAGTATGGTTTTATACGTTCATGTGAGAATACCAACTGATTTTCTACAGGTCTTCCGGTCAATGCTTGGATTTGCTTTCCCTTTATTTGGCCAACAAATGTTCAATGCCCTGGGTCTCGGTGGTGGAAATTCGGTATGTATCATCCTCTCCCATTCTTGGAGGCAAACTGATTAATCTTAATTATAGCTGTTAGCTGGCCTTGCCATTGTCCTTGGTATTCCTTTCCCAGTTTGGATCTACTATAGGGGAGAGGAGATGCGGGCAAAGAGTTCTCTGACAAAGGGATGAAGTTCTGTAAGAGGAGGATACCACCACTCGGAAGCCATTCATCTGCATCGTCATTAACGCATACCAAGGGTCGAACCCTGGTTGTACTTGTACGCATTTGATACAGCTGTTTCAGATTTCATACATCAGAGTGTTTCAATGGTCAAACAGTATTCTCTGCATTAGCATGTAGTTTGTGCACTTCATTAATACCACTAATACTGTGGAATGCTCGATTGATGAGTTGTGCAATTGAATGGCCGTTTTGAAATGACTATGAAGTCATTACGTTCAGACATTTGTGCTCCTCCTCTCAACTTCCATGTCTAACCGGCGGAATGTCTCACCGATATTACCCTCCACATCCCAACTCCCTAGTCGTAGACGGAAATCTGGGCTAGCCTCCCTCAGCGCACCGAGTGACCATCCCCGTATTCCTGGGCAACTTCCAACGCGTAGAGCACCTGGCCCTGGCCTTACCACGAGCGCTCCAAAGGCCCAGAGAACGTCGAAAACTTCTCAGAGGCTTGTCGTCCTACCGTCCGCCCCGCAAACAAGACCTCTCCTCGATGAAGTGGATGAGATATTGACACTCGGATATGGGACGGATACAGGAGTTCGAGAGTACAAGAGTGAAGCGGAGAGAATGAGCAAGGAACAAAGGAAGCTGGCTGGGTTCAAGAGAATAACTGCATACTGCGTCGCAGAGTCGTTCAAGATGAAACATTTGACTTCATTCTTAAAGAGGGAGCACAATGTTACGCCGAGAGTCTTTGACGAGGCATTATATGCAGTACGTGCTAATCACTCATTAGAAAAAAAGGCTTAGTTCAATCATCTTCTGGACAGGCATATTATCTACCTCTGCTTCCCGGCTATGGTCCTAATGCAAACGTTCGGTCGTCCGCACCTGCAATGCCACCCGACTCGTACATATCACATTTCTCAGAAGCAGAAGAAAACGGCTATCAAGGAACCTACTTTTCCTCGACCAGCAAGCGCGCAGGCAAAGCTTCGCGTGATGGTTATATCTCATCCACTTCGCCAGTCGAGACCCGTAAAGTCCGCTTTCCATCCCCGGAGACATCTGGCATACTGCCGCATTCAGGCGATTCAAGTGTATCTGAAACAGAGACCGAAATGCCCACGTCTGCCACAGAGCAGGCACCTTTACTCCCGTCGGACGCTGAGGGCGAGACACGCATGGGTGCTGAGCCAGAGTGGAGAGATGAACCCGATGTCTCGCCGCACGCCAGAAAAGCGGAAGACGATATGGCTGAAGCAGTTTTCTTTGACTATGGGGTGGCGGTATTCTTTGGGTTGGAGGAGCGACAAGAGCTAGATATACTGGAGGATCTTGACAATGCTGGGATCATGAGGAGGAAATTCAAGGAAGACGATTGGGAAATTGAAGAATGCCATTTTGTGGTAAGTAGGTGTTGAAAGGCTTGTTGACAGTCACTGAGCTGCGCATATAGCATGACCCTCACATTGCTTATCCACGTATCTACAATGACTTCTTCAGTGCGTACATCTTTCCCCCCCGTTTTATGCATGCTTGAGCAACCAGTCTTGCAGCTCTCAAATCTCGCTCACATCTACTGAAACTTTCTATTGCCCATGCGTTCGCACAATCAACGCTTCTGGCACATTTCGAGACGAATGCGCAGCGGGTCCTATCTTCCCCCCTTGCTATGGCAATCCCTCAGCAGCTCGCCGAATCGGGTGGATTGAGAATGCGGCGACATGAGGCTTTGAAACTCACAGGTCGTCTGTTCAAGCTTCGTCGCGACGTCAATCTCGTGTCGAATGTCCTGGATGTCCCGGAGCTGTTCTGGGATGAAGCAAGCCTCAAGGGTTTATATGATGCAGTTAGGGAGTATATGGAGATAAAACCACGCGTACAGGTATTGAATGAGAAACTGGCTGTGGCAAGTGATTTTGTACGAGCAACAAACCGTCGTACATTCATAGATTGATCACTGATGTCTCTTTTTTTTTGTAAGCTGGACGCCATACACGATCACCTTAACAACTCGGCAATGGAAAGGATAACGTGGATAGTAATATGGTGAGATCAGTTACCGTGCTTTATTGAGTATAACATGTGTTTGATGTTGCGCGCTATTGGACCAACAGGTTGATCGTCGTCGCCATCCTCGTGGAACTGGTATGTACATTTACCGGCGTTAAATCCTAGGATTTTTCAACAACGAATAATGTTTAGGGAGAAATCATTGCGCGTCTACTTGTTCATGCTACCATGGGCAGTTCCTCATTCGAACCTACCTCGATCCTGACCCGAGGAGGTCCTGCTCGGAGACTAGGAAGGCTGATAATTCAGTCAGGATTCTCTTCGTGACGATCATCTCTGTAGTTTGTGCTTTTCCTTTTTACTGATGCTGATTGCAAACATGTGGGCGGCTGGGTTCCTTTCTTGTAATTGTGCGTGTGTTCATCTAATGCTGCAAATCGGGTTGACTTATTGGCTAGTATGCACAGATTTGATATGGAATTCTGTACTGATAGTAATCGCAATAATATTATGCTTCGTGTCAATCCTTATTCAAAAGCAGGAGAGGTCATGTTAAGAGTTATTGCCTGCGTGGTTACTGCGTTTCTTCAGATACTACGGCCAGCCCCGAGAAACGTGTTTTGCCTCAAAAGGCCATTTCTCACATTCCCTTATACATTTCCAAAAGTAAGTTTGATCTAATCTCACATGATTGGAGTGCAACGGTGGTATTGCTTAATTAGATTACTCCAGGCTTAGCTCCGTGTAAGCTTGAATATCCCACCCGTTGTTTGAAATCACGACGGTGATGTCTGTTCGAGAATTGCTGCTTCCCAGTGGTACTTCCACCGCCTACTGTTCTTGTCCCCTCTTCACTCCCCATGGAAAAAAGCGACAGATTGCAAAGCCTACGGTTCTGTGTCGAGGTGGTCACCGCTCGTGCGTCGCTCTCAACAGTCGTTACTAACGAGATCATCACCTGATTCTGACCCACCCCCCCTCTATTTCCCAGAACCCCCCGAAGAGCCATCGTTACCCTCCCCCCTAGTCCTAAACCAAGAAGGTAAAGGTACTGCGAACTCTCCTCTCGATCAGATGACCTTGGGTTTTTTGATTAACGCGACCCGAACTCACATTCTGCCAGGTCCGCGATCCCCACCAGCGTCACCGACACCAAGCATGGGCCGGCACGGCCAACGCACACCAAGCGGACGCAGCCTGCCCATCAGTGTGAAAGCTCAAGCTCAAGATCCGCGGCACCCATCGCGACCCATCTCTAGACCCCGACCCCTTCGGCCGCTGTCCATCAACACGCTACGAAAAACGCGAGCTTTGAAAAACGCCACCCGATCGCCGACCAAGAGATGCCTCCCATGTCCTCTTGCTTCTTTACATGGAAACAGGGTGTTCTCTCGCTGCCGGATACCGCGCTTGCGACGCTTTGAAGGGTGGAAGGTGCGGGAAGGCAGTGACTTGAGTGAACAAGAGGGCGACGTGAGGACACAAAACACGTCTAGAATTTTTCGTTTCTTTAGATGGATATTACCGGCCCGTTTTCAATGAGAAGGAAGGGGAGACGTAATTGCATGTGCGTAGAGGTATGGACTCGTACACGATCCTCAAACCAATGGCAGTACTTAGTTATTGGTATTGTACTCTTTCTTGACTGTCTCTTTAATCAGATTAACTCTCATAATAATCTGGAGAGTGATTGTATTTCTATATACTATAAAACATAGGCAGGTTGAATACACTGTACTGCGAATCATCAATGGCCAAACAGGAGAACAGCAAAAACTAGACATGAAATCCAGAATTGAAAAAACGCACGTGGAAGGAATGCAGAGGGAAATCTATGCACGAAAGAGAACAGTGGTGTTGTAATAATGTGATGTGGAAATGTCATGCAACTACAGGGATTGGGCGATAACTGTGGGGATGAGGGATATGGAGAACACGAGATGAAAGCAATAGATAACGGGATCATTGTCCAATTGCACACTGAGAACGGAAAATGGAACGGAAACAGATGGACTCATTTTCCCCCTGAAGTCTTGAACAAAACGAGACCACCGAGCGCGATGGAATAACCTAACATAACTATCAATACCAGCAGCCGATGCATGGCGGCCAAAGTACTGACCGAAAACTTGTAGAGGTGTTACCGTCGATCCAAAGATGAGGACAGACCCCGTAATTAGCAGGATATCCTAGGGCGAGACGTCGATCAAACAATCATCAGCAAGAAGAAACTAACGTACTTTGAAGACTCCAGCTAATGTGAGCACTAGACCACTGCCAACGCCGACCAGGAATACAGCAGCGACGTTAAGCAGGAAAGCAACGGCAGCATTGCTAATCAGAATGCCGGCACCAATTCTGCTCAGGTCATAGAACGGAGCAAAACCTTCCGTAAATGGGAGGAAAATTAAATTTATGCCAGCACAGACGGGGGCATAATAGTGTAGTGAGACGAGCGGGTCCATTTTCTGATTGTGTAGAAGGATCTGGATCATGACCAATCGGGAAGCCTCGAACTAGGTGCTCAAGTCAGCGATGTAAAGATCCGAGAGACCATAGATGTACATACTACTACCGCAGCCGTTTGAGTAGCGAAGCCAATTAAATTGAATCTGAGTTCCCCGTGAGACGCCAAAGCGACGCCGCTGGAGATCATCAGGACAATAAAAGCCAGCTTCTTGTTCGGCTCTTGTATGCGGAAGGACCAAGAGATGAGAAGGATAGCAACAGGTGTGAATGCCTACCAAATGATGATAAGTAAGTAGATCAGAGGAAAGAACAAGGGAGATTACTTTGAGCATTTGAATATATGAGACGCTGAGGTACAAATATGCAGTATTGCTGAGGATGAGGCTGCCAGAAAACAATAGCCCAATTGGCAATATGGACCGTATAAACATATCCTTGCTCATATGCACATCTTTGGCCCCGTCTAGGAGGTTCGTTGTGCGCTGTAGAATGCGGGTTCCCACCGCCTGTCATTCGGAATAAATGAAACGTTTCTCCCCAGGACGGGAAACACTGACCGCAAATCCAAGATGCCAAGTCACCAAGAATACTGGATACTTGAAGTTGAGGGTGTTGTAAATGTAGTTATTGTAAATGATGACCGCAGAGCTAAGGACAATCCATATAGGAATAATCGTAGCGGCGGAAAGTTTTGACTTTGACTTTGTGTTAACAGACACTGGCGTTGGCAATGATATGCCGCGATGGTCTTCGCCATTCCTTGGATAATCTTTTACTTCGGAATCGTGTTGTAAATCGTAAACTTTTTCGTCGTCAGAATTAGCGTTGTGTGACATGGAGGACCGGGTGCTTGAAGAGCGGGCAAAGACGGGTTTGCTGTCTGGTAGGAAAACAGATAAAGGCTTTGTAGGATACATAGGTTAGCTACAGCAAGGCCACAAGTAAAATCAGATGCGTACAGTGACTTTTTATGGTGGGCAAGAATAGGAGGATGTTGAATTGATCGAGGAAGCATGCACTTGGCTGCCCGCTAGCCACGTGATCGGCCCTGCTCTCCATCTCTGATTGCCCCAAATTACTCGCCCCGACAATCAGACTAGAACGCAGTCTCCGTCCACTTTACCAGCACAGCGGCAGTCAACTTGACAATCCATGTCAAGCCTCCAGGGCTATGTGGACCGGCGCGTCCTCCTCGTTCTACAAGACGGACGTGCAATCATAGTATGTCCTACTTTTCGTCCGATCAGCGGTGGGAAATGCTTGATGACAGCCAACATACCTCTCCTGCAGGGAAAAATGGCGGGTTACGATCAAAAGTCTAACATCGTCCTCTCTGAATCAAAGGAGCGTGTCTATAGTATAGATGAAGGAGTGGAAGAGATTCCGCTCGGATTGTATCTTGTCAAAGGAGATATGATGTACGTTTGACCAGTTCGGGCATCGATGGCTGCTTACCCTCCGTTCAACTAATGCATATATTGACCAACGTTTAGAATATTAATCGGTGAAATTGACGAAATTCTTGACCAAGCCGTCGATCTCTCGACGATCCGCGCGGAACCAATCCCTCCTATCAAATATTAGTGCCTTGAATTCTGAATCGTGTCAGAATACCCAGATGCGCCATACCATGTCTCAGTGTGCCCCGGATCATATCAGCGAAAGTTTCCACACAGAAGCTGCGGCACCCGACAAGAGGTGAGAAAAATCTACGTCGAGACCCGACATGAGGAGAAAGAGGAGAAAGAGAGGAAAAGGAGTACAATTTTCAGTAAAAATGTCATGTAGCTGCTGAATGCACATGGAATCATTTACTTGACTACTCACGACCAACTGAATTAGAAACTCGACTTGTATGCATGTATCCTTCACCGATTCATTCACATAATCCCACCATTCCCTATCCATTAATAATCCCACTGTTCGTCAGTCAGATCCGGGCTCATGGATGTCATCTCTGGGATTCAGCCCATTTGCTTAGGCTGACTCCCCATGTTACTTTTTGTCTTTTGTTCCACATCACCTTCTGCGCCAATTTCAACTTTGCCGCTTTGAGCGTAGTCCTACACCAGAAATTAACAACAGTGAGGGAGTATTACGCATAACGTGCCGATGCAGAACCCTCAAAATATTCTGCGAGATGGTAAGCGTATTGATCAAGACAAGGACCCGACTACTCACGACGTCTCTGCTCCATGTCCGGCATATATGGGACGGGACCTCCGCCAACCTCACAGAGACCCATTGGCTTTTCCTCACCTGTCAATTCCAGCGGGGGTGACTGAGTGCCAGAGGACGTTTTCTGTTCGAAGGATGCCATTCTGCACTCAAAAGTCTCACAATCCCAAGCTTTTTGTTCCATTCGACCATGATGATGTCAGATTGTGAAATGACGTCACGCTACTGCTACTGTACATTTCCTCAGGCCCTCTTTGAATCCAAATATTCAGCCCACCATTCTTCGAAAAGAGACAGGCCGAGGCCATCCTCCACACCCAGATCTTCCGTTTCTCGCGTGTACAGTTGACAATCTTTCGGCCGCGCCGTTGCACCTGCTCCAGTGGGAGGATCGGCTTCTGGAATTATGTGTATGTGGGGAAGACCAAGGAGCTTGGCAAAGACGAGACAGATTTCGTATTTCGTATATGGTTCTGCAGTAGAATAATGTAAAATAGGTGGTATCGGCTTTTTCAGTGCTATGAAGGAGGGTTTTGGGTACAGCCAATGATCGGGCAAGCGTAAAGGCTGCACTCACCTGACAGACGGACAAGGAAGTTGGCAATGTCCACAACGTTGGTAGGGTATCGAATAGCATAATGGTCCATTTTGTATGACTTCCCCGACTGATCCAGTACAACATCAAGTAGGATATTCACTGCAGAATCCGAATTCTTGGGTGCAGGGCCATATCTACACGATGTGCCATCTCAGCGACTGAAATGCAAAAATGCATGGATTCGTACAAGACGGGTACCCTGAGAACTATCACCTTTGCTTCATTGACGCCAAGGACGGCAAGTTCTCCATCGCGTTTCGTTTGTCCGTAGAGCTGTAAAGGGTTGGTTGAAGAAGAAGGTGTATAGGGCGGTGAAGTCCCATCAAAGACATAATCTGTCAACTGTCAGGCCTGTCTTGGTCACCACGATGGCTAATGCACATGCCGGTCGATATGTACACCAAATTGAAACCGAGTTTAGCTGATAGTGTGGACAGATGAGCAGTAACCTCCACGTTCAGCTATATAGCATGTCCTCAACGTCAGCTTTACCATGGACCTCGATAATAAACGCGAATTCTGACACGCCTTTTTGGTTCCTTCGACATTCTTGGGTTCTCAATGAGTAAACCAGGGGCATTGTCATCAGGAGTCCATGCCATCATGCATACCTTCTCGGCGACATCAGGTCGTCGCTCTGCTGCACAATGTATGACCCCTGTGAGGAAGTGATTTAGATTCCATATCGATGCTTCAAACGCAGGGCATACATTGTGGGCGGAATCCTTCAAACATCTTGTTCACTTCTTCGGGTTTCGTGAGATCCAATTGGACGAGCCCATCTCCGCTCCGAGAATGAGAAAGGCCAAGAACTTCATGGCCTGACGCTTGGAATGCCTTGCGAACAGCTGTGCCCAACACACCGGATGCTCCTGTGGGGAAAAGCAAGTCAGTAGCACCAAGTGATGCAGTAGTTTGCGTTGTTGATCTGCATCGTACCCGTTACTATCACTTTCATTGAGATGAGACTTTTTGGCTTGATCGTTTAGTCAATCGGAAATGGTACGGAAGTGGTGGCTTATCAAATCAAATCTAATCTATTTTACGCCGTTTGTTAGGTAGCCGGAATCTCTTCGTCTCTGACAGATGGAAAAAAAAAGAAAAACAAGAAAGTAACAACTGGTCAACTTGTCGAGTTTACCAGCCAAAAGGTAAGCGCTCAAGCACTCGCTTCCAACGACCGAGCGCCATGTGCAACCGTTACAGTTGTCCTGGCTATGGTACCATCACGTGGTATCACAGAATCTCTCATTCCGGCTTCACAGGCATTCAGAATAGACCGAATGAGCGCCATAAGCGTAACCACGACGGTCAGCCTTTCCGTGAGCGTAACTAGCCGTACAGCAAGCGCGGAAGGACAAAGTTATTTTCAAAATGTCGAATTCGAAGCTCAATCTCTCGATACGTCCCCAAACGTAGATTTGTGCAAATACGTGATAGACTGCGCACAATTTTTAGAGATATAGTACGCGTGTTGCTTCTGTCGAAAATGATCGCCTCCATCACAGTTTCAGGGTTCTGCATCTGTGAGTGAATTACTGGTTGCCACTCCATCGGTTCCGTACTTACTGGTTGATCCTGCGATATTTGGCATATGTTTCCAAGATAGATCTCCGGGTTCTTCAAAGGCGTCTCCGTTCCCAGTCTCTGGGTTAGCCAATAGGCTATATTCTCGATGGCCAGCCGTCGTGAGGATATATAGCCGGTAACGCGTAACGGGCGATCTACTTTTTTTCGTCGAGGTTAGCTGAGTCGAGAGCTCTGAGTCTTCCCCACTTTCTATGTCCCCGTATTTCATTTAGATGCACTCCCGACTGCAACCGCTCCGCCATCGACTTGGCGAGTCTAAATCTGTATCTGGTACGGGTCAATCAGCATACCCAACAGTACCCACTATCGTGTATCCACATGTTTCTGTCTACCGGTTCGTAGATTCCATCGACTGTCAAACGGTATTCTATGAGGGTGGTCTAATGAAATTTCCATTAGGTCATTAAAGTTGAAGTTGCAGGTATATAGTCCTTCGGTCAAGATGCAACAAGCCAGTCACGCAAACAGAGGTCGAGTCCCCCTCTTCGGTGACAATGATACAATAGAAGGGAAAGTCGTGTTGGACCCTTCGTGCCATCATTCAGGCATTGTATCCATAACTGTGGGTAATTTTCTTCGAAGTGATTCACCGCCGCGTACGCAAATCTTAACGGGCCTAGGTTGAAGGCGCTTTCAAGTATCACATACCTCAAGGAGGCGGGAAAGCGGGAATATATGCGAGTACAACGATGCACGTTCAGGAGAGGAAGCATGTTTTCCTTTCATTGTCGACAACCACCTCTGTTTCTCCGGCCCAGGTATCAGGGCAGTCTCGTCTTGCCTTCCGTGATACTTTTTTGCGGAGGCGAAGAAGTGCCACCAGCCTCGATGTGCAACCATCCTCAACCGAGAGGACATATTTGTTCTCTTTCGCTCTAGCACAGGGTTGCAAAGTTTGGGATGTGCTACCTCCCACTCTGGTGCCATGTGCAAAGACAGCATTTTCGCCTGCTTCCGACGAGTATGAAATAAGTTACAAGATTATTGCCACCTGGAAACCTAATGATTTATCTATTGATAATTTATCTTCGTACGTCTCCATCACGTCGTTGATTTTATTGTTATTAACCGAGCGACCTATCGGCTTAGAGTTGAGGTGCCATTCCTCCTTCTGCCCGAGGGGGACTGCAAATCACGCGATTTGATCATTTCCCCAAACGACTCTTGGTTGGAACTGCCGCTAAGATCCGATCATCCAGTACCACTGCGGTGTGCGGTACGCATATTTCTTCCCATGAATAGTACATTCCTAATATACTCTCAGGTTACCTTGCCAACATCTGTCACCTTCGCGCGGGGTTCTTCTATCCCATACTTTGTAGTGTTCACGACTAGTCCCAGGTCTCATACCTTGGCGAGAGAGATAGCTGCAGATGCAACAATTTCCATCTCCCTGCTCCGTAAACTTACAGTGACAGAGAAGATTCCTCTACCACCTTCACCGCCGCAGAGTCCTACAAGTCCTACCAGTACGAATGAGGAGAGTGATGCTGGTCGGAGTAATTTTTTGAAGCGTGTTCGCAATGGGCAATTGCTTCTGAAAGGGTCTCCGATTGCAAAAGCAACTCGTGGGGCTCACGATATCCATACACCAAAAGGCAAACCCTTACCTCCCTTACCCACCCAGGAGACGATAACACATTCTAAAATTCTACAAAATTATGTCTATATCGGTTTTCCAAAGCGGCCCCGCTACCCTCGAGATTTAAAGAAACATTCGACTTTAGAAGATATGGCTGCGCTGCCAGATGGACTTTATCGGTCAAAGTTACCCCTCTCAGATAACCTGCTGCCTTGCATGGAAGTCGCAGGTCTAAGTGTCAAGGTTTGTGCCTTTTTCTCTCAATGTGAGCCTGGCGTTCCACGTTTCTGATTTCTGATTTGTAGTATTACCTTGACGTATCGGTGCTATTTGGACAAGACGACCTTCGCGCCCGCATACCAATTAGAATTACGTGATCTAACAAGCATATGGATCTCCGTCCCCGTGCTATGATCCTTCTCAAGATGGTCTTTTTTTTTCTTACCTGCCGTGTAACTCAATCAAATTGACCCTTTCTAGATTTTACACCATTCGTTCAACAATCATATTCTTTAATCCTTATGTATAATTCTATTGTCGTGCACGTTGTAGCGTTAGATGTTGGCATGTTGCTGTCGGTTATTACCAAATAAGGACATTGAATGCGACCCGCGAGCAGTTGAAGCTTCAGCGCTTCAGCAATCACCGCGACTCATCATGTCAGAGCATCCAACTTCATCATGGCAGGCAATGCAAGATGGGAATGTGTTTTACAGAAGACAGCAGCTCTACTCATTGCCCGGAAAGCTCCCTGATTTGGGTAACTACATCATCGCGGGATGTCGTTACGGAGGACCACTAGGTATCATTTGTTTTCTTTCAGTAAATCTGCAGAAATAGAACATTTCTTTCTAGCTCTCATGCGGGACTCCACAAAACTTGTAGCTCTCGGGAAAGCTCCGATTTCAACAAAATCGCAGATCCAGATACTCTCTTCCGCTGGCGAAGTTATTTTGTCGTTCAGTGTGGATAATTTCACAACTAGACATTAAATTATCGACTAAGAGCATAATTATAGTGGGACCAAGGAAGAATCATTCGATTCGGATGGACATTCGATGAGCGGCTGGCAGTGCTAAACGAAGAAGGAACATACCGATTGTACGACTTGCAAGGAGAATATCACCAATACTCGTTGGGGAATGAAGCCGCTGAGATGGGCGTGATTGATGCTCGTATACACGAGAATGGTCTTGTCGCTCTGACCGGCGCGTTCACGCTGTTGGAAGTGAAGGGATGGCAGGGAGCACGACCATTATCGTTAGCAAGCCCGGGTTCGTGTTGTTGATTCCAGCGCATATAGCAACTCATTATGCGTCGACAGGTTTGTCTGAACCTCCACATGCGTGGGTGGTCATCCCTCCCGACTCGACAATCTCCAGACACGTCGAAGTGCTCTTATCTGTGGAATCAACTATCTACACAGTGGATAATCTCGAAAGCGTCGATCAGCGTCTGGCCCGCGGTCCTTTTACTCATGTCTCGCCATCTCCCAACGGAAAGTCTCTTGCGCTTCTGACATTTTCTGGTCTTCTTTGGGTGGTGTCTACGGACTTTCAAAGAAGCATGGCCGAATTCGACACGCGTAGCGCCGCCGAGGCTGAGGGACAAATACGTCAAGTAGAATGGTGTGGTAATGATGCGATACTCGTGACATGGGATAATGCTATCTCGTTAATTGGGCCCTTCGGAGACAGGCTTCAGTGCGTGCCATCTCTTGTATCTGTAACCTCTAGTGACTAAATGAGATTCTGCTAAAAGGTATTACTACCCTGGTTCTACCTTCGCTGTTACAGAACCAGATGGAGTGCGGGTGATAGGGTCCGACACCTGTGACTTTCTTCAGAAAGTGCCAAGTGAGGCTAAAAAAGGCCATCGGCGGGACCTATTGGAAGCTGACCGTGTTTCCAGCGTCAACCTTATCAATATTTCGACCAGGATCTACATCGCCATCTGCTATTCTATATGATGCTTGGGACAGTTTTAATCGGCGTTCCCCGAAAGCGGATGAAAGTATACGAAGTATTCGACCCGATCTCGCCAAAGCTGTTGATGAATGCATAGATGCGGCCGGTCAAGAATGGGAGCCACATTGGCAGCGACAGCTTCTGAATGTAAGTCATGCAGGGGTTTGTGTTTAAATGACCGCCAACAAATGATCCAGGCAGCTAAGTTTGGTCGGGGCTTCCTTGACCTATACAATCCTACAGACTTCGTCAACATGGGGCAAACCCTCAAAGTTCTGAATGCAGTGCGCTTCCACGAGATTGGAATTCCATTGACTTATGCACAGTACGTTTGGTTATTTCTGCCATTTTCGAACGAAATTTAGGGAATTTACAGATATATGTACACATCTCCCACACATCTGGTCACACGGCTGACATCGCGGAATTTACATCTGCTTGCCCTTCGCATATCAAATTACCTATCGCTGAAACCAGACCCAGTGCTCAAACACTGGGCAACTGCCAAAATATTAAAAAGCAAACCAACGGCCACGGGTTCGGGGCAAGATGCTGAGCTTGATGGGGATGATGAAGTTTGTAGGCTGATTGTCGAGAAGTTTCAGCAGCTGGGCGGTGTCGAGGTTAGTTATGCTGAGATTGCCAAGCGAGCTTGGGAAGCTGGGAGGACAACATTAGCAACAAAGGTGAGGAAAAACAAGAGAACATATTGTGTGTTGCTTACCGCCTTATCAGTTGCTAGATCATGAAACCAAGGCTTCCGACCAAGTACCTCTCTTATTGTCAATGAAAGAGGACCGACTAGCATTGATCAAGGCAGTGGACAGTGGCGATACTGATCTAGGTTCGTCTCAGTGACTATTACCTATCTAGGAACTACTGCTGACCCGCAAACAGTTTATCAAGTCCTCTTGGATTTGCACAAACGACTCACACTTGGTGACTTCTTCCGGCTTATCGAAGATGGTGGGCAGAAACTTGCACCAGCGAGCAAGCTACTCCAGGTCTATGCACGAGAACAAGATCGAGTTATGCTGCGTGATTTCTACTATTCCGATGACCGGCGCGTGGAGAGTGCCGTCCTCTCTTTGGATGAGGCCTTGAAGACCACGGTATGATATCAGTGCCTTTGTACCATTCCATGGCTCATATGGGGTCTGTAGGAACATTCGGCCAAAGTAGCGGCTGTCAAGTCGGCTCAGAAATTTTTCTCAGAAGACAAGGATCGCGCGTTTGAGGCAAAGGTGGGAAACTCGTTTTGATCAATTGGACGTGTGATTTACGTTGTCTAGATGATGGACGAAAGTGTACGGTTGTTGACACTACAAGAACAGCTTGAGAAAGAAGCAGATGGAAAGGTTGCTTTCTTTGGGCTAAGTGTGAATGAAACAATAAGAGTCTGCGTTATGAATAGCATGTCGAAGAGAGCAGACAAGATAAAGACGGACTTCAAAGTACCGGATAAACGGTAAGGGCACTTGCTGTCAAAAGATGTGGGGTGTTGGATTGAAGTTTTTAGGTTCTGGTATGTGAAGTTGCACGCACTAACTGAACTTGGAGACTTCGAAGCCCTCGAAGCATTCGCAAAATCGAAGCGAAGTCCAATAGGATACGAGCCATTCGTCCGTTACTTGGTGTCCAAGGGACATTCCAAAGAGGCCATACAATACGTCGCCCGTTGTGACTCGCCTAGGCGCGTTGATCTGTACGTAGAATGTGGAGATTGGAGATTGGCAGGAAAGGAATGCAAGGAACGTGGTGATAAGGCGAAGTTGGAGTGAGGATTTCGCTCTAGAAACGGGAATGATGGAGACTGATATTCATCTCACACAGGGAACTGCGCAACAAGTGTCCAAATTCGATGATAGCCCGCGAGCTCGACCAGATCGCATCCACGTTCAAATGAAGGGTATGGATTACGTTGGGGGTGATTGTCATGTAGGCAAAGGCTATCTGTGTTAATGGGGCTACAGCGCTGCGTGCTGTGTGGCGAGCTTGGGTGACTTGAGGAATACGAGAGATATTGTTGTAGTGTCGCACGTGCGAAGAAATGATTATGGGATTGACCATGAGACTCGTGAATCCCGACTTCCATGCCCCCGCGGCCAGCGCTGTCTTCCGCTGGCTCTTTCTACCCTCAAAATGACCCCGCGACCTACAGCGACATCTTGCTTTTCGAAGAACGTCTCAAGTCAAACGCTGCGAGGCTGCAACGGCGTAAATCGCGTTACCAACGTGTGTCTTGTTTCTCTACACTCCTTTTCGTTTGCGGAGAAGACAACCTTACCAATTAGTGCCCATGATTGTCAGTATTTCTGTTCCAGTTGTTGGTCGTGATTGCGTTTTTGCTGCTTGAAGTCGTGTTCCTATCACCGGACGCATCGCTGCTCGTCATCCCGTACAAGCTGCTGGTGCAACGACTCCTTCCAGACATTTACACACTTGAAACTCAAATCACACTGCACCCATATGTCGCGAGCGGTCTGTTATTTGTTGCCATCACGACGCTGGTCTTGTTCTTCGCCAGTGGGATGTACACGGAAAAGATCGCGTATGCCAACAGGCAAGTTATTCACTCGTTTTAACATACATACACATGCATACATCCCCATCCTCCCTCTCCGATTTCTGACGTCTCCTCGAAATCGCTAGGTACGTCCCACACGCGAACAAAGCTCTTCGCTCGTTCAACATGTATCTCAACGTCCGCAAGCCTCCACTCGGTTCCAAATTCAAATTCCTTAGCAAGCCTGTATCCTTTCTCTTCGCTCGCCCAGAAGATGAACGGACCCGAGTAAAGACAGCTTCTCGGACCGCATCGCCAAGCTCTTCCCCCCCTCAATCTCCTCCACGATCGCGTTCGCCTTCATCACGAGTGGGTTCCGTCCCGATACCCACCATCCCACCAGCCACCAATCCTCGTGGCGAGCTTATATTCTCTTCACGCGTCGACCGCAACTTTAGAGAGGGCTATGAACGATACCGGGCTGCCTTTGAAAGAAAAAGGGACGAAAGGGAGAGGAGGCAGAGGCGTCAAAAGTGGATCGGCTGGCTGACTAGATGGTGGTGGGACTCGCCGTCAGCTGCGGGAGGAGCATCTACGCCCATCCGAACTCTGTCCTCAGCTTCTACAACGTCACGAGGTCGCATGACTTCGTCTAGGAGTAATACGCCTCCCACGAACAGTTACTCCACCCGCCAAAATAGTTTGCCGCAGTCGCTGAGGCAAAGAAAAGGAACGTCCAGAACTGCGTAGCATTTGGGTCCTGCTGGACAGCGTGAAGTCATGCTGTGACCTCGACCGAGATGTTCACGGGACAATTGGTAAAAGCTCGTATTCACACCTATTATTCACTAATTCTTGCACATGCCCCATCATTATTCTTTTTACGAATAATCTCCGAAGAGCTAGTACTACGGATGATTGCAATCAGTGTATTTCTAGAGCAGTAAATAGGCAAGCAGGTCTATATGACACGCCAAATATACCAAGCCAGGGAATCTTCAATAGATTCCAGTTCAAAATTTTATAACAGATCATTGGCCATTAAGGAGACTTTTTCCTGGAGAGTCTCTCGTCATCGTCATCGTCACCATCCAGGTATTGCCCATCAAACGTATATGGTAATGGGACCTCTCGCGTAACGCGATACTGGTCAACATTCCCAAGATGCTCGTTTTCCAGTCGGACTAGGAGGCTGTCAGAGACAAGGGCATTAACATGACGACTTAACAGCTCACGGAAATTCCATTGCCACCGTCTGAACATTTCCAAAACAGCAACAATGAATGTTCGGACTCTGAAGTCCAACCCCCCCTCGGGTATGTAAATGACCCAAATAAATCTGATAACTAGATTCGATACCTGTTGAATGCGTTAGTATCTGTCTTTGGACAAGCTTCAAAGAGGCTTACAATAGCAAAGTAATATAGCTACAAATCATATGTATCAGTATCCGGAGATGACAAGTGACTGAGCTTACTGGTATATAATCAGAGTACACCAGCTCTTGTCGGAGGAGAGGATACGGTGACTGCAATCGCAACAAGGACCAATCCATGTAATAATCCTTGGAGAATATTCAGGCCAGCTCATTCCCTGATAGCCAGCAGAACCTACCCAACTACATGCATACAACGAGTAGGCTGTATTGAAAATGCACCATATAGGCAGCATGTCATTGTGTTTTTCTGAAAATTCAGTTTGGACAAGCACCATGAAGATGACTCGATGGCCTACCTGAATGCCTCCACAGAAAATAAAATAAGTAACTGATAATGCCACTTCCATATTTCCCTGCCTGCGATCTCATCGAATCATTAAAAAAGAAACGAACCATATATTTCTTACATTGATAAGGTGTGTTACGAGTCCGGAATCAGCGTAACGCCTGATACTCTGAACCAACCGAATGAACAGTGGTAGTAATGCGAGGATGTATGCGATAGGCCAAATACGAGACGCAGAGCTACAATCTTGCCAATCTTTATTGAACTTGGCAGCGTAACTGCATACGAAGAAAGAAAGGTTGGAAATGGAGAAAGCAAGGCTGCAAAGCTGATCACTGGGACACGAAAATCAGTTTCATTATGGTGTACTGTATCGCCAAACGAGACGGCTGACCCAAGCCAGAAATCTGCGAACTGGTAGCCAACAAAATTAGCTAAGGAACACTGAAATACTGTTAAGTCTTACTTCTACGCGACGTGTTCCTGACAGGAACTGCTTTCCGAGCAACTTTAGGAACCAGAACCGAGAATGTCTGAAACAAATGGATAGGGGATTAAAAATAAGAACACCAGCGTAGCCCAGCCACGCAAGCAGCCAAATTGAAGGTGAGATTTTTGGATAGCCTATGCAAGAAAAAGAGAGCCAAAAGGCATAGCATAAACCTGCAAAGAGCAAGCTGGGCAACTAGACAGCTTCTTAATATCTCATAACTGTATGATTGTGACATTTTTCTCACCTCTAGGTATTCACGATGATCCAGACGTGTTCGGGTATCCAATTCTAGAAAAAAAGGTCTGGTTGAAGAAGCTGGCGACAGTTTCGTTGCTTACCAAATATAAAGATATAATTAATGCGAAAATGCGCCCAGACCAGAAGATTCAGAGAAATTAGGATTGAAAACAGGACGAAGATAAAAAATACTCCATATGTGAACAACAACGCATCCCAGGCGGGAATTTGTTCACGTATATGGGGTTGAAAACCTGAAGCTCCACATTAGCAACTTCTATGGTGCAATTATTATTCACAAACTCTGATACAATCCCAAAATGAGTGCCGGCAAGGCTGCACCTAGAAACAGGCCACTGCGGAAAGTGCTGTAATGATGGGTAGTTACGCGGGCACTTCCTCGCAAGCGATCTCTTGCCGTCTTCTTGTTGCCTCGTACTAAGTCGTGGTCAGGTAAATGTCGAATCAAGTATCGAAAACAGAGCTTACCAAAAGTTTGCGCATACAAACTTTCCATCTCTTGCATCATAGTTTGGAGTGCTTTATCCGAGGCGAAAGAACTCCTTTCTACCTGGAACATGGGAGCGGACCGCCATGAGTTTTGGATGACTTAGTGGCATAACTCTTACCCTCTCTGTCATGTACTGTTGCTGAGCCGGTATCTGCAAGGATCATAAAACCTTGTTCTAGCATTCTGTATTTATTGAATAACCTTTGTGACTTTTTCAAATTTTTTCAGCGCCTTTCTGAATCCTGTAACATTCAGGATCTTCCGCCCGATAAGTAGAGCTAGCACTGTATAACGCCGATACTCACTCGATAATTTTGCAGTAGCTCGAGCCCACTGAAAAAACAGTCGTCAGTTCTTGCAACAGGACAATTCGACCGTGCGTGTGCCAACCATTCCATGCAGACAAAATGATAATGCATACAGGTGCCAGGGGATTGAAAGCTACGCTCATGACGCTCACCGGTAATGTTCCAACGTAGCTTTTTTGAGCTTTTTTCTTGCATACAAGTACTCATCAGGGTCAGTCGAGAGCGCGATGCCTTGCTTTGTTGTGTGCTCTTGACCATGTGTGGTATCGGAGTCCTTTTCCTGATGATTCAACATGATAGACGTCAACGTTGAGGGAATCCATTTCCACGTTTGCTGTTCATGCTCCTGTCAAGTGCCAGATTTGACGCATGCATTGTTGGATGAGACATATCACTTACAGAAATCTGTATGTCATCTTTTTCATCCACACCATCCACTACGGGCAAAGTATTTCTCCTGGGTTTCAATCTGATCGGGTTCTTTACTACAGATGTCCAAGACATTTCTCTCGCTGGGTTTGCTCTCTTTATACTTGTCGTCACATGCACAGTAAAAGAAATGAATTCATCTCACATGAATTAAACGCCTATGGTCATTCAATTCCTTGAGCTGCTCATGCAGTGCTTTGCTTCGGGCCTGCATTTCACTTTCCCTTTTGACATAGAATGCGTCAATCTTCTCAAGCTGAGTATCTAGCGACGTGAAGAACTGTAATTCCTGAGGGGAAAGGTGTTTGTATAGCTCAAAAAGCGGTAATGCAGCCAGAGGATTACGGATCCGCCACTGGGACCCATTGCCTAACACGTAATGAAGCAATAGAAGAGAGGTAGTAAGGTTTAGATTTACCAAAGCTAGTTAAAGAAAAGCTTCGACCGCGTCCCTTTCTGGGGTTAGGCGTTCCTTGAAAAAATGAGGGTCGGCGACCATTCTTAGGTACTTTTGGTCGGGTCTGTTGGGAAATATCACTTGTAACAATGCCCTGTCCTGGCGATGCAGAAGTAGTGATACTAGGTACGTTGATATATCCCTCTTGAATATCCGGTGTTGGTGGGACATCAGCATCCAGATTAAATGGGGTAATTGTTCGAAATTGCGACGAGGGGGTAAGACGGCCAGCACTATCAGATTCCAGTGCAATGTTGACAGTGCCTATATCCGAAGGCCTTGATAGCGGTAATGGCATATTTACATCCGAATGCGATGTATTTGACGCAAATCCATCTTGTGCCTTGCGAATGGCTGTGATCCGCTTTTTAAGCCCTCGGTAGTCACTACACAGGACATTATTTCATGATCATTTCATACAATAACGGTGGCATACATGTAAGCTTTCTTCCACTCTGGAGTCTTGAGTATAGTTTAGAACTTGAATTCGCGGAAGCAGAAAGAGTGCACCTACTTGGGTGTCCTGAAGGTAGCTTTAGCATACTTCCGTCAGCGCGTCTGGTACAAGAATTGAATAGAGAACTCACCGAGCAAATTTCATGGTAATTCAATAATATTGTACGGCAAGAGAGAGGGCAGAGAGAGGTCCACAGTGGGAAGTGCGCATGATGGAGGTGATGAAATAGAAAATATTTATAGTCACCGTGTTTCCACGTGACCTTATAGGCTGCGAACCTTGTGGATGATGTAATTGCATTCTCACTGTTAGGATCGAAACCACCGGACCAGGCACTAGATGACCCACAACTCTCACCCACAGACACCTGACGCGGTCGGTTTCTCATCACTGCAGGCGTTTCTGGGTGTTCCTCCTATGGGATTAAACTATGGGATTAAATCTCGCATTGCATGGATGATTCTATTGTTCTAGATGTTTCCAACACTTGGCTGTCCCAAGGATGCATGTTATGTGCCCCTGGGCCCTCAGTGCCTGACTTGAAATTTTAATATGAACGTGTGGAACTTGATTGACTCATTGACCCTCAATGTGAGAAACGAGGAGATTCTTCGCTCGTAGCGGCCACCTTCGGAGCTCAGTATGACTAGTCATGTGGCTACTCGAGGGCTTTTAACGACCAACCTCAGCCCGACCTCATATCAATGATTGGTATATATGATGAGAGGATCAGAGGGGTTGGTACTGCTATATATGAAACAATTCCCTGGAACATTTGGATGTTGGGTTTGATTGCTTGGCCAAACTTTTTGCTCGACCTCACTGGAAGTGGTCAATTGAGTCTGTCAAGTCTCAGCACAGATTGTCTCATTGACCAACGTGGTACTCGGAACTACGTATCTGATTGTTTGTGGGTGCCTGCGTGGATATTGACCGTGTGCAATGGTACACCATAGACGCCTAGCCCCGATCCACGTGCCACTTGATCCGTCTTGAGGTGAATCTCCATGTTCAAAAATTGATGTCGACGTCGCTTAGACTCAACCCATACTTGGATAGTATGCTCAAATATCCAGCAACTTTGCGTCAATGCCGGCTGGGTCCGCACCCTCTCATCCCACCTTCCTTCATTTCCCATCGCATAAACTATCCTAGACTCTACAATACGCGTAGTCTGGCTCAGGAGTCCTCACCAGCGCATCCATTAAATGGCGAATTAATAAAAAACAGATATTCCAAAATTTTCTCTGCATTACTTGTCTTTGGCATTGCTGCCACGGCTTATGGACTGTGAGTATTTGACTTCCTCTGCATTTACATTGCTTCATATGCGACTCAGACATGACATTTATGGTGTCATGACAATGTGGCCGCAAGCTGTTCGCCAAGATTTGCGCAGTGCGCTCAAGACGAAGTATAAAAACGACCTCTCATCAAGTGAAGCTTATTTCCAAAGGTCTGTACATGTGTGGTTTCATTTGGAATCAGAAATAACACATCATAGCCAGGGCATGGTCAACCGCTAAATCCCTCCCGCCGTCCGAGTTTTCTCCCCAACCCTATCTCAAGACTACTGGGATTGCCATCGCGCTTGCCTCGACTCTCGAAGAAATGGATAAGGCAGACCAGGCGTATGATGTATATGTCGACGCACTCTCACACATACAGGAAGCTGGAACAAAAACGCCCTTGACTATAGATGAACAACTGAGAGGTGTCGCTCTATCATGCAAGCTTGGAGAGATGGCTCATATTCTTGGCCGGGGCGAAGATCAGGAGGAACGGTGGCTCGTATGGGCAGTTGAAGTTATTCTTAAGAATGTGATGGTCAATGAGCCGAGAAGAAGCTTGAAAGTGAAAGAAGGCGAGCATATCAGTACTGAGCAAACGGGATCATCTGGAACCAGTCACGGCATCCATTCCGCACCAACCGATTTAGAGTTGCCGGCTTGGGTATCAGTAACAGATATCGCTGCACCATTCGAAGCACTCGGATCAGTATATGCGCGGACTGATAGGGATGAGTAAGTATATATGTCATGATAAACCGACATACACTGAAGGCTGTTTCCAGGTATGCTCTCCCACTCTTCCTTCAAGCTGTATCTTTGCTTATCCCACCACCACCTCGAACATCGTCACCAGGAGATCGTTGTCGAGGTCAGTGACATTGTTTGGTGAATTAATAGCGTCATCAACTAAGCAATGTATATAGGTGCCCAAACGATGTCGTCCATTTCCGAGCTCATTATACGTAGCGATCTATCGGGCGAAGGTTTCACACAAGCCGAAGCATGGGCTCGGAAAGCCTTAGACGTTACAAATGATACCAAGTCCAAGCTTGAGAAGAAGAGCAAGAAATGGATTGGTGGAACATCAGAAGTAGAACCAGCTTGTGAGCTTGCTTTAGCCGTCAGCTTGTTCAACATCGGCGTGTTGCGAGAAGTAAGTTCACTGCTACTGTTTTCTGGGCCATGCTGACAACTATCCCAGATGGCAGGAGATACAAAAGAAGCGAAGCGAATGTTGAAGGGGAGTTTGAGGCAGAGCAAGGCTATAGGTCTTGAGGAGGGCGTGGCAGCAGCGGAAGAGGCATTGAAAAGACTCGATTAGATAAACGTGTAACGCGTTACATATTAAGTCATGTGGTGGCTGTGCTCCACACATCACAGAGCGTGTGACGTGTCCAACAGCCAGCACATCCGTTGATTTCCATCTTTTTCTAAAAACTCACTTCACCCCTCCTCTTTCTTTTCCACCCTATAGATGTAAGTTTCAACACACAAAATTCTGCATGCTTAACGTTCTCAACGCATCCTGCAGTCAACCCTTTTACATCACGGTTGGCCGTAAATTTAACTAGTGACACCCTCCGCACATACTCTAGATCATCGCAATGGAGCAACAAGCAAGAGCGCCGCCAGAGGTTAAAAAGATCGCCCAGTTTTTGCGTGGCGGAAGCGCTGGCATGAAAGTGCGTGTGGGTGCTCTTAATGGAAAGCGCTTGGATTACTTCAAAGGTCTGTTGACGCCACTCAGTCTTTTTTTCCTGACGTCTTACTTTACAACAGGAAAATCTGCCGTCAAGGCACTCCTCTCACCAGCCTACGCTAAACTTTCGAATGTGCCAAAAGTAACCACGGAGGACGATGCGATCAGAGTATTAAACACCGTGAACATGTTTGCATTCTACCTTCGTGTCCAGCGCGGAGGACCGTCGGGATCATCATCATCTTCACCCAAGAACCTTCAGATTATACCCGAACAAAAGTTTGACAAGGAAGAGTATTATGCATGGTTTTATGAGGGTTCGCAATGGACGACATATGCAGGCGGTATTGCCATGGTTGCCCTTATGCTCGCAGGCGTAATGTTCCCACTATGGCCACCCATTATGCGATTGGGCGTGTGGTACCTGAGCATCTTGATGTTGGGCTTGATTGGCTTGTTTTTCGCAGTCGCCGTGTTCAGACTGATCTTCTACGTTATCACTATCCTGATTGCAAGCCCGGGCATCTGGATTTTCCCAAAGCTTTTTGCAGATGTCGGATTTGTGAGTTGCAGTCTATTTTCTTCACCCGACTTATCTGGAGCTGAATGCATGCACAGGTCGAATCATTTATTCCTTTATGGGAATGGGATATTCCTAAGAAAAAGTCGAAGAAGGGCAAGAAAGAAAAGGGAAAAGAGAAGGAACAAGAGGAAGCTGCCGAGATGCATCAACGAAATGGTGGCGCGTTCATTGAGGAAATTCCAGAGATGGCACCAGAGACGAGGCCCACCAGAAATCGTAACGCACTCATAGAAGAGATAGAAGACGACGATGCTTGATTAAGAGGGAGCACCTTTTTATCTCGTTCTCGGTCACTTAGCCATCGTATTTGTACTTGGGATTTCATTCCTTACATCTCCCTCTCTAATCGCTTGGCATTTACATTGTCAGCCCTTAGGGTATATACAGCAAGCCTACATCTAATATCACGCGCAAATGCTATCATGTCACTTTCTACCATAGACCTGCCCAACTGTTGTGCCCAGTCTCAGCTACATCTTCGCAGCCCTGTGCTGTTGTGCTGTGCATCCACGGCAACAATTATACCACAGTTTTTGGGTCTTTTAGCCCATAAAACAATGGTAATTTGCAGAGTAACACTCAGACTACGCTTGCGGTGTTGAGATGAACATATGGATGCATATTTGGATTACAATCACAATGGAGAAAGGGAAATGTCGCCTGTCAACGAGACGAGTGTACTGGTTGCCATGGGGAATGCTTGGATACAGTCAGTTGGTACTGCCAATTTGGGACAAGAAGTCCCATAATTATTCCCAATTGTAGTACGGCGTATATCGTAAGGATCAGAGGCTCGTACTTATTGTCTCGTTCCTTGTTCTTTTCTCTTTGTTCTTTCCCTCCACCTTCACCCATCCTCCACGATGCCAGAGACATCCACGAGCAATCAACCTCAGCCTGCAGCTAGGTCAAAACACAGTCACGCAGCTTCCGCTGCTCAACCAACACCAAGGAAGGTCCGATTCAATGTTGGTGAGAATCTGACGATCGCGTCACCATTTCTCGCGTCACTCACTGCCATCTCGCAGGTACACAATACCAGGTGCTCGATGTCGTTGGCGAGGGCGCATATGGCATAGTTTGTTCAGCTGTCCATCGACCTAGCGGTCGAAAGGTCGCGATCAAGAAAATAGCACCGTTTGAACATTCGATGTTTTGCCTCCGCACGCTACGTGAATTGAAGCTGCTAAAATTCCTGAGCGAAGCGGGCGTCAGCGAAAATGTACGGTGTCTCAGCCACATTTCACGAGTCCGTCTGTTGATCTATCTATGAAAAGATCATCTCTATCCTCGACATTATTAAACCCCCGTCACTTGAAGCGTTCAAGGAAGTCTATTGTGAGTCGCTAATCTCAAGTATGCCGTACTTATTACTCAATCTCATATAATCGCTACCAGTAATCCAGGAACTGATGGAGACAGATATGCACCGTGTGATACGGACACAAGATTTGTCCGACGATCATGCACAATACTTTGTATATCAAACTTTACGTGCCCTCAAGGCTCTTCATTCGGCAGACGTCATTCACCGCGACCTCAAACCTTCTAATCTGCTTCTCAATGCTAATTGCGATCTCAAAGTGTGCGATTTTGGTCTTGCACGCTCTGTCCGAACTGCAGAACCTTCGGGCACAGAAACCGGTTTCATGACTGAATATGTAGCAACTCGTTGGTACCGTGCTCCGGAAATCATGCTCACGTTCAAGCAGTATACCAAGGTGCATAGCATATATTCACTAAATTTCGCATCTAACCTTGCGAGCTATTTAGGCCATTGATGTTTGGTCTGTAGGTTGCATTTTGGCTGAGATGTTATCGGGAAAGCCGCTATTTCCAGGACGCGATTATCATCACCAGTTGACGCTGATACTCGACGTGCTTGGAACTCCAACATTGGATGAATTCTATGCTATCACGACGCGTCGATCAAGGGATTATATCCGTGCATTGCCTTTCCGAAAGCGCAGACCATTCTCCCAACTATTCCCAAATGCCAATCCTATGGCAGTGGACTTTTTAACAAAAACTTTGGTATGGTAAAGCATCAGATGATACAAAACGTTTTCTGAGCATAGCGTATTGCAAGACGTTCGACCCCAAGAAACGAATCACTGTGGAAGAAGCACTTGCACACCCATATCTTGAAGCTTATGTACGTCCCTTATTGATCACCACTCCCGTATTTCTGCTGATCCTGTTCGGGGCTATTAGCACGATCCAGAGGATGAGCCCGTTGCTCCTCCACTTGATCCAGATTTTTTTGAGTTTGACTGTGAGTCATGAAATATGATGAATCATTGATATTTTGTTGAATAAGCTGCGATGTAGTGCACAAGGACGACATTAGCAGAGAACAGTTGAAAGAACTCTTGTATGACGAGATCATGTCGTTCAAACCCGCTCCCATAACATAATGTGCTGTCGCCGGTACGCGCCGATTGAGCTACTGGTTATATCTCCTGATAACGTCACCGTTAGATTCAATCCTGTATCTTGTATGTTGCAAACGCATAACCTGATACACTCGGGCTGTTATCAGCACCAACATATCATCTCCTAAAATTTGCATCAAGAGACGAATAGATACACTTTGGTATATATCGTGTGTGCTGTGTCAGGGAGGGGGCTGGTTCCTTTGTCTGTCGCGGATTGTGTTTGTTGTACTTGTAAGGTAGCTGTGATGGTACCATGACAAAGGCGTGACATGCTTGGTGACCTGAGTGACATTGCATGACTCCAACACTGAAACTATTGGGCAAGCAACAGATTGTATACGCATATTGGTCGTATTCAGCTGTAAATGATGCAAAAATACGGACATAAGGATGCATATAAGAGAGTATCATAGAAATGAAAGAAATAATAATGCACTCAAAGCTGACAAGAGCGACGACAACGAAAGACCAAATGGAAGTCAAAGCCAGTGAAGAGCAGAGAATTGTGTATAAAAAAACATCAGCCATTACAATGAGAGAAAGAGAGAGTGAAGCACGGAATCGACGACGATGGATCGACATCTTTTCTTTTTTTTTTGGTTTGCCTGGGCATCCCCATCTTGCATCTACCAAGCAGGAAAGTGAAAGAAAAAAAAAATCTCCCGACCACCGGACTCTTGCCATTCCTCCTTCTCCCTCATCACAAAGACAGACCTCGTGGCACAGAACGGGAAAGAGTCAGGACCTTTATTTGGATCCAGAACCCCTTCCGCCCCTTCCGGCGCCTCGTCTGTTGTATCCACCTTGACCACCGGGGCCATGACCGCCAGAACTACCGCCACCGCGTCCTTCCCCGTTCATCATGGGGGGACCACCACGAGGCCGACCCACTGGCCGCTCACCGCGTTCCTTCTTAGTCTCAACAAAGATACGTACTGGTCCTCCTTCACCGACATCGATATATAGGCCGCCCTCACCACCTTGACTCTGGGGAAGGCTGGCAGTGATGGCGCGCCGTGCAGAGTCGACAGACTGGAACTCGATAAATGCGCATAGCCTCGTACGCACAATCTCGACCTCTTTCACGGGTCCAAAGCGTTGTGTCAAGTGGGCAGATAATGCAGTCTGACTTACAAGCTCAGCCACACCCTGTTCCGTTGTTAGCTCTGATATCATCCTAAAAGTACAAGCATGCGTACCTTGACGAAACAATGGGGTGTCGATACGCTTTGCGCGGCAACATAATGGGGGTGATGGTCAGGCCTTCCTTGTCCACCTTGATGATGCTGAGGACCTGTCCGACCAGAGCCAGTTGAGGACTGACCAGCGGTTGGCGGTGTCTGCGTACCACTTGCAGGACCGGGGCTTCCAGAAGCAGAGGCAGAAACGGGGACCTCAGTCGTGCCACGGGAATCTGTGGCAACGGCGGAGCCCCACTTCTTTGAATTCGATGCGGCAAGGGAAGCCCATGAACGTGGAGCAGAGGGAGCAGCGGTGACAGGGCCAGAAGCTTGAGGAGGAGCGGGTGGAGTGGCGGCAGCAGGAACCGAGGCAGGAGAAGGAGCGAGTGGAGCAGCGGGGGCTGGTTGAGAGGCAACAGGTGGAGGTACGGCAGTGGGGGGTTGTTGCTGGGATTGGGATGGGGGTGCTGGTGTCAGCGGTTTTTCAATAGTAACAGGGGTGGATTTTTCAACCTCGGGAGCCCGTATACCATTCGTCTCCGGAACCGGGGGAAGAGCTTCAGCTTGTGGCTCAGGTGTCGGCACTCTGGGAGGTTCCGCGGAGACAGTGGCAGGGACGTCTTCGACGGTGGGAACAACAACCGGTGCCGGAGGAGGGGTGGGCTCCCTTACGGATTCAGGGACAGATGCGGGTTGAGCTGGAACTGCAACAGGCTCCGGGGCATCCGGAGCACTGGGGGTGGGTTCAGCCTCGGCAGCTTCACCTGCATCGTCGCTCTCAACGGCCTCTTCCTTTAAGAAGCGGAAGATATCATTGAGAACAAAATAACCATTCGGCTGTTCCGCGAGGAAGAAAGTCTGGACGAATTTGCGCCACGGTTCACCATGATTTGACATTTCACCGATAACCTGGATGATGATACCGCCATTTGCAGAAGACTGAGCGTCAACTGAATGGATGAAGACTTTGCAGTCCTCGAAGCCAATTGAAGTTATCTTTTGGTGAATTTCCTATGAAGGAAAGGGGAGTGAGTGTGATGATATGAGTGGATCGAAGATCAGAGACCAACATGTTGACCAAAGCAGGGCTTGCCGTCCTCGCCCTCTGTGCCATGGATAAAGGTGGATTGTTTAGTATAGAAACAGTGCAAACGATTGGGGTGTTTGTTAACAAAGGTATAATACTGAGGAACAAACTGCCAGCCGACTTCAGAAGGAACGACGTTCTGGTGAATGGAGGAAGATGAAGTCAAGGAATTGGTCATTGTGATGCTGGAGAAGGATGAGAAGGAAGACTGGGAAGAGTTGTGGGAGAACTTACAGAAGATTAAAAGGTCTAAAGAGTACACGGCAGAGACGGGGCTTTTGCCACCAAATGCAAGACGCGGGGAGCAGTCAAACTACTCGAACGCAGAAAAAAAATTAATTCAACACGACCACCCTCGGCATTTGGCGGTGGCTGCGCATCGACGCCGTTTAGATAATCAAAGCCCTGCCATAACCCTGTCGTTACTTCCGTTGGGCATCCTGTGCTCTGTACCGCCTTGGCTTCCCGTGATTCTCTCCGATAAAACCGTTTGGTTTTGGACATTTCCATCAATACACCAAGCTTGTTTTACAACCCCATCACTGTTTCCTCTTTCCCCCCCACCATATCATGTCCAGAAATACCTCTCTACTCGTGCTGCTTTTCGTCCTGTTTGCCTTTTGTCTCCCACAGAATGGCGTTTACGCTTTTGGCGCGGGAAACATTCCCTCGTATGTTCATGTTGCCCCGCATATAGTCTCCAGCGCTCACAAATCGATATAGATTCGCCTATATGGAAGGCAAGGCATTTCGACACGGTGATATAGTATATACCTCGTGTATTCTTATTTGGGCAATTAGAGTCTCACAACTTGGCTAGGAAGATGTTCTCGCAGATCTTATTAAGCGTGCCGGTGGTGGATTCGCACTGGCCAGCTTAATCTCCAAAGGCTCCAAATTCAGTGGTATAGACGTAAAACGCGTGTACTTTGGGTTCGTCATCTTTGGCTGCATGTATGCGCATAGACCCGTCCTAACCAATACTGCGCAGCAACTGGTTACGAGATTACAGCCAGGTACCTTGAACTCATGTCTCGTCTCCGGTTCCTTCACCGCAGCACTTTTGCAGGCAGTGGATATCGCCGGCCTAAAGAAGCTTCAACTTCAGGTACGTCATGCCCACTTCTTATAAGTGTCCTCGGTGATCCAAGTTCCGTATGATAGTCGATAATCACAGTGTGCATGGTCCTTGGCTTCCTTGTATGTCACGATGATGTATTGAACCCTTTATCACACATTAATCTTGCAGTACCTCAGGCACATGGGTATGCAACGAGCGAGTTTGAGGTCACAGCCGAGCGTCTTGGCGTCTACCTTCCTGTGCGTCCTTTCGTTCAAGCGTTATAGTCTCTTTGTCACACACATTCAAAGGTCGAACACATTGACAACCCAAAGGGATACGGAGATGGAGAAGATGCGCGTAGGTATCATCCCAAGCTTCGTGGGCCTGTCGATGTAAGCACTTTTATCCCCGTCATTTGGCTAGCCTACAACAGGAGATAGCCTATGGAGTTGCAAATAGACCAAAGGACTGGGATGAAAAATTATATAGCAAATGGTAGGTGGTATAGCAATCGAAAACGATGGATATGCAGACAGCTGTTCATAGAACAGGGTCGTTGGGATACCTCCAAAGCTCATGTTCGGCGAGTTCTTCAAGAATGCATCCGTTTAGGAAGGATGCACAGGTCTCAAGGCAGAAAAGAGGATGAATATGAAGCATACCGCTTATTGGGAACTGCGGTATGTCGTAAACTGATTGAATAGCCCTTATTGACCTTCTCTCAGCTGCACACTCTTGAAGATTTTCCGGCGCATTCCAACTTTTGCGAGTTGGTCCTTGTCTCAATGGGTCACCAAGAAGTGTTCTCCCATGTAGGGGACCGTGTTCGTATACAAGCTCCCAATGGAAAATGGGTAGCGCCCATCGTAACGGGTAATTCTATCCTTCCCCAAGGCCAAGACTACATTCTTATGTTTGTAACAGGAACGTTCGGTTCCAGTGATTTCATACATTCTTTACTAGGCGGTAAGTAATTTTACGTCTCTCAACAACGTCAAGTCTCACTGCCATGTCAGAGGCAACCGATCATCTTGTACGTCTTTTATGTCTTCCCGCGGATTGTCATTTACCATAATGATGTGTTTCATAATGGCAGAGTGAAGTAAGTGTCTTTGATAGTCGCGTGGGCAGCCCTTTTCTAAAACCTTTTCTTGTACCCAGGCATCCGTTTCTGATTTGAATCGTGAACTTGACGGCGCTCGGGCTCGCTCCCAAGGCACAAGGGGAGGACCTGGTTTCGACCCGGCTGATACCTTGCGATCCCTTTTATTCACGTTGCCTGGAGGATCAGGTGGCGACATGTCGCGTGAGATGGAAAATATTGAGCGCATCAGGGCCGGACCTTCGCAAGGTGGTAAAAGACCAGAAGACATGACCCCACAAGAGTTACATGCTACCCTGTGGCAGGTACTAGTGTTTAGAGACTCAGGTGCGTATATCACTACTTTTGCAAAGGCAAAATACTCAGCTATTGTTGTTAGTTGTCAAGAATATCTCGAACACAATTGGTTTGTAGACTGATTTAACAATCTTCATGTCGTTCAAACTATGTTTTTAGAGAAGATACCCGGGCTTGGTTCGTTGCTCGAGAAAGTCACCGACTCAATTTCCGGTGAGCTAAACCACCAGTATACATCCAGACATCTCTGAGCTTCAAATAGTGTTTGTGTTAACAACAATCGAGGTATGTTCGAAAACTGCCGGGAGCCAAGTTGGCGTATTGACCAGTATCGGGTTTGACCAGCCATTCATTAAACCACTCTTGAAGACGGCTACGTCTGGTCTAGCGCTGGCCTCTGGTGAAGTGATCAACAACCACGACCAGTACGAAGTGTTTAATGACCCTCGAGCAGTGAGTGGCTGTATGCACATTGTGTGATAGACTCTGAGCGCTTCTATAGTCCGATCCCACGCATTCTTTCTTGAGCAAAGATCATTTTGTATGTGATTATTAGGGAACGATCCGTATGATGCTGACGTTCATGACCAGAATCTGATCCTTAATGAAGCAGCAGGCCAGATAGCCAGGGTCATTGTCTCGCATACGGTTAACCTGGTCGTGAAAGCATGGGATGATCAGTCTCAGAATGTTCATCATGTAACGGAAGACATTCTCTCGTGCCTGTAAGTAAATCTCTCAGGTGGTACCATGTGGCAAGAATAACAGCAAGCTAGGTTCCACCCTGACTTCCATGATCCCAACTCCAAAATACAACGCGAAATGCTGCAGACAATGAGGACCTGGGTGCATCAATTGGGATCTCGCCAACGCTCAGTCCTGTCACGCCTTACCAAGGATGCAGTTCGGAGTCACCAGAATACTCGTCTATCCGGAGAAGGTGGCGCTCCTGTCTCCCAGGACTCATTTGCGGCCTCAGAAGCGCACAACGTGCAGCAAGAGTTGTTGGGTCAGGTTCAAAATATCCCTGGTGTCGGTCAAGCTGCCTCGTTTTTGATGAAACAAGACGGACTTGGTTACAAAAAGACTGCTCCTGAATATTCATCTTCCTTTGAAACAAGCTCTGTCAGCGGCGTAAGCGAAACAGGTGCGCATTACGCAGGCACGAGAACCGAGGCGCGTTATACGCCCGCACATGGCGGCGGCGCTGGAGGTTCTTATGGCTCTTCGTATACGACTACGCAAGGCCATGGCCAGACGTATCAGCCTCCGCCTGGACCGCCGCCAGGTCATTATGGTGCACCGGGTGAGACGTCGCATACGGGATATGCGCCTTCGTATATGCCTCCGTCTGGACCGCCTCCTGAGCCTGGATTCCCGGGATTCTCTGGTGCCGAGCCTCACGTTCGGCCACCTCATGGGTTCCGTGATTTGGGTGGGGCAGGAGGCATGGGTGGTGGTGGGTATGCGCCGCCTCCTGGGCCACCGCCGTTTGGATTCCCTGATGCTGATCAGTATGGAGTGCCGCCCTCTCAGGGGCCACCATTCCCTGGTGCTCCGCCGCGGCGCGACGACTCGTATTCATATGGATGGAGAGGATGATTGGTACAAATTTGGTCACAGACAGTTGAGCGGTCTCGATACGAACAATCAAGAGACTCGAGTATATTGATATTCTGAAGTGATCACAAGTTGAAGCTACTAAGATGAAGCAAATAGTTTATGTACATACTAAGGTAGGCAAGTATAAGGTAGAAAGTAGGTAACAAGTAACAATTGTGGTGATGGTGTACATATTGTACATGTTGTGTGCATTTTGGTCAAGTCCAAAAAGAGCGGGAATAAAGAGGGATGGAAAACGGTTAAATATAAAACAATGTGATTTTGAGCGTGTCCATAATTGAGAGGCTTGCAGCATAAATGTATGCAAGCAGTCCAAGGGTACAAGTGTCATTTTCTTTTTCGTTTTTTCTTCGTGGCGAGAGCGAGATAGAATAAGGAACGTGCGTTTTGGCGTGAAAGTTTTTTTTTAAAAAAAGGCGGGTCACGGGCCATCTTCATCGGTATTTGCTCCCAGCCGGGTAAGGAGATCAAGGGGCACGGGAGTGTGGGCCACCATCAGCTGTCGGACAAAATCCCGCAAGTCGTCCATTCTCAATCATCATTCCGGCGGAGAATGGTCATCAAGCCGGGGACGCCCTGAACCTGGTCAAGCGCGACTGGCTTGAGAGGATCAGGCTGTGTCGAGCGGGTAGCATTGGCTTTATAGTTAATCTGTGCGTATGAAGGAATGGTGATATGAGTGATCGGGAAGGGGCGCGCCGCTACTAGAGCGGGTGGAGGAGATTGAGGCGCGGAACTCACCTGAACTTTGTACGTTGGCTTAGTGCGATTTTTAGGTCCGAAAATGGAGCACTTCCATCTGCGAGCGTGCCAAGGTGAGTTGCAACGTGGCATTGACGGGAGAGACAACAAGGGAGGGGAGAGAGAGAGAGAGAGAGACACGTACTGTTCGTCAATGAGCGCGTTGGCACCTAGGTATGAAGCGGTATCCAACAAGTCGCCTCTCGTTGCACGCAGCAAGGTGGTGACGTTGACGCCGCCGGCGCACATGTAGGTATCGGTTTGTTCAATGGGCTCTCGCCGCAAACAGGCATTTTCTGCGAGGCCTGGATGGGAGAGGGGGTTTCCGCCAGAGGTGGATTCTACCTGGGGGATCTTGCACTTGGGAGACTTGGGAGAGGAGGGGGAGATGGAGAAGATGGCAGAGGTCGGGCTAGACGGGGTCCGTGGGTGGTGGCGTTGTACACGTATGGGAGTGGAGGGAGGAGAAGGAGCGGGAGTTGAAGATGTGCACGGAGGAACCGTGTCGGTGGGGTGGATGGAGGGAGTCGACGTGGAAGAGGAAGGGGGCTCGACACTCGTCTCTGCGGGCTCTGGGGTAGAGTGGCGACGGAGCCTGAGAAATATTTTGGAGACGCCAGCGAGAGTGAGCGGCATCCTGTGATGGGGATTGTGTGGCTGGCGGTGGGAAGGAGAGGCGGTGTCTACGGTGGACAAGCGGAAGAACATGAGGGAAAGAGGGAAAGAGGGAAAGAGGGAAAGAGGGAAAGAGGGAGAAAGGAAATGAAACGAGAAAATGAGAAGTAACAAGAAATATAATAACCGAGAAAGTGGCGGTGTTTGATTTGGTAACCGAATACAGTACGTATCAGCTATCACCATATGGCAATCCAGGATTATTCTCTGCAAAGTACTCGTGCGAGTCTGCGTTCATGACCGCCTCATCCGCCATCTCTCTTGCAAGTTGTATCGCCGGTCTTTGGCCATACGCATAGTCTCCCGTGCCACCGTTGCGCGTGAAATGTGAAGCCTCGTGGATAAGCGTGCCAGCCTAAATCCACGGTCATCACTGACGGAGAGCAGCGGCGAGAATGGATAGGAAACTCACCTTCGAATCTGTGCCCGTCAGAGGAGCTGACCAGAACGCGCCTGTGGACACACGTCACATCTCGCGTTTGTCTCTACAAAGCAATGCATAGAACTGACCACACAGATAGACCGCACCGTATCTATGAACGCGTCTTGTTTCCAGCACATTTCACTTTTTAGATTGCAACAGAACACGCACTCGTTTGGATTGACATAGGCATACACCATCGACATCGCCGAACACGTGCAATCATATCTAAACGACAAAAAGTCATTGCCTGCGATCGAAGAAAAGTGCGAGTTGACGATGCTGTAGCGCTGTTGGTTCGGATGCTGCCCAAACCAGGTTTTAAACCGTCTCGTTGGAGCGCTGACCTCGTTTTGATGCATCTGCAAGTAACTGGAACGACACGTTGGCAACAGTGCGGGACAAGTCAATGACAACTTGCCTGTATGCCATGCTCGCGTACTTTTGTGCCTCTACAGCAGCCAATCCAATCTCTTGCTGCTGCGAAGAGGAACAACCCTTGAAAGAAGGTTTTTTTGCGCCGTCAGAGCTGACATTGTCAACAACGCCCCCATCGGTGCTCCCCAAGCTAGAAACCTGTTTACTACGAGTTATCCCGAGCACCTTGACGACGTGAGACTCGACCACATCGGCTTCAAGACGCGTGATTTGAGCGTCATTGTCCGGTCCTTGGGTAACGACGAGGAATGATGTAGAAGTGGGGGACAAGGTGTATGTGCCCTTTCCCAGCGACACAAAATCGTACATCTCGGTCACTGATGAGAAAAGCCCAGTCAGCCTCCGAATGCAACGTAGTCGTGCGTCTGCCTACTGTCGTGAGCATTATCAATGAATTCTCCAGGTTGGAGGGTTGTGCACGAGTCCCCAGCCACTGCTGCATCCGGGACAAATTTTGCTCTCACTCCGACAAACGAAGGCTCCTTCTTGTTGCCCTCTCTGACAATCTGGAACTTGTCTGTTGGGAGTGGGCAGAACGGCGTGTTTGGGCCTGGCAAAAGGCAAAGAGCCTCGTCTCCGGTGTTGGTGACGGTACTGACAATGGTCAAGTCGTCCAGAGTTTGGACTTTGTCTGGACCTAGCAATGATGGTCGCATGAATAAATGGTATTGAGAGAAGGGAGTTGATTGCACCTGAGAGTTTGTAAGACAGACTCTGGACGGTGGCGGATGTGCAGTGAATGAACAGCGCGGCGGCTATCAGATTCTTGTAATTACACGCCCTTGTCATTTTCGAGTGTTCGGGTAAGGACTGAGCGAGGTGGTATAATGGAATCGATATTGCGACATTAATACAACTAGTCACCCCCCAAAGTGGCTGACCGATGGTGCCTGTGTATTGTCAGCTTCCGCAGTCAAGCAAGTCCAAGTCACAGCCCTTGAAATCAGGCTCATGTTTACTTTCTCCTTTCTCCTTGTCGAATGCGTCTGGCAGTATCGGTATACCTATAAATAGCGTATACGTCATCAATGTCCATTAATACAACGGATACAGAATACATTGTGTACTGTAACTAAATACATCGCGTGCTAAGGTAGCAGAGACCCAAGACTACATCTGTAGTCTACACTGGTAGTACAATTTTAACTTTTTGCTTCTACAAAGACTTTCTTAACCTCAAAGTGCTGGTGCTGGGCGTAATCCGATAGGGATGCACGCGGGCACCTTTGGCCATTTTTTGACTCGGCTGACGGAGCTGCTTGGCTGCAGGGCCAACGAGGAGCAACGGTTGGTTTCCCAACAGTGGGTCCCGAATGTCATTAGACACCTTTGGCGCGGCAGATGAGGATGTAGGTGTGACGGAGGGAGGGATATAGACGAAGGCATCTGCAGATTCGAAAGAGCATGGGACAAGCCGGACTTTGAGGCCAGCATTGGCCTTGGAGTGGGTAGCGTCCGAAGTATAGGAGGGTGCCGGAGAAGGGGAGAGGGAGGGTCGTGCAGCGAGGAGGTCGACCGAGAAGGGTGAAGGAGATCGTGATGTTATCGAAGAGGATATCGACACCTGCCGATTATGGTTCCAGGCGCTTTGGGGTATATGGCGTAACTTTGCGAGATCACTGTCAGTTTGCGGGAAAAGAAATGTGTGAATGGGAAAAGCACACCTTTTGATCATAATAGTCATTATTGCAGAGCCCCTTCCGCATTATAGGTGTGGGCAAATTGAGGGTGTGCAGCGGTGGAAGAGTAGGGCGGCAAGAGGAATTTGAAGCGTTGAAAGAAGCCATTATGCGAAGAAGAAAAATACAAAGGGGGAATATGTTGCAGTTCGAAATGCGAAAGTAGTATGGATAGTATGAACTGGAGAACCACCTGGGTTACCAAAAAGGCCTGCCTTTTTAAAAGCGTTGAGAAGTGGTCGAGGTTGTGAAGCGCTGGGGATGGAAAGTGGGGAAGAGACACCCGAAGCTTTATAGAGGACACAAGGGTCGCCCAATGATAGACTTGACTGCTCCACGTTTATTGTGTTCCCTTTCTCCAATGTTCGTGGCCGTCCATTGCTGAAACAGACTCTGGCATTGTACACCCAATCAGCATTGTTTGACTTTGTGTAAGTCAGTGGACTCAATCGGAGTTTGAATTTACCATCGACCATTGTCTGGGGACGCATTCAACCAGCTTTTGCGAGCACTGCAGCATGGAACCTGAAAACGTGCCATCTTGCTTTTCTTTCATCGGGCATACTGTCAGGAATATATGACCATAAACTGATAACAGACTTGCATTTTCAACTGTAGTTGAGTATCAGTCATGTGCCAGTAAGCTCGATCCTGTGACTCGTGCATGTGACGGTTCGAGTGGCCCTCCTTGACTCTAAATCAAGAGTACAGACGCGACGCAATTCATATCAAGCGCTTTATTGACTATCTTGACTTCAGAAGCACTCCATCCCATCTGCTCCGCTTACCTTTGGCTTTTGCTAATCCCGCACTAAATGGCTCAGATACGCCTACTGCCAAAGGGAATGTGGCAATCCAACATGCTCAAGAACACCATGCTGATAACGTCGTGTACGTGACGCGCCTATTTTGCCCTAAAGACGCGTCCAAGCGAAGTATTCTCTCGGCTTGTTGCATCATCAGCGGAAGTAGCTCGGCTCTATCACTTGCCATTGTGGCTCAGCAGTCGCATTGAAAATTTCCTGCTTCTTCGGTGCACCAACTGAAGCTGCTCAGCTACCATCAACGAGCAGTGGCGTCCTCCGGCCATATGCGCCTTCGTGGGTATAAGTACGCGCGTATGCAAGACCTTTCGGGTTCGCCAAAATGCTCTTTTTCCATGTCTGTTCCGCTTTCGTCGTCTCCCTGTTTGCTACTAATGCTGTCTTGGCCACGCCTATGTTGAATGTAAAGATCACGGGTAACTCGCCTTGTCATTCATATCTCACCTCCAACTCAGGCTCAAGCATTGCAGGGCCGAGGCTCATTAATAATGTTGGGGACTTGAAGGTCTCGTCCACCGTTACAAACACTGGAAACGAAACACTCAAACTGCTGCACGATCCATCCGGTCTATTGTCGGACCTGCCCACAAACAAATTTATTGTCAGGAATAGTCATCGTGTCCCCCTTGCGTTCACTGGCGTCAAGGCCAAATTTGTCCCAACAGTTGCTATCGGGGCTAGGATTTACAGCACACTAGAGCCTGGTCAATCCATTTCCGTGGAACACGACTGTGAGTCTGCTGAAAACTGGATTATATTCGAGTTCACTGTGTTGGCTAGTATCAAGGGCCTATGACTTCAATGGGGCAGGGGAAGGCGAGTACATAGTCCAGGCGAACGAGCTATTCTATGCAATTCAGACCTCTGGAAAGGTTCTGCCACTATCCGCTGGAACGGAGCATTTCATTATGAATATACGTCGTAGATTAGTGACAAAGCCTGCGGTGGAGTTTGGGATTCTCACTGGGCACACGATTTTCGAGGGTTGCTCAGCGTCGGAACAATCAGAGATCAATTTGGCGGCGCCTGCTGCTCAGCGCTACGTGGAAGCTGCTTACGAGTACGTGTTAACGCGTGACCGCCAAACATTAGCGTGCAACATAGCGTGCAAAATACAGTCCATTCGTGATACGATTCTGATAACATTTTGACAGTTATTTTCGTTCGCACAACAGTGGATCGCCTCGTTACACAACTTGGTTTGGAGAATACGATCATGACCGACATGGCATTGCTCTTTCACACTTTCAAGCGATGCGCAACGGCAACTTCTCCCAATTCACGTATGACTGCACTTGCTCCAAACCGGAAGTCTTTGCGTACGTCTACCCGCACCAGTGAGTCAATGTGTTTATGCAGTATGAGCGTGTTTATAAACTTTATGCCCCTAGGTTCGGAAAGATTCATCTCTGCGGTAGGCCCGCCGAGTTTCTTTATGGTGGAAATAACACTTGACGAACTCCGTATCAGATGCGTTCTGGAGTGCTCCCACGAATGGAACAGACTCAAAAGTGCGTTGTATCAATTCTTTGAAGAAGCAAACCTTTAACTCGACTTGCTTTCTTTTTGAAACTTCAGGCTGGAACGCTCGTCCACGAGGCCTCACATTTTGTGGTGAATGGTGGGACGTCTGATATTGCTTATGGAGAGGATGGAGCTCGAAGCCTTGCAATTGACAATCCCAGAGAAGCGGTGATGAATGCGGATTCGCACGAGTACTTTGCAGAGAATAATCCTGCACTGGCTTGAAGGAAAAGTGAGCAAGGCTCGTCATGTGGACTGCAGTAGGCGAATGTCCTGTGTAACCGTTTTCTGCATCGTGGAAAGCGTGAATCATACAGCTGACATTGTTATGCATGACTGATGTGTGAATGTCTATATTCAATCCAAATTGTACGAGTTTACTCGATCTCAACTCACGTTACAAGTACACCATGCTGTGACTAGCACGTCCATCTAAGCATGTTTAACAATCCTAGATAATCTGCGCCGAGTTCAATGTCTCGTTTGTCAACGCAAGAGGATAGACCTGATAACAGAAGTATATACCTGGCGCTGATTACCCTTCTGCTTCCTCTTGCTGCCTAATTTCTCTCTCTAATTTTTCTCTTTCAGCTTGGCGTAGTCGCATCAATGTGAGGGATTCATAATCTAGACCCGGTATGTTCGCGTTGAAGGTAGGAACTTGTGGAGGCTTTGATAAATCAGGCTAGCGGGCTCAGAATTCAGGAAGACGTGAAACACGTGTTTTCTTTCCAAACTTACAAAAGTAGATGGAAACGAAGAGAAGCTTCCTGTTCCTGCCCCAGACCGCCGCATTTTTGCTTGGGGGGAACTCGCTCTCTGGTTCTGTGAATCAGTTGAGCTCTCCGATGGTTTGTAATCCTGCGTTGGATTGTTAATTTGAGGAGGACCACCCAGCTTTCCCATCTTCTTGAGCCATCCGAGTATTTGTGGTTCTTTCCCTCCCACCCAAGTAATCTCTACACCTGCCAAGCCGCGCTCTGGTTTACCAGTTGCACATACTGCAGCAAACGCGTTGCCTATTTGTTTGAAGGGCACAAGCGCAGTTCCATACTTGGGCTTTTTGTCTTCCGGCGTTGATTTTTTAGATGCTTTGAGGGAGAGAACGATCGAGTCTGCGTCAATGGACCCAAATGAAGAAAGTAGAGAAGCGATTGCGGAAGGCGTTGTGAGTTCTGGGTGTATTTTTAGTGTGAATTTGACGCGGACAGTCGTGTCCAGTGGATCTTGTTGCATAACAGGATGTCAATAAACTGTAAAAAAAAAAAAAAGTGAAACTCAGAGATCATACGCACCGAGTGCTGGAGGTTCATCTTCATCCCTAATAGCTTCAGCTGCTGACAATGCTGCAGCCTCAACTTCAGCCTGCCTCCTCTTAATCTCCAGTTCTTTCTGCTCCCTCAGCTTTCTGCCCTCTTCCTTGATCCGTTCAGTCTCGTGCCAACGTGCAGCCTCCTCTTTCTGCTTTTCGACGCGTGCCTTTTTAAACGCACGTTCCCTCTCCTCGAGCTCCTCGACAAGGTTCTTACGTTTCGTGTCGTAAGCTTTGAACCGCTCGGCTCGAGCCTGTTTTAGCCGCAGTTTTGCATCGAGTGCGAGTCGTCGTAGGGGATCGAGCAAGAGCTCGTACGCTTGCGTAAGTTCATGAAATTTTCGTGCTGTAAATAGTCACATCGTACTGTGAGATGGGCCTTGATTGTAAGTGAAGACAAGAGATACCTGCGTCGGGGTTATTTGGATTCTGTGATATGACAGTTGAAAGGTGAGCCAGTGGTAATCGTCCAAACAACAGATACTCACCCTATCAGGATGAACCTTGAGAGAACGTTGCCTGTACGCTGTCCTGATTTCCTGCTCTGTTGCCTCGAGCTTGACGTCGAGAATCTCATAAGGATTCGTCTCGTCGTTGGCGCTGGACATGATGAGATGAGGTATTTCCTTTTTCGGATTCGAGAATGGCATTAGTCACGCTTTTGCGTAGAAACGGGGTTTTTATTTGTAAAGCTAAAGTATGATACAGCCGATGGTCGTAACGACGTAGATGAACCAGTCCATTCCACACGGTACAGCCTAGATGCCAGCAAGGGATTCCCGGGATCTTTCTTTCTTTCACTCATGTTTTCCTCTACTCTTCTTCCAGTTTCTGTCGTTCTTGTTGTGTGGTTGGTTGGCATTTTGCTTGGCAAAATCCAGCGCATCAGAAACGCTTTAAGAGATTTGGGGTGAGTTCGGACTTTTGGGCACGAGGCCTGGGCGCTTAGTGGAATCACATTCGAATTGCACGGCAGTGATTGTCCTGGACGAGCTATCCTCTGGCTACACCCATTCCGCTCTGTATCTCTACTTTTAGGTCCTTATTTCCCGCCAAAGAGCCAGATAGGCTCCTATCACAACAAATTTTACTGTAAGAATCCTAACCTTTGACTATAACTGAACTCACCAAGTTACTGTTTTATTGGCACCAGTGTATAAGAAATATGGTAGTACATGCCTATCCTCAGTCACACTTTGGGACACCATTCCGACGTATTTCGTGTCTGACCCTGATGCGATAAAGTATATCAGCAATGAAAGACATATTTTTGAAAAGGACACGGACGCGGTTAGTTTTCTGATTTCTTCACCCAACCAGGCGTATAGACAAACCTGCTTTTCCAGTATGAGCCCCTTAACGTTTATGGTCCAAACATTATCTCAAGAGGGGGGGCCGAGTGGAAGAGACACAGATCTGTGGTCAAAAATGCGTTCAATGAGGTTTGGGGACCGTCAGGTAGCGAGACGTGTTCTGTCTGCTGATGATTGTGCGCTAGGCCAACAACGCATTCGTATGGTCAGAAACCTGTAGGATCATCTATCAGTGGTTCTCGGTCCTCGATTCGGATTCTTCACTGACTCGTGGAACACCGCCCATTGACATGTTGAGCATACTCAATCAGGTAAATTCTTATGTTGAACTTGATTGCATACTGTTATTGATGCACTTCATTACATAAAGACTACTTTCCTAGTCATAGCCTCCGCAGGGTTTGGCACAAAAATGGACTATAACTCCTCTCTGGATCTCTCGCAGACGCCAGTCCTTGACTACACTTCTACATTTACGTCAAAGACTCCCGCCCTTTCCTTCTCCGTCTCTCTCATAACTGCCTCGAAGCAGTTCTTTCCACGTGTATTCGCACCAAAGTTCATATATCCCATCGCAAGGCGGATCAAAATACCCCTCATCTCCCGCGTACTAGCGGAAATAACGGCCAGCTATAACTCCCTCAAGTTGCATATGGAAGACGTCATTTCAAATGCTAGGGATGCGTGGTTCAATGAGAACGCCAAAAACACTTCTGAAACCACTAAAGGTGATTCTATGAACCAGGGAAAGTACAAAGACGCCAGTGCAGCACTGCTACGGAATCTTGTCCAATCCAACATGGACGAAGAAGCAGGGGGTGAGAAAGGACTCAAGGATGACGAACTTATATCAAATACTTTTGTGAGTTGCTCTCCCATTGATTTACAAAGAAATTGAACATTTTTTCCCGCCTTAGCTATTCCTCCTGGCGGGGCATGGTAAGTGAAACACGAAACAGACAGAAAGATGTCAATTATTCAACTATGCGTCTGCAGAAACCACGGCACATTCGCTCTGCTTCGCAATAGGCTTGCTCGCCATCCATCCAGAAGTACAAGAAAAGGCCTATTCAGAAGTGTACAGATTATGGCCGGACGCTCCATCTTCAACTGTCGCTCCTCCTGTAAGCGATTTTGTTCCCAAAACTGAAGATAGTGCTCACGAGCGTGCCAGGAGTACAAAGACAGCCTCCCCTACCTTGTACGTCCGTTACGCATCGATCCCTATCAACACATGCACTAATTAGATCATTGTGCAGGACTATGTCAGCGCGACATTTTACGAAGCCATACGATTATATCCTGTTGTAGCAAGGCTAGGAAAGAATGTCTATGCTGACACGGTTCTCAAATGTCGTCGGTTCTCTACAAAACCCGATGGTACAATAAACGGAATTGAGGAAGCGCGCATTCCCATCAAAGCTGGAAGTATGGTCGTTGTCGACATCCAGGCAGTGCACTTGAACCGTAAGTGGACCAGCGCATATGCAGTTTTCGAGTGGAAGACCAAAGCACTTTTCCTTTAAAGCAATTCACTGGGGCGATGATGCTGCAAAGTTCAAGCCAGAACATTTCATAGATACAGAGACATACAAGTGGCCGAGGAATGCATGTACGTGGACGGATTGCCGATTCCCTCTACCTGTCTCTGATTGTCTGTAGTTGCCGGTTTCTCTCAAGGGCACCGGAGTTGCATCGGGCAGCGCTTTGCGATGACAGAGGCCGTTTGTGTGCTTGCCAATCTTATCAGACATTACGAAATATTAATTCCCGCCGAGCTGGAGTCGAAGCCGAGGGAAGAACAACAGAAGATTTTGCTGGCATGGACAGTAGGTGTGACGGCCACCCCCGTTAATGCGTGGGTGAGGCTGAGGAAGAGGGCGAACTGAAATGTCGGCTCACGGATCGATAGTGCCGAGATGTTCGTGTGCAGTATCCCTGTCATTTACTGGAGAATGATTGTAGTGATGATGAGACCGATGGCAATCATATGTTTTCCAATTACTAATCATAGTACAGTCCACAAGACATATATCATAATCACTCCAGCATCCCACAATTGTTAAAATCCACCCAACTTTTCATTCACAATGCCCCTCAAAGCATCCGTCAATCTCAACACAGGGGCTGACATGCCCGTCATCGGCCTTGGTGACTATCTTGTTCATTAGCACACTTTAAGTTACACATTCTGATACGTTTGAATGGACCCAAAGGCACCTGGAAATCTGAACCAGGCGCAGTCGAGAAAGCCGTCGAGTTCGCCTTGACGCACGGCTACAAACACATCGATACCGCCACCGCCTACGCCAACGAAAAGGAAGTGGGGATCGGCATCAAGAATTCTGGCGTACCCCGTCAGGATATCTTCCTTACCACCAAATTGGACAACATCCATCACGAATGTGTGGAAGAGGCCTTCCTCGGCTCTTTGAAAGCGCTGGACACGGATTATCTGGACCTTTGTATGTTTTTTCAAGATATTTATCCTTCGTCGGACGTTATCTTATCTATTGATCTCGTTTCAAAAAAGGGCTGATGCACTGGCCTGCACCCATGACTCCGGAACTGAAGCCCATTAAAAGTGTAAGTACAGTAGCCTAGATCTATGGTTTACGTGACCGATGATGGTGGAATCTGCAGCTTGATTGGCTGAATACATGGAAGGAGATGGTGAGAGTGTACAATAAATATCCCTCAAAGGTCAAGGCCATCGGTGAGTACCATGATAAAGTCTTTTTGGGGCCACATCTGATCGACGCCTTCTCACAGGAATTTCCAACTTTTCAGTTCCCTTCTTGGAACGCCTCTTAGCCAACAGCGATGTTATCCCAGCCGTCAACCAGATCGAGCTTCACCCGTAAGCCTACTTATGATACAACCGATGTGTCAGGCTAACGGCTGCTTGTTCAAGCTCTTGCCCCCAACAAGACGTCGTCGATTTTTGCATTTCAAAGGACATTGCTGTGACCGCTTACTCTCCCCTTGGCTCGGACAATTCGCCTTTGATGACGAATGAGGTCGTGAAAAAGATTGCCGATAAACATGGTGTCCAACCCGCCAACATCCTGATTTCACTTCAGGCAAACAGGCCTGGCGTCATTGGTGTGTGACTTCCATCCTGGCACGGTAGCCTCCGAGGTGAACTAACAATCTATAAAGTCTTGTCCAAATCCGTGACACCCTCACGAATCGAGAGTCTGTGTCCCTCCAAGTTGTTGTCATCTCTAGGAAGAACTGATTTTTGTGCACAGGTAACGTCAAACTGATCGGGTTGACTGAGGAAGAAGTGAAAGAACTCAATGACATCGACAAGACGGCGCACTTCCGCGCTTGTCATCCCAACTGGACAGGTTGGGGTGGCCTCGGTTTCCCTGACTGTCAGTAAGGCGGTGAGAGGCAGCGGTAGGGGGGGTTGGACCGCCGAAACCAATTTTGTTTTTAATGGAGAAATAAGTTACACTCCTGCACCTACTATTTCAAGAGATTGCTACCCCAGCCCTCAACCATTCTCTAACTTTGTTCTTGCCACCGTTCATACGTATCGTTCCGTAGGCTGTTTAGATACTTTTCTTCTACAGCTTTGCAAAGATCATCCAGATTATCAAGGGCGGCAACCAGAGCGTCGAGTGATGACAGCCCATCTACGGTGACGTTGACTCGTGATTGTGCATAGCAAATGACAAGGCGGAACAAAACTTACCGTACATCTGTATCCGAACTTGTATCAGGTTTTCCGAAGGATGTGGGGCGCTAGCACACACACACACACACACACACGCATCGATGAGTGAAAAACGTCTTGCTAGCTTATTTATCAAAAAAAGTGGCTTTACCTGTACCCGCAGAACTCCACTTTTGGGCTGCAAACATGCTGAATACCGGGAGGAATGGCAGACAGCAGTAACAACAACACGCACTTTTTCATTAACATCCAACGGAGAGAATTTCCGATCGTATGCGACTCGTCATAAATCTGATATGTTGCAGCCGACAAATCAGGCTCGTAGCCCTTCATCTGAAAATTTTCATATTCGTTTTATTGTATTAGCGTATCGCTATAGGTTTAGTCTACATCATAGATGAGGTGTAGGCGGGTGCTTTGCGTACCAATTTGACTTTGGAGGGAAGCGATTCGGCCATGTTGTTGGTCAAAAGCAAAAAAGCATACGAGAAGTTTCCGTCACATGATTCGCTCCTACCAGTCGCCTCTGGTCATATTTTAAAGTTGTTACATATGGTATCTAAACTGTATCATAATGCGTTAATAAGTGGTGTAACGTTTTTAACCATCAAGGTGAGACACTGGGAAGTAAAAGATAAATAAAAAGAAAGCCTCGTTGAGAGGGTAGCGGTCACAATAAATAAAATGAAAATCCGTGCAACACTGACGGGGCAGACACTTGAGCTTGTGTCAGAGGGGAGAAGGACCTTTGCACCCGTCGTGTCCGCCCAGCTTGCAATGAACAGCCTTCACCAAGGACAAAATACTGTCCCAGATGATCTTCTGTGCACTTCCACAGACAGCGAACTCCCAGGAGTCAACAAACTGCTGATTAATAGTCGGTTCGTAGAGCATGAAATGGTGTAGCTCGACTGCGCATTGTATGGCGTGTCGCAGGGTCCCCGAAATGACGAGACTTTCGCATCGTTTAAAAAGGGAAACCATAGAAAGATCGACGCGTTGCTGAGGGTCGCCGGTCAAGTCGATCAAACTTCCATCGACAAGTAGGAGAGAGCGAATTATCCTGAAGATGCCCTTGGGGAACGCACAGTCTTGTATATGGCTCCTTGCAATTGTCAAAATGTCTACGAAGATGTTTGAGGGCAAACAGACTGTTTTGTGTTTACGATCAAACAAGGCTGGTAGAGGAACAGTAGTATACATACCTCGAGCATCCCCCTGCTTCAGAAGAGACCAATCAATCGTAGATTCTGCTTTAAAGGACCCAGCAAGTCCACTCGTTGAGCAGGTAGTCAAGCATTGGTCGTGCAACTCCAGCCATGTCGACATCAACTGTTCCTTCCCAAGTAATTCTGTGCGAAGAATCAATCACGTAAGTCCGTATAATGCTACGATGTACACACCTGCATTATTTGCTGCTGATGTCGATCGTTCTTGTCTCAAGCTAGAGACAATGCGCGCAATGGTGATGGTATCCAACTCCCTGATGCAGTGGTATAAGATAAACATGACATCCGGACGATGCCCATACTGCAAGTCGATCTCCACAATAGCATGTATGATAAAGTCATCTCCTTGGGAGAAGACCGCTGACCTGCGCCACTTTGAACTAATAGCACGTATGATCTTTCGAAAGACTGAGGAACATGGTGCAGCCAAGTTGCGGCCAACGCGGCCAAAGAAGCTCAGGACACGAGAAAATTGATGAAAGAACCAAGTCCTGCATGGATAGCGTGCACGAGAAAATACTGAGCGCGAAAATATAATGAAGGGAAGCGTGAATGTGGTGACCATGAAATAAGAAACAAGGGCAACGAGAGAGGTGACGATGCCGCCGACAACAGTGTCCAATCTCCAAGCCATGAGTAGAATGCCCGCCAAGAATAATACGATGGCCATATGCAACAAGAAATAGAGCGCAGCAATGATTGTAGGTACCTTCCAACGGCGCGGACCTTTTTGAAAGGGCATCGTGCACGGAGCGACCCACTGCCTGTCAGGCAAAATGGCGCTCTTCTGATAATCTCGGATGTATCGAAGGCACGTGAGACCGACAAGGAGGGTAACAATGTTCAAAGCGAGACTGAGAAGCCAGAGAATATGAATGCGCAGGAGCATGGCGTCTGGGACGAATGGATCCAGGGATGAATCCTCGGCAACGCCATCGTGGCCAGTGGCGGCTTTCAATTGAGCAGGGAACATTGCGAATAAGCGAGCCACAATGCCGCTGGGGTTACCCTGCAGCCACTTGTAAGACTCGAATGTGCCTGCCACCGCCAAAGACGACGTCAATCCAGCCTATTTATAGCTAAATATTAGACTTGCACTGGTGAACAAAATTATTTCTACTCACAATAATAAATAGTTCGTTCAACTTGCTTAAAGAATTGCTCTGCAAGTCCTCGTCACGTTCCTGTGTGAAGGAAGAGCAGTCGCTCCGACCATCCGACTCCACATAGACGAGCTTGCAACCGAACGGAGGGTCAGCAAGCCATGCCTGGGGCAACGGTGTGAGAGTCGAGGACGATGGAGAAGAAAGCATAACGTCAAAGAAGAGGGAGATAAGATGTGTAAAGGCAAAGAAATCAAAGGCCAGAAATCAAAGGCCCGTTTTCTAAACAGGAGGGTGAGTTTGGAGAATAGGGAGACGGGGGGGTTCTTTCAGCGGTGCATTTATAAACGAGCATCGGTATATTGGATGAGTGGGCCACAATTCTTTGCCTCATGGCAGAGGTAGTCCGACCGAGCTTTCTTCAACTTTTCCTCCCTTCAATCCTTCCCCTCCCTTCAATGTCCAGAAACTCGAGACACTCACCATCAATGCAACGTCATTACCTCAGTAGCTACCGGACATCGTCACCAGAATACTTTTTGGATACTTTTGTCTTTCTGCCCTAAATCAATAATTTTTCTTTCTTTTTCAAAAAAGAATATGGGCTGACTCACACCCAGGCATCCCCGGTGGTAACATCGAAAGCAGCGCAACACGAGGTAGCACGACCAAGTGCAAAGCGTAGGTGTTGGAAGACGGAGGAGGAGGAACACAAAGGCTTTGGTTGGGAGTACAAAAGCGTCGAACCAAATATGGAAATCACGCAGGCAATTGGAACCGCTTTTGTCATTGTCACCCCTCTGCACCCGAATAACTGCGGTGCATGAAAGAAAGAGCGACTGCGATGTGTACGCAACGATGGCCTCGGTTAGATTCTGGAAGAGGCAGCCAGGCCCATAATCTATACATTGATTGTACAGGGCAAGAATTACAATGCGTCATACATGGTCCCCGGCGTCTTAGTCCTCCAGGAAGAAATAATTTCCAGCCGCTGGAAAATATATATATATATTGATTTACTTCTTTGTCTATGACGATGGTAAATGCCAACTCACACTTCTGTTCTCTGTCCTTTACACTGTGCAACTTGTTCACTCGTGGGCGGAAGTTGGTGGGGTCACGGCGGAAAGTGATCTCCAATGACGCCAAGAACCTGTTCATGCCAGAAAGCAGCGTCTGAGGACTGGAAGGACAAACGTCAGAATCCGTAGATCGCGATCGGAAAAAGGACCTTACGGTGTAGCTGTGGCTGCAATGGCAGGCTGACCCTCGAACACGATGACGCGATCTGCCAGATAAGTAGCCATGATAAAGTCGTGCTCAATCACGAACGCTGTCCTCTTGGCATGAAGGATGAATCTATGTATATACTGAGCAGGACGTTTGATAAAGAAAAGTAATGACACGGACCGTTTGATGACTTTACTGGCAATGATACGTTGCTCAGAGTCGAGGAAACTGCGAAGGGACGGTTAACTTGGCTGAGCGTTGACAACTCTGGAAATTCACCTGCTAGGCTCGTCGAGCAGATAGACAGAGACGTTAGATTTGCCTAATGACCAGTTAATGAAATAATAGCTAATACGCGACGGGAAGGCGCACCAAGTGCCAATACGATAGCCACTCTCTGCAATTCTCCTCCAGACAAAGTCTTGACCTCCTGGTCCATAATATTATCCAGATTCATCGGCTTCAACACATCCGTCTGGAACTGTGGATGCATAAACGACTGTTTGATCTGCTTCAAGAGCAGCATGCGAACGGTTCCAGGGAACTTGGGTGAGATCGTCTGTGGTTTGAGTGACACAGCCAATGTCTGCTTGTCTGTCTCCTCATCGGGGGTGTCACCCGCCAGCAGTCGCACGAACGTCGTCTTGCCAGTACCGTTCTCTCCAAGCATGACGATGATCTCTGAATCAGTGAAACTGCCACCTTCAACCGTGAGTTTGAATGAACCGAGCGTCTTGGACATGGAGGGGTAGGAATAGTGGCGTGTTTTATCGACAATGATTTCCTCAGCCGTTTCGACCATTTTAAACGATAATGAATCTTCGCGGAATCGCAAATTCTCTGTTGGGATGAATCCATCCAAGAAAATGTTGATGCCTTGGGAGTGGTTGATTACAGTGCTAATTGAACAAGCGATTAACATACCTTCTCTTACTGAGTAGGGCATTGTGACGACGCCATACATCGACGGCTTGCCGTATAGACAGCAAATGAAATCGGAGAGATAATCCAGGACCGACAGATCGTGTTCGACCGCCACAACGTAACAATCGGGTGTAAGCATGGATCGGATGACCTCTGCAGCCCTCAAACGCTGCTTGATATCGAGATAACTTGACGGCTCATCGAACATGTACCTGCGGATCTCTAATCAATCTCAACGGAAGAAGGCCTACGCCTGACTCACACATCAGCCCTTTGGATGCACGACATGGCAATAGCGAATCTCTGCAGCTCTCCGCCCGATAGGTGCGAAACTTCCCGTTGCAGAACGTGGTTGAGCTCGAGATCGTCGCACATCCTTTGTTTGTTATCCAACTCCGATTTGGAGTCGAGCATCTGTTCCACCGTCATACTCCCTTTGATAGCTCTCGGAATGTGGTCGACATATTGGGGCTTGATGAGCGCCTTCAAGTTGTCCTCAAGGACTTTCGTAAAGTAATTTTGCAATTCCGAACCACGGAAGTACTTGAGGATTTCTTGCCAGTCTGGAGGGTCCTGTGAGACGAACCGATGTCGATAAATAAACGGCAAAAAAGGGGACGGTACGTACATCGTAGCGTCCGAGGTTGGGCTTCAACTTGCCCGCCAAGACTTTGAGCGCCGTGCTCTTCCCAATACCGTTCGTTCCAACCAGACCGAGAACCTGCCCAGGTCTTGGCGTTGGTAGCCGGTGCAGTTTGAATGCATTCGCCGTGTATCGGTGCGTCACCTCCGATTCGAGGTTCGTTGGTAAATTGATAATGGCGATGGCTTCAAACGGGCATCTGAAGAAAAAATAAAAGCGGGGGTTCAAGGATAGCCAGAGGAGGGAGGCACCATGGGGCTCACTTCTTCACGCAGATACCGCAACCAATGCACAGAAACTCGGAGATGAAGGCAATCTTGTCTGTAGGTTTTACCTCGATGCACAGCTTGCCTACAAAGATTTCCTTCCTTAAACATCGCTCTCAAGAACATCGGCTGGTCACTCACCCATTCTCACCACAGGACATGACTGAATCATTCAAACTGATAATTCAGAAATAATCTCCCAAGCCCAAAAAAACCGCGACACAACATGCCTTTTTGCATTCCTGAGCACACCGTTTGGGCTTGCACCTGTTCGAGTCGACGATGGCGATACGAGTGATTTTGTCTGTCATGGCTGTTTGCCTTATTTTTTGATTTTTTTTTTTGTGAATGCGTCGGCTGCCGAGTCGATGCAAGATCTTATCTCACTCCGTGGGAATTTATAATATCGATTCCATTCCGCTTGTCGTTGCCTGCTTTCGGCGAAACGGAAGGATGGGCAAGAGGAACACGGCAGACAGCAACAAGAGTGCGGACAAGAAAGCCAACGACAAGAAAAACAAGGTAAAGGATGGCGATGGAGAAGAGTCCAAATCCAAGGTGAGCGTTGATGATAACCAATACTAAGGTGCTACTTGGCTCAGGCTGAACTGGCAAACGGCTGGAAAGGGCAAAGGTCTGAAAGCTGCAACTGCCATCAACGTCCGACACGTCCTCTGCGAAAAGCACTCCAAGGCTACCGAGGCTCTGCAGAAAATCCAGGTATCCAATAAGTTCCAATTCGTCCCAAATCCTAGCAGTCTACGACTTGCTCAAAATTGCCAAACAGGAAGGTCAATCGTTCAACAAGGTTGCACAAGAATATTCAGAAGACAAAGCCAAAGGTCAACCTCCATCTGCTTTAATTCAACTTGTGTCTTGAGCTCTGAGAGCCGTCTCAGCTGGCGGAAGCCTTGGCTGGATGACACGTGGAAGCATGGTGGGCGCGTTCCAGGATGCCGCGTTCGCACTCACACCTTCCACCGTGGACAAACCGATAGTATCATCCTTGGTGAAAACCAACTTTGGCTACCACATTATCATGGTAGAGGGCAGACGCTAAATGTGCACTCCCACCACCACCACCACCACCACCATGGACTGCCATGTTCAACTAGCCATTAAACCCGCCCGGTATAGCAACATGTTACTATGCTTTACGTGCGCGTACATTACCTGTAAGGAGAGAAAGAACACATACATAAAGGACCGTAACTGCACAACCGATATGATGAGATATCAATATTAAGATAACAAACGATGCAAATGAAATGCACTTCTAGGACAGCTTGCGGATATCAGATGGTTGCAGCACAAAAAAAAAAAAAGAAAATGAGAGGAGAGGAGAGGAGGAAACGTTAATAAACAACTTGTGCTCTTGTCACGAGTAAAACCGAGAGGGCGGCACGGCAGCAGATGTCGATGATGTTATGGGAGGGTATGGCGGCTCATCTGCCCCCGTTAACGCGGCGACAGAGAGAAGTCGTCTGCTCGCTGACATAACAGGCGGTGGCGCTAGAGGCGGTTCCATCGTCTGGGTCGAAGACAGTGATGGTCGGAGTGGTGTTGAACTTGGCGCAATACGAGGATCGTCGAACGAGAATGATAGAGACTCCGTTGGAACTTGTTGGTAGATAAATGGTGATGAAGGGCTCACTGGATGTGAGAGGGGGGCGGTAGGCATCGTCTGTTCCAGACCAGATGCTTGCGATCGTACATCGGAAGTCGCAGCTTCTCTAATGTTCAGCCAACTTGATAACTCCCTTGACCTGTCATGTGGAGTTGTCCACCCACGCTCAGCGTCGGAATGTCTGTGTACACTGTGTTCCTCCACCCCCTGCATAGCCTGATGCATGGATGACGTTGGCGCTATGTGTCGAGTGGCGGTCATGTTGATGAATGCATCTGTCAACGTACGATATGGATCGGCAATGGGCATATGTCGTTGTAGCGGCGAGTGGGTCGATGGTAGGACTTGTGGCGATGTCGGGGTTATAGCTGAGGTTGGTGACTCAAATCGTGTTGTCACAGGTTCATTCAAGTCATTTGATACCATTAAAGGTTTCCATTCGTGAGTCGCAACCCATGTGGCCTCTGTCTTACTCGACTTCTTGGATGGACTTGTCTGATGCGTGTCATCTGCGAGAGCTAAAGCCAGGAACGAAGACTTGGGCCCATGAGTCGAGGTGGACGTTGATTGCTCCTGTATTACTATAGGCTTCGTCGATTGTTCTAACACCAGACTATGTTGCAACATTGCCTGACGTATTTCTGGTTGCCCAGGTTCTGCAATTGGGCGTGGATGTCGAGGGCCTTCAAACGTGTTGACTTTAAAGTGTTCTGGTACTTCAGCTACAATGGCAGGCCCAACTGGCTTGCCAGAGCCTCCCAAGGCTTCATTTGCTGGATCCCGTGCAAATGTTCCAACGCCAACGGTGGCGGCACTGCGGGACGAGCTCGGTCGGGGAGGCGGTGGTGTAGGCGACCGTCTGGGTGCATTGGCAGCAATACTTTCAAGACCCAGCTCAACAAGATTGCTCTGGTAAAAATTGCTAACTTGTACCATCGTCTTTGAATGCCCCGACGGTCAGAATAAAAAATACCAAGTCAGATCAAATATCCATACCTTGTTCGGCATGGATGCCGCTATCCGTTTGCAATCATCACCATATTGCGCCAAAAGGCTCATGAACAGACCTAGTCAAACCGACATTAGACTTTCAGCAAATTTGCATGAAAGCGTATGCGATATCCCACTTTTGTCCTCCTTGCTCCAATGAACGGTGGACGACCCGTGCGCCCTACGCCTCGAAATCGTCGTCTCTGTCTGTTCCCGAATCCTCGTCTCCGTCGTGAAAGAACCAAATGCAGATGCGGAGTCAGGAATGGGCGTTGTCGGCGTTGACTGTTCTTCAACGGCCACATTTGCAACCTTGGTCGATCTGCGAGAACGTTTTGCTCTCTTTGGCGGCCTTGGGTCTCCGTCCTAGTTACATCCGTCAGCGCCGGATAGTGCAGAGGACATTCCAAACTTACAGTTCCGTCTTCTTCTGCCTCTCCTTTCATGATCGACGCAGTTCGGCTGGCAGCCACTGCTTGCCCTCTTCGTCTCCTATTGCGCGTAGCTGGTGCGGTTGCTGTGTCCGGTTCAGGGGTAGGCGTCGAAGCCGGAGTTCCGTCCTGTTGCTGGATAACCATACGCCTCGAATTTAGTGCTCTCCTACCACTCTCAGATTGTGCAGCCGCTCTCCTGCCTTTCGAAGCCCGACTGGGCACCGTGGACAAGGTGAGATCAATGCCACTGATCTCGGCATCATGCTGTTGAATATCAGCAATGAGCGCGTTCCCCTTTTTCTTACCAGTCCCTCGCCTCCTGCGCTTGTTGGGTGCAAATTGAGACACAACCTTGCGAAAGTCAATCAATTTCTTTTTGTGCAGGTAGTAAAAGGCAACGCATTGCGCTGGCGTCTTGTTTGGCAAGAAATCTGCAATAATGCCAAACTGTTTCGGGTACGCTGCAAACTTGTCGAGGAAGATCTTCTTCTCCTCTTCTGTCCAATCGTGCATGCCTGTTTGAGGGCCATAATACTCTGACGGATTCTCAACGGGATGATTCGTGTCATCAAAGACATAATCAACCTTTCCACGCGTGACTGATATCATGTCCGGTATTGTCGCAAGATTTTTGAGGGACAAATGTGCCGGATCTGTGGCTTCATCGTTACCAAGACTCGCGATGATCTGCTCCATTTCAAGATCTGAGCGAACAGCATCGCCCAACGTGGCAGCAGACCTGCGAGTCGTGCGCCCAGAAGGTTGTACTGCGTCCGTTTCAGAGGCAAGCACACGAGATTGTTCGTCCAACATGACACAATGCTGCACCCATTTCTCGTGTAGAGCTAGATACTCTGTCCGAAGACGTTGTATTTTATCGAGTCTTGCAGCTTCGTGGTCCTCAAAACGTTTCTGCAGCACATGTCTAATGCCTGCAAAGGATGACGTCCGATTTTCATGCCGCTTCCCGTCACATACCTCGTTTATGAGAGTCTCTATTGACGTCGACAGCCGAATTTCAACTGGGCGGGAGATGGAGAGGTTAGCCATGAGAACCGGGTTAACCCGTTCTTCCCGGGTTTGTCGATCACATAACAGTCTTGTCATCACAACTATCCGTAGGGCTTCTGCAGTCGTTTTGGCCTCTGTCAAAGGTGGGATACTCTGTGATGCTTCATTGTTCTCGTGCGTTGCTGATTCCGTTGTGATCGGGGCACTGCGTGCTGCAGGATTCGCCGGACGTGCAGATCCGGTAACTTCAGATTGTGGTACAGGAGACTCACCGGCAGGAGGTGATGGAGGACGAGGGGCCAACGATAACGAGGCGAGGGCAAGTTCAGGAGATGACGGAGGAGCAGGTGTAGATCTAGCAGATATATCAGCGGCATCAGCCTGGGTCACCGTCATTTCCTCCAGATCCTTGTTTTCGATGTTCACTGGACTCTCGACAATGATAGGCGGAGAAAGTACGGTCCGAACAGAAGACTCTGATGGTCCTTCTTCTGCAGTAGTCTGCGGTGTCATAGTAGTGCTTTGGGGTTCTTTAACAAGCGCCTCAACCAAGTCAACAGAAGTTCCTGAAGGAGCGGCAGGTGTTTCAGAAATCGACACATTATTGTATAATACATCGGAGGTTTCGACAGCCTCAACAGGGGGAGGGGTGGTTGTTGAAGGTTCCTCAGCTTCCAGTGGTGTTCCAACACCAGGCGGTTGGATTTCAGTTGGTTGAGTGACCAGAACCTGTTCCAAACTTGCAGCAAGTATCTCCGGTTTCTCTTCCAATCCTTTTTCATTTGGCATAACTGTAGTATGCAGCTCCTGGACTTCGATAAGTGGCTTTGCGATCTCGGCCTCCATAGGTTGCGTTTGTTCAGGCATTGCAGGTGCGATAGTAGTTTGTGATTGACAAGTCATATCCGGTCCAAGTTGGTTCCCTAGTTCCAAAGCAGAACATACTTCTTCTGGAGGATGGGGAGATGCAGGCAGAGTAACAATCTCTAGCCTAGGCGAAACAATTTGCACGACAAAAGGTGCAGCAGAGACAATTTGGAGATCGTGTTGAACTGTTTCCTTTGCGGACTCTGGGGCATGCGTTGCTTGAGGTTGATCAGCCTTGGGACGAGGGGGCGAAACAGGCGTCAGCGGGCGTTCTGAACGTTCAAGGGCGGAGAGGTGCGTTGAAGCAATTGAGGAACGTGACGTTGAGTGTGAGACATTTCTATGTCCTATTTCTGCTTCGGTCGAGCGTCGAGTACGGCTAAAATTTACGCTGCGACTTGGAATTGGACTACGGCCTCGGCTTCGACTACGAGTCCTACCCCTCGAGCGGCTGCGACTGTGACTCGGTATTCGATAGCGGGGCGTTCGTGGGCGAGGCGATTGAGACCGAGTAAAAGAGGCGGATCTAGGGGTCCGTTGATCGTAACGGGATGATAAATCTCTTCGCGGACCATTCAAGGGACTTAGAGGTTCTCTTGGTGGTGAATAATGCCATGCACTCTCATACTGAGGCCTATAAGAATCATATTCTTGACGATTAGCAATGTAAGAGTCGCCATAAGATACCGGCCGGTAGCTGTCTCCGCCAAAAAAGGGCGGAGATCTATCCCTGTCCCTACGGAGGGGGGGGGATAATTCACGACTTCTATGGTCGTATCTATCAAAACCCGTTCGAGATCTAAGTTTTCAACAAGGAAAGAAGGGGGGAAAGGACAAGATTTGAATTTTTAAACCTATTTCAATAGAAAGTACATACGTATCTACCCATGAATCTCCGCGTGAGCGGTCAGGGTAAGGACTGTCGGCCATTCGTGAGGCTAGCGTTGAATCTCTGCGGGGTGGTCTATCTCTGCTTCTGTCGCGGGGTGGAGGAGATGGAGGTAAGCGTCGGTCTGAACGAGACGAGCCTTTGGGTGGGGAGATCCAAGAGGATGATCGGTCCCAGGTATGAACGTCCGGTTTACGCGGGACATAACAATCTGGAGACGGAGAGCGACTGTAGTGCGAGTACGAGTCGGGACGGTAGCTGTTCGGTCGATAAACGTTTGGATACTCGGGGCGAGGGGGTACGTATCGATCGGAAGGGACATAACGTCGAGATGCTGGCGAGGGGCTTTGTCGACGGGAAGCAGAAGCAGAAGGTCTCTGGAGAGGGGGAAAGAACGAAAAAGTTAGAGAAGGGGAGAAGGGAGGAGAGATTGTTCGATACTTGCATCGTAGTTGGAAGAGAGAGGGAGACGACGAGTGTCGAGTCTTGAGGGAGGCAAAGGGGAGGATCCGTAGTTTCCTGAAGACATTTGTTACCTTTGAAGCTGTACGAGAGCTGTGCTAGTCATGGAGATGAAGAGAGAGAGACGACAAGGGAGAGAGAGAGTCAGTCGCCGGTCAGTCCGCCACAGTTCCAAACAAGGCGACCCAAAGCCTTTTACCACGCCCACCCATGCTCCAGCATGTCCACCAGCATCCAGCAGACCCTGCAGCCGTTTTCCACCAGAAATACCCACTAAGGAGATGCATTATAGCGTCTTACTGGCTCATCATACTCCTCGCTACTCCCCTTTGGTGGCATACAACAAGTATTAGACGCTTGGCTCTTCCAACATCTCGCGTCCACGCCCAAGCTCAGAACCATCTAACACTCCCCATTCACATACACGTCGATGCGGCCAAGCCTGCGACTGCTGATGCGCTTCGGTTGGCGCTGGACGAATCAATGAGGAAAGCACCTGCTCGCTGGAAGGGGCTTAATGTAGTCGTGACAGATACGCAGGACCAAGGTGAGTATTCGGTGCCGGTTGTTGGAACTTTCCATTTCGTACCAAGCGCAGGCCCCAGTGATAGCATATATACAATAGTCGAGGCGTCTACAACGTCTATCTCTGGCAGGAAACTCTATTGCTCTACTAGTCAACGTATGTTTGTCTAACAGCGCTTGGCTAAATGGTACTGCAGCTGACGGTAGGACGTACAAGCGGACCTTGTCTCTGACGTCCTTTCTTCCCTGCTGGTGCCTACTTTGACATTGAGAGACTCCCAACAGCGTGTCGCTCAGTATTCCCCCAGGTATAGATTGGCCTTTAGCCTTTTGAATGAGGATGCTGCCGCGGGGGGTGCCATTGTTCAGTGGGAAATCGCGAAAGCAATTGATCGTTAGTCTATTGGATAACTCTGTCACAATCCATGTTTGCCTTACAGATTGACCAGGGTATCTCTCCCCAATCTTTGACCAGTTGGCGGTGTTGCATAATTTCACCTTGGAAAGTCAAGCACAATTTCATGCACCGCTCGCTTTCAAACCTGGCCAACTTGATGACGGCAGTTTTGGTTTAACACAAGAGGAGCTGACGGTATTCGTCAACTCGGCAGAGTGGTCCTTATGTAGGTCTCCTCTCGACCAACACGGGATCGCTGCTAAAGACGTTGGCAGCATCTAGCTCATCGAATGATCCTGTGTTACATTTTGTTCTATTTGTGCCATCATCACATCAATCACCCCTTCGCATTCTTAATGCCGATGGTACGTACTCTCCTGTATTGCCTACGTCACAATGTCACAGAGTAGAACTAGGCACTGTCTCATCGTCTAATGCCTTCTTGCTACCGCAGTGGGGCACCATTCTCTTATATAACGCACCTCATAGAAATCTAGATATATCAAGTGAACTGTCCATCTCCGATCTAGAGCCCATCTTTGAAACTTTTGCCGCGCAACTGCTGACCCTTCTTGGTGCACCTCAATTACCTCCCAATGTCGCAAGATCCCCTACCGAATCCTCGGTGTTAACAGACTGGCAGCTTGATGCGTTGATGCGCAGGCGAGCTCTCGAAAACTCGGAGAGAGCCAAAGATACCTTGGAGAGTATCGTCAAATTGGTTGATGAAATACAGAATATGCCTGTTGGTAAGGGTGTCAGGGGTGACATCGTGGATGCTCTTGATGAGCTAGATCAGGCAGGCTAATTCTGTCATTTTGAAATCATCTTTGTACTTATGCTTTGGTAGATGTATGCATCCTCGACAATATCGTTGAAGCAGGCCCTGCAACATTCTGCTCAGGCATTAACGTTAGCTTCCCGCGCATTCTTCAATCCAAATATGCTCGGTCTACTTTATTTCCCTGCAGAGCACAAATACGCAGTATACACCCCTCTTTTTGCCAGTGCTATGATACCCATAATCGTGACAACACTCAGAGAATTTAAGGAATGGAAAAAGCAAAGAGGAGAATCAAAAAAGCTATCTTGATACAAAAGTACATTCCTATGATCCATGAATAGATATAAACCTGTTTTGGCTATAGATCCAATGCAGTTGGGTTCATGCTGGGGGATCTGACGCCGGTCCCAAATTCAGATGCGCGAGCAGGTCGACGATTACTGATTCCGGGGAGTATCGTATCAGGTTTTCAAAAGTATTAGGAACTACTTGTGCAACCGTTCCCATGTCGTAGGTGTTTTTGCAACTCGCAGTTTCAGGAGTCAAAGGTATCTTCACAGAAGATCCCACATAGAAATAACTGCCATCCGCTGGACCTGAAACATAGGCAAACAGCATAAGCTCGACAGAAATGGGATTTTTCGGTGGCGACGGGTCCCCTTTTTTCGGTGGAGGCAACGGGCATACGAGGGCAATATCATAGTCAATTCTAGAATGCTGGTATCGATCAAGGATTGGGTCTGAATTCGAAGATTGTGTGCCGCCGGATATTAGACCGGTGGACCTGGGGTCGCTCAAGAGGATATGCGACGTTAACGAGGGATGCTTTGATTTGTCGTTGAGGCTCCAGCCTTCCTGAAGCCTTTCTGTAGTACCATCCGACTGTTCTTCCAATATCTTGTAATATAACGACAGGCTTGATATTTCGACGGGCATTAGGAAACGAGGATCGTCCCCCTCAATGGTGACCGCAATATTGCCCAGAGGTGTGTTAATCTGTAGTGTGCCTTGTAGATTTATCCTGGTCGTGCGATGAACGGCGTTAGCGAGAAGTTGGCATGAAGGTCATGATCTAAAACTTACTCATCATTTGTGACCGATGTGCTCCGGACTTGGAGAACGATTGGGTTCCCTTCCGGTAGTGAATCCATGCCTGTGATATGAAGTCAAAGGCGCCAACAAGACTTGCTTAAATATCCCCCCCCCTCCTCATTGTGGATACATCTTTTTCTTCTCGCGCGCTTTTTCCATTCCTTTTGCTTGATTGCCTGACCACGCACAAGCGGAAAGTGTTGGGATAGAGTGACCGAGGCTCACACCGCTCTGAGTTGGCTCTGGCTTTGATTGCTGACATGAAGGGCCGTGGCCATGACTTTTTGTCTTGTGTTTGGAACAATAACTTCAGAGCCTGCTTGTAAATTGTATTACTAAGCGGCCATAGCTGATTGCTGGTCAATTATTACGTAACTAGCAGCTTCCACCTTACACCAGCTTGAAACATGGCCCACAAGCTCAATGTCGAAGGCGTTTTGCTGCTAGAACAGCCCTTTGCCAAGGTCCCGTACGAGAACTACCGCAAGATCTTTCGAACGTCTCAGAAACACATCGAGAGAGAGTTCACTGCTGTGCAGTCCACCTCCGCAGAACTCGCAAAGGCTGCAGCTGGACCGATGGACCAAGATGAGGCTCTGAGGTCTATAGAAAACATGATCGGGAGGGTGGAGAACCTCAAGCGAAAGGCACGCTACTCACCACGCCTGATTCTGGCCTACGCAGAAGTAACTGAACTGCCCTATAGCTGTCCGACCTCCAGGAAACAGCGGGCAGACCTACGCAAGATGTCATGCGCGAGCGGCTGAATCACCTGGCTACCGTAGAGAATATCGAGTCGATGAATTCTCCAGAGTTCTCTCGCTGGGCTGAAACGAGATTAGACAGATGGTTGGTGGACTGGTCTTTGAGAAATGGAAAGGAGCAGACGGCACGTCAGTTGGCAATGGAGAAAGACATTGAGGTGGGCACCGGTTTGCGCTCGCAAGTCACGTCGCTGCTTGACCCTCCTTTTCACCGCAGACCCTGGTGGACATCGACCTCTTCACAGACATCAAACGAATTGAAGATGCACTGTCACATCACAGCTGTGCGGAAGCTTTGGCATGGTGCAACGAGAACAAGGCATCCCTCCGCAAGATGAAGGTAAGCTACATTTAACATTGGCCGTTACCGTGGCCGCCTAGAGTTTCTCATGTTTCTGTGTATGCAGAGCACACTTGAATTTGATCTCCGACTACAAGAGTATATTGAACTGGCACGGGCACGAAAGGCCATGGAGGCCATCTCATATGCCAGAAAGTATTTGGTCCCATGGCAGGAGACTCATTACAGCGACATATTGCACGCAAACGCATTAATAGCGTTTGGCCCTACTACAACTTGTGTGCCGTACAAGGTTTGTGACCCATGCCACTTTCATCCTGCGCCCAGTCGGTTTATGAACTAACTCCACCGACCACCGCAACAGCGTCTGTTCGACCTATCGAGATGGAACAACCTCGTCCAGTCCTTCCGTCTCACCGCATATACCCTAAACACGCTCCCCACCGAGGCCTTACTTCATCTCGCGCTGTATGCAGGCCTCGCGGCGCTGAAACTATCAGCATGTTATGACCCAACGACAAAGAATATCGACTGTCCCATATGCGACGGCGATGCCAAAGGTATCGAGGGCAGTCGTGGCCTCGGTAAACTGGCGGAGGAAGTTCCAACCAGTCATCACGCCAATTCAACGATCGTTTGTCGGATTAGCGGGAAAATCATGGATGAGGACAATATGCCGATGGCATTTCCAGACGGACAAGTTTATTCCAGGGAGGTGAGTCACCCCCGCTCCACGTCAGAGGGAACAAACGCTGCCCCCCGTTGCACTGTTTAATTGGGGTTGAATTTTGTTCTCTTATTATAGGTGCTAGAGGAGATGGCCGCAAAGAATGACGGCATTGTTACATGTCCTCGAACAGGTGCCAAATGCGAGTTTTCGGCGTTGAGGAAGGTTTTCATCTCATAGCACACCGATGTTTTGGCTTTTGCGTTTTCGTTGCGTTCTTGGCGGTTCCGGTAGAGTTGGGTGTAGGGAAGGGTTCGGATTTTACCTGGTATGTACGATATGTGATTTTCTGTAATACTATCTGCTCTGCGCAGGCATGCGGTCGGCGGAGCGTGAGATGAGCTGCGAGCGGTGCCGATACCCCTCTTGGAGCCCCTCTTACTCAGTACCTGTTGACAATAACGAAATGCTGCGGCAGACGGTTGAACTGCCCAACTTACTATGGCTGTCGCCGATCCATCCTCATGCCCGCCAATATCAACTGTACTCTGTCCGGCCTTTATGCCCATTCAAACCCGGCCTATCCGTTTTGAGGTTGAGAACGTCTCCAAATTCGTGAAACGCGAAACATGGAACTAAGCCAACGAGGCACGTTCCTTCCACGTATGGATGCACTGCACAGAAAGCGCAGATCTTACGAAGAAATCTTTCCGTATGTGCTTCACCGTCAGGGATTTTTGCTCCTTTTGCTCCTGGAGTGCGCAAGGCACTATATATAATTGGCGCAGTTGATTGCTTAGCCGTACCAAAACCTCGGACTGGGTCTTTCTTTTTTTTTTTACCAAACTCCAAGCCGATTTGGAATGTTACGACAGCCCAGTGACTCCTCTGTTCGATCGGTTTTCTTCTTACCTGCGAATGCTGACTTTTTCTCCTCCGTCCGGTTCCGTCGTGACAAGGCCTCTCGCCGTTGAATGGAGAGCTTTTTCACCTCCACCCCACCGGAATAGACACCGTAGATCTTACCACACTGCCGGTTGGGCATCACCTTGAACCACGGAGCACGGAACAATCCGACGTGGAGTTCATACATACAAATTCACAAGCACCCCAAGCACCCCAATAGTTCTGCGATGTATAGGTGGGATGATCATTTGGAAGTATATATGCACTCTTACACGCCATGCGAGCCAGTCAAGCGGACGCACCCGCTAATGATTTAGCTCTGGAAACACGTGTAGGATTCGAAGAGTTGCTTGCGTACCGCTGCCTTGAGGTCGTTCATGCACGTTTCAGCGACAGCGACTCAAGCTTGTCCACGACGGCCAAGCTTGGTTTGGAGCAGAGCGTTTGCAACGTTGCATCCTGCGGTTTGAACTTTGATGTTGTGGTGAACATTTGGAGCTGGGGATATTTATTCTCTTTGTGAACCCTGGGGTCCGGTTGACGCGTTGGGAGCGATTTTTTTTACGTTTCAAGGACTGTTGCAGACGCCACCAGCTAGTGCTCAAAAGGCTTTGAGGATCCGGTTGATGATACTAACATCGTCCAAACGAGTGGCTGTGGTCAAATAGGACGGTGCACAGCATTGTATGGATAGGTTCATTCCGACATTGAATGTTGACCCGTCGACCCTCAAGGCCTCAGCTCCAATGTCTATTAAGTGATTAAAACTTAAGTGTCTGTGTAATGTTACCTCGTGTCGGTGCCTTTCAGTGCAATACAGTAATAGGTTCATCAGTATTTAGTTTTTCATTCAGACTGCCGAGCAAAAAGTCCGAAGGTGTACGACTTGCCAGGTGACACGCATGTACGGGGTGGGCTTGTTTAAAAAAATGTGGAGGGTCAGAGAGCTTGAAGGTGGGATGGAGGTAAAAAGAGATGAATTTCAATTGCCCTCTAGCCGGATTGAACGACTGACCTCACCATTTCGTAGCGTGTATACGAGTGGTGCGCTCTACCACTGAGCTAAGGGGGCATTATTGATTCATCGCTGTTTAAACAAAAGTCCGGAAGTCACAAGGGAAAAACGGCCTCTTCTCATCTGCATGGACAACTCTTTCTCGCCACACAAGATAGCAAAACGAAAATTCAGGAGCGGCCCGTGTTGACCACTGGTTTTTATCATCATTCTATGTATCGCTGAAAACCACATCCTTTCAATGCAGAGGCATGCGCTGAGGCGCCTTCTAATCAGCGCCTGATATGTGGGGACTTGTTGGCAGATAGGACGAAATACGCGATGAAAACTGAACAGAGGTCTAGTTGGATATGGCATCTACGCGCTTGGTGGTTTCTGCATACCTGCCCTCCTTCGAACCCATACCTACGTGCGTTCCTCGCTAGGCTACACGGCTGACGTAGCATCTTCAAAAGACCGTTGGGGCTGCCTAACTGCCCTACACCCGAAGCACCACGGAGTGTTCAAGCCCATTCGGAAAAGAGCCCTTCTTTGAATACATTATACTGTGCATGTTCAACCTGTGTTGGTCGTCGGGGTGACAAATTGATTGTCAGTTCTCCAAAGACTTGTCCAGTGGCGAGCCGCTTAATACACTTTCAAGAAGGGTCGCCGGCCACCAATTCAGCGCTTGTGTGTTCTCGGCTGGCTAACTGCTGCAAGAGGAGATAGCACACAAGCCTCTGTACTGACTGCTCTGTTTCGGAGGACTCTCCGGATGCTACAGACCTCCTGCCAACCAGCGCTATCATATGCCTTGCTAGAATATGGCCGGTAGTATCAATTACTAGAGCCTCTGAACTACCTCCATGGGATACTGGGATCTGTCTTTTCAACGTTTATGTGGACCAGCGCCCTACATTGGGTCTACCCGCAGCCTGTGCCTGAGACTGTTGCCGACATTTGGAATTACCTCCATGGAAATATCATATTGTGTTCTTTATTTGCTCTCCATCCAACAACCTTGGAGATGTCGTCCACCGAATTGCATGCAGTGGAGAAGACGGAGGAGGTATACAATTGAACATGGTGGATAGGGTATCAAAGTGCTTCTACCCTCAACGCCACCGGCGGGTTAACCTTTTACGGCTGATGCACAGCAGAGACAGATTATGACGGTTCAGAGCTTGGCAGGTGGTGCATTGGACTTGCCTAGCGAATTACTGTTCGGGGACGACATATCCTGGAATCTTATTCCAACAACAGCCCGGCCAATCCTGTCACAATAGGACGCCATATGTCATATTCAACCGAGTAGTGTCAACACAAGTTGACATTAGATGCCGCGAGGTGGACGGCCTACGCGTGAATTTTGATGTTCGGCTCTCAAAAAACGTGTAGAGCTGTCATAGCGGATGATGGCATGTGTATGACAGAAGTGGAATTTGAGCGGTTGGAGACTTTTGAGGTCCATGAAGTCAGTGAGTGGCATATTCCCTGTTCGTGAATATGGGCGATGATGTAAGAGAGAACAGCGGGCGTTGCATCTCGTGTCTAGTCATATTTGAAAGACGTTTGACGGACATGAGCCTTTTCAATTGGAGAAAGGAACTTACCGATGAGGATATGGCTTGTCTTACTCACCCTCTTTTTATTTTTTTTTGAACATGGAGCCTTTGGAAATCTATTAGCCATTCGCCTATAGTAGGGTAGCCACGGTGCGATTCTCTCTGTCAAGGCTGAGATGTAGGAGAGATCTATGGCGACATTGGTGATCTGACGGTGTTCCGAGCTCAGCTTCAACTTCCGAATGCCTTATGGAAAGAAGCTATTATGAGCATATGATAGACCCTTTCAATATCCTGGAAGCTGTTCGCTGTTTAGTTGCTTATCACGATACGAAAACCGCTTATAGTAGTATTGCGCTCGTTATGATGCCCTGCATTCCAACTCAACTTCGACCTGGGTCGTCCCCAAGCTTGGCTTCTGATTGTTAGCGTCTGGTTGATCCTTCCATTCGTCCCGACTGACACACGTTCATTTCCGTCTTGCATATGGCCTCATTTTCTGGCTGCATAACTGGTAAGCCGGCCAATCCTTGGCGATGTACACACAGTCACCATTCATGGGCACCAAGTCATAGCTACTCACAGGTTATTCATCGATCCATGGCTGTTTTTGCACGGTTGGTAGGTTCAGAGTTATGTAAAGTAGGCTGTTTGTCGACATGTTACTCAGTGGCTGGATTGAATTGGTGATGAAATAACAGCTGTGTCCTCCGTTTAACGGTATGCGAAGCACACACAGAAGTCATTCATCATATAGATGTGTTACGGCATTGTGGCACTACATATAGAGACTTTCGTTGTCCGGCTTTGGCCCGCGACTAATGATGATGCTAAATTAACTGATCACCGAACAACCTGATTAACGCTCGACGGACCCTGGCCAGACTGGTCTGTGTGTGTGACCTGGAGTCAGCCAGAGATCTGTAAAGTCAATGTTGTCCACCAACGACCTGGTACAAACCGGTGCACGGAGAGACGGGCACCCTATGAATGTATGGCGGAACAATATGCAACGTCAACGAAACATGTGGATGTAGATCCCGCTCATCTCGGTATACACATGGGATTCCAGATGACATGCTACCTCGAGGACGGTGTGCGATTTATGTTCTGGAAGCCGTTTTCACGAGTCATACAGTGTTCTGGTACTTGGCTTGCAGTGTTGTGCGGTTGCGCATGATTGCTGTGGGGAGGGGTGGAAAGGTCGAATGGATGACATGCTCCAAGGGTATTCCCAAGACACTCCAACCGTCGCTCTTTTTTCGTTTTTCTATAGCCAAAAAAAAAGGTTGTGTTGGTTCTCTGGGTTCCATCATTAGACAAAAGGTACATAGCAATGTGACGTGAGAGACTTCGGGGCCGCCAATGGTGTCCGATATTGGACATGTGAAATGTGAATTTGCCACGGTTACAAATACAACAGACCAACTTTTTTAAAATCTTAACACCGCAGATGAATAAACGTTCTGACATGGATGTGCTGACGCAGGAGAATAACATCAGCGGCGGGGGTGCCAAAGTAAAGGCTTGAGCAGGCGAGGCGACTCAGGCGAGGATCACGACTGGGCAAGCGCATGCAATCTGAGATCGAGGCGTGGGTTGCCTTTTTTGGAATCGAGCCAGGTCAAGCGGGAGAGTTGCACGTGACGCAGCAGGGAAGGCATCTCTGCCAGTCTCAAGTTCGTCCAAACGCTCACTCGCGATTCACGGGGCCGACTCGACCAGATTTCAAAGGAGATGTGCTCCAAACTTGAACCAGATCCGTCTCAGGCTGCCAATGTAAAAAAGAAAAAAAAAAGAACACACACACCTTCGTTTGCGTAAATCTGCGTGGCAGGCATTTTCTTGACTTCTTTCTGGCATACGGCCTCATGAACGGGCCTGCTTTCGGTACGCCCAATGGTATATAACACTGCGTCTTACACCAGTCTTTCGCTGGTTCAAAGCACTTATTCTCTCCCACTCCGTCCTCTGTTGCCTCATCCTCAGCCATGCCCTACTCCATTGGTATGCAACCCGCCGTAGCCGCCTTTCTCTCCGCGGGCTTTGCAATACACTTCACCGTCGCTCTGATTCTTTTCTTTGCCATCGTTCTCATTACTTCCTGCCTCGAATCTCCCGAGGCGGATGAGCCGGCCTACCTTCCGTGTTGGTCACTCCTGGCCATTGTGCCCTTCTTTCGAAGAAGACATGACTTTCTCAAGTGGGGCTTTGAAGCTACCAGCCAAAGCATCTTTCAGTTCAAGCTTCTGCGTGTAAGCATTGTTGGGGGCTCTTCTGGTCAATATTTAAAATTCAACATTTCGGTATGCCTCATTTCAGAACACTGTCATCGTCGTCTCTGGGGAGAGCGCTAGGCAGGCCTACCTGACGGCCAAGGGACTAGACCTAACAGAAGGCTTCAAAATTCTATCGGGAGCAGTTAGTCAATATCACCTTGTCAGGCGACATTCCCACTGACGCTGCTGTCTCACGCAGATCCCCATGGTGAAAGGCATCACCTCCGACCTGCAAACAAAACGTATATCGCTTATTCACAGGCGCCTTGGCGCCGTCCAACGCCACGCGCCGCTGAGCGATCGTGCGTATAAGCCCGTTTGTTTACCACCGTTGACGCAACTCATGGGTATCACTAGTCATTCCATTGATATTGGAGGATGTTCGAGCCAAGATGGAAAGTTGGGATACCACAGGCACCTTTGACCCTTTCGACAAAATATACGAGGTAAATTTAGGAGCCTTCCCGTTTAGTTTCTATCATCAAACTTCTCCCCTTCTGATGCGCTCTTTCCAGCTCGTGTTCCAGACTACGATTCGAAGCCTGACCTGTCATGAGATATCTGATAATTCCGCGCTCGTGGCCCGCCTAAAAATCTTATACGATAGGCTGGATACAGGGACCACGCCGGCAACAATCCTTCTGCCCTGGCTTCCTACACCGTCTATGATAAGGAAGCTGCTGGCAACCAAAGAAATATACGACATAATTGTCTCAGCTATAAATAATAGAGAAGAAAGCGGAATTCACCGGAATGATACACTTCAGATGCTGCTCGACTCGGGCGATGAAAAGCTCGTTGTCGTCGGAGTATGTGCCAGATTTCCTACTACCGTAGTCCTCAATTAATGTGACGATCCATGCAGTTCATTATGGGCCTCATAATTGCTGGAGCCAGGGCCACAGGCACAACAGGTGAAGTGGATCAAAAGTCATTATTCAGCACATTTTCTGATCATTCTGTAGCATCGTGGCTCCTAACTTTTCTTGGCGGACATCAAGAATGGAGAAGCATGGCGGCAGCGGAAGTTCGGTCCCTGCTCAGTTTGGACCCCGGTTTGGGCGAGTGTATATACTCCCAACCGCTGTCCACTCAGTTGGCAACTATCCCCCTTGAGGTTTGGGAGTCAAAAACACCTGTTCTCGATGCCATAATCAGGGAGACGACACGCGTCGCACAGCCTCATACGGCAATGAGACGCAATCTCGGTCCAGAATTTTATATTGATAAAAAAAGAATACCGACAGGAGCCTACGTTGTGTACCCCTTCAGCGATGTCCATCTGAACCCCGATCTTTATCCGGATCCATGGAAATTTGATCCTGGAAGGAAGGAAATCAAGGACAAGAATTTTGGCTACGTTGGCTGGGGTGGAGGTTTGTGATTTTAAAGTTGTTCGTGACTCATCTTTACTGAAAATGCCGAAATGCAACAGGCAAGACTACCTGCTTAGGTACACGGCTTGCCAAGGTGGAGCTGAAGCTCATCACCGCCATGTTTGTTCTTGGTTATCGCCATACCGTTGTTGATGAAGCAGGGGGAGAGGTGAACCCTCTTCCGACTCCGAATTGGAACGATATTCTTCTTTGCAAACCATCCAAAGGTTCCTGTTATCTCAAATATGAGCGGATGGGGATCCCGTTGTAGGATATGGACCTTCCATCTGTTTTTTCATTCCTTTGCAGACATTTAGTCTTGCCTTTTTTTTATATTTTATTATCGGGTCACGAATACTCGGACAAGCGATCATGGACGCTACTAACTTATTCACACAACATGATTTATTCTGTTACTGACCTTGATGGCATTTGAATTTAGGGCGTTATGGCGCTTTGGGCTCGTATATAATTATTATTATATTATTATTATCGTCCCGGAGATGCATATATGACTGTAGCAAGTAGCTATGCTGGTATCTATACGATATGCTAGATAATACAATAAATATGTCCACTAGTAGCGATAATAAACAGCAGTAGAAAAAGACATTTCTCTGTCCGTTCATTCGTTGACTCGTCACACAAATGTGAAGCCATCCTTGGCGGTGGTGCGCGTTCTTGTTCTGCCACCCACCGCTCCCTCTGTCATCCTCTTCACCTGCTCAACCTCTTTCGCCTCAATCTCCTCTTTCAACCGAGTCAACCTGATGCGTTCCGAGCGCGCTTGTCTCTCCCTCTCCGCCAGTTTTATCTTCTTCTCCCTCGAGGGCTCCCACCTGCTCTTCAAAATCCGTCTCACAGCTTCCGGACTGATCCTAAACTTTTCCGCAAGAACAGGCGTGCTGAATTTCTCGGGATCAAAACGGTGCAGCTGACGGAGGCCGTCCATGGCTTCACGAGAGAGTTTTTTCGGCGGGGACCACCCGTCTGGGAAGCGTTTCTGCAATGTCTTGCGGTGTTCTTTGAATTGGTGTGGAGTGGGGATTTCGGGCGGTGTTCTCTGGTGGGGTAGAGGTCCGTCTGGATGTGCTCCATTCACAAGCTCGCTATCTTCGCTCAGATCTATTTTTGCGTCGGAGTCATCGTCGTCTTCGAGGATAGATTTTGGTGGGGGTACGCCCTCTAGCCACCATTTTGAGCGTGCTGCGCGGTTGAGTCCTGTTGTGTATAGTCGTGAAAGAGGGTGGTGTGGGTTTGGGATAAGCAAGGATTGAAAATGTCTGAGCCAGGCTGTGGCCATGGCTGTTGGGCCTGTTGAGGCTCGCGTCTTTGGAACTTTTTCTTTCTGGCCGGCAGAAGCCGTGGATGCCGCTGGATGGATTCAGGTCGTTCCGTTTTGTTTTATTCCAGTCCTTCCCTTCTTCCCCCCATAAGCTAGTTCAGAATGGCAGCCGTGGATGTCACAGACCCTAAAATCAATGAAGGTCGGTGGTCTTGATTCACATGTTGGACTTTTTTTTGTTTGTTCTTCAACGGGCAGTGTATCAGACTCGCGCCGTTTGGGGCATGGCCACCGTTTTTGCTCCATCGAGGCCACCGATAGGCTTCCAGCTGCTTACACATGATCTAACGACTGCCTCGTAGCTTACCTCGACGTACGCGATGACAAATCCGACACCAACTGGCTGCTTCTGGACTACGAGTCCGACACCTCTAATAAACTTCGGCTCACAAAGACGGGAAACGGCGGTCTCGCTGAACTCTCCGAACATGTAGATGAAGCAAAGGGCTCTTTTGCGTATGCGCGTGTTTCCTTTTCCAACGACAAAGAGTCGAAGCGTGAAAAATTCATTGTGGTGGTCGGTCTTTTTCGTCCCTTTTTCGCCGTTGGATTCGCAAAAGTTGGTCTGACTCGTGCCCGTGCATGCGACTGACAGTCTTGGATAGGTCCGAGATGTAAAGTCATGAGGAAAGCAAAGGCGAGTGTTAGCGCCATGTCTGTCTTGCGTTGATGTCGGGTTCTTTAAAAGATCCACCTTGGAACTAACGATCTGGCTTAGATGACCGTTCATCTTGCTTTCGTCAAGGAAGTATTGCGTGCCTATTCGATTGAAGTCGCTGCCCAAGAGAAAGACGATCTTAGGGAGGATCCCATCATTGTGAGATTGCGCAAGGTCAGGGGCTCTTCTCTTCTACTGCCAGAAGACTCCACGATCTCATCGCTGTATCAGGCTGGCGGAGCGAGCTATGACGGAATTTGACCTGTTATTTTTGCCGTGTAATACCACACTCATCTCAAGATACCGATTTTTTGCAGTCAGGCGATACAATACTATTCTCGAGTCCCGGTTTCAAGAGGGCTCCCATGTACGGCAAACACATTATGGACGTGAGTCTACATAGGTACAGCGCACGGTAACTCATCGATTGCCTTGTTACTACCGTCCAACTCCCCCATTAGGGAGGAACTGCTTGAGGGTGTCAATACCTTGTTCGTCCAGCCTCATGCCCATCCATTCCGTCATTGCCTTTGCTCCCAAACGCTTCTCATAAAAATCGATTGATGGTTGATTCCACTATATTGGAAGAGGCGGATCGAGAACGAGAATAGTAAAAAGGTCAATGAATGAAGTTGCACCTCATGTTTTGATGAAAGAGAAACGAGTACCTTGAGAACAGACCAATCGAGCCGAGCGCAGCCCTTCTCGTGAAACGGGCATTCCCGAGGAACGTTAGTCACAGTGCTTATTGAAGGTGCAGCCAAAAGCAAAATGGAATGAGGTCTACCTTTTCTTGTGCAACTTTTCCCAAGTGTCCGAAGAAGGCTTTGCCAACCCCGTTGGCTCTATACTCTGGTTTCACAAACAAGTCTTCAAGCTTTAGGGTATGAAATGGATGAGGTGAGGAATGATTGAATTGCAGCTGCAGGACATAAGAGGAAATCCCGCAAGAGTACGTACGTATAGTCCAGGCTTGCCAGTCCAGGTTGAGTAATTGAAGAAATATAATGCGAGACCAATTGCCTCTCCAGGAGCATCGGCGGCCCCGGAGAATGCAAGCAACGCATGTGCGTATGGTATTTCGAACAAGTTCTTGTGAAGCTATCGTTTTTTCGACTCAGCTCATCAATTCATGGCCAATTCGGCAGACACACTGACGAGCTCGGGTGTAGTTTTGACAGAGTCTGGCTCTTTCTCGTAAATTGCCTTTTTTTTAAACCGTCAGTTATATTCTATGGCTGACGTTTCAAGTGCCATTAAAGAACACACGAGACCGATTATCAGTTGCAGAATTGCATTCTGAAAAAAGATGAATTGTGAGAACGACTCGTGGTCGTAATGGTTTGCAAGAATGGCTGTTTATTCTCATACCACGTCCCCAGGCGTTGCCTGTCGTATGTGAAATGTCGAGTTCATCGCTTCGAGTCAGTTGGCTCTGCGATAAATGAGTCGCATCTAAGATAAGGACGAGCAGTCATGCGTACGTAAGCGGGTGGCTGATTCACGACCCTTTGTATACACTTGTTTGTCTGAACCTTAATTACGCCTTTCATCGAACAAAGTGTGCGACAACGACCACATCCTTTGCAAGAGTCCCGTAGCTGTCACCGATCCACGAATCTCACGAATTTTCACTACAATGGACCCAGCAAAGTTGGCCAAGCTCCAGGCTGCAGCAGCCGCGAACAGGATCGGTGAGTTTTACAACCAAGGGGGCCTCAGCAGGCTGCGTTGGGTGTGCTAATTAACGTGAATAATCGCTCGGAATCACAATCACTTTGTTAGGCGGAAAGGGAACTGTGCGAAGAAAGATTGTGCGGAAAACGAAGCCTTCTGCAGCTCAAGATGACAAAAAGCTGCAGGGTGCCCTGAAAAAGCTGAATGTACAGCCGATTCCTGGAGTTGAGGAGGTGAACATGTTTAGAGAGGACGGAAATGTGCTGCACTTTACTGCTCCAAAAGGTAGGCGCGACATTATCCCGTTTCCTGATAGAGTTTATACCCCGGAAATCTAATGTTTACGCTCGAGTTGACCATCTGATTTGGATGTCGTTTGTTGATCTTTCCATTTATTGTAGTTCACGCTGCTGTGGCGGCAAACACCTTTGCAATTTATGGCGCAGGCCAAGTCAAGGAACTCACAGAGCTTGTTCCCGGAATCTTAAATCAACTCGGTCCCGACTCACTTGCATCACTGCGTAAGCTTGCCGAGTCATACCAAGCTATTCAGCAAGGCCAACAAAAGGCTGGTGCTGAGGAGGAGGATGACGATGAAGTCCCAGATTTGGTGGAGAACTTTGATGTTGAGGGAGATGCAAAGGCTGGACTTGATTAGAGATGAAAAAAGAAGATTGGTGTTGCCGAGTTCTGCTTGGGAAGATGGGCTAGGAGACAGGTTGCGGTGAGATGATGCAGCGTTTGGCGTGGATTCTGCGGGTGCAAGGTGTAAGTGCATATTTCAAGGTGACTGCTAGGCATGTATTTCATGGTCTTCTACTCTTTCATTTCACTCGTGCTCTGCTCTGCTTGAAAGTAATATCTCTTGCTGTCCTCTCATCCACCGTCATGCATGCTACCTTGTATTCCGATGAGCCTTACACTCAAGTGTCATGAGTATGAAGCTACAACGACCAGAGATCACGTGCTAGCCAGGGTGAGATTGCATTCAGGCCATCACACATCTTATCGCACCAACCATGACCATACCCTCGCTGGATGTTACTACTCCACCAGGGCCAGAACAACCACCCCAGCAGGAGCAGGAGCAGCAACCACAACAACAGCAGAGAGATGCCAGCTCACAACCGTCTCAAAAGCAAATGACAAAAGCAGAGCGTCGCGAGCTTCAGGAGAGACAGCGAGCTGCAAAGCTGCTACAGAAACAACAGAAACAAGCAGGTGCCCCTGCATCTGGATCAGGTGCCAGCAAAGGGGGCCAGGGTGGCGAGCCATCTGCTCCCGGACCATCAAGAGGCAACAAGACACCTTCTGCTCCACAGAACAAGAAGACTACAGGTGGCTTTGATGCGGTCAACACGGGCAAGCACGCTGCAGGGACGGGAACACAACAGCCAGACGACACTGCGAACGGAAGATCGCGAGGATTAGAGATTTTTTCTCATTTTGGCCTGCCCAAGACAGTTGGGCACACCGTCAAGGGCGATATACATCCCGTCATCGAGCGCTTAGCTCTCTTGTTTTCCGAGTTCAAGATATGCGGTGCAAATGCTCGATGTATCGCGACACTGACCGCTTTCAAGACTGTATGCACTTTTGTTTTATTTCTACTCTGGCCTTCCTGGTCAAAGGGTTGACAATGTAGATTGCCCCAGGTGATTCAAGACTACACGACACCTCCGCACAATACCTTATCGAGACATCTAATGACACACCTATCGCCGCAGATATCTTTCCTTGTTTCCGCCCGGCCCATGTCGGTATCCATGGGCAATGCTATTCGCCAACTAAAGTTGGAGATCAGTGGCTCTGATATTGACATGGTTGAGCAAGATGTAGGTGGCCGTGATGCTGTATATGCTTTTCTCTGATTTTTTTTTTCCTAGGCCAAAGACGACTTGTGTCAGAAAATCGATAATTACATTCGAGACCGAATTATTGTCGCCGATGAGGTCATTGAAGAATTCGCAGCACAGAAGATCAATGACGGTGACGTTATCCTTACATATGCCAAGTCAGATGTTGGCTCTTTTCCCAAGCCTGCGAATGACTGATCTGGGGTATTTAGATCCTCAGTGGTAGAGAAAGTCTTGATAAATGCCCATAGGGAAGGTAAAAGGTTTTCTGTCATCGTGGTTGACTCGCGGCCTTTACTTGAAGGTAAAATCAATCGTAGTGTCATCACACGCCGCATATCAAACCTGAATTGCAGGCAAGGTGCTTCTCAGCACATTGACATCAACGAATCCTCCTATACCCTGCACCTACACCCTTCTCCCCGCACTTACGTCTGTGATGACCGAAGTCACAATGGTGCTGCTTGGGGCTCACTCTCTTTGCGCCAATGGCGCAGTGTATTCACGGGCGGGGACAGCATTGGTAGCCATGATAGCCAAAAGTTACAGTGTTCCGGTTGTCGTCTGCTGCGAGACGTATAAATTTAGCGATGCCATTGTCCTTGATGCATTTGGAAAAAATGAGTTGGGTAAGTCGCGGTTCAATGTATCTGATCGTTATCTGAAATGATCACAGTGCCAGCACAATTCGCAAAAGCCCGTAGTGGTTCAACGGTACCGGCCCCATCTCCAAATCTTGAAGTTTTGAATCCGCTGTATGACCTCACACCACCAACGTGTATAACAGCAGTGGTCACGGAAGTTGGACTTATTCCGCCCAGCAGTATTAGTTCGATACCACTGGCACTCGGAAGAACGTCGATATAAATCAGTTTCTCATGATGGCTGTACAAGCGGATAATTGCTGATCACTCTGCAGAGTCTGAGATTTATTGAATGCTAATTGTATATTTGCATTATCAATCTGACCGCAGACCGCTTGATTGCTTCTGGACTGATGGGGAAGTACAACTCTTATGGGTATTCTCCGCAGATCGGACCGATACTGTTTCTGGCCTCAAATAATGTTGAATCTTTTTGATTATTGCCCTCATGGTATGTCTCGTACCAACCAAAACGGGATTCTCTATCAATTCTACCTGTGCTTTACTCAGAAGGCGAGCAATTAAACCGATGGACGATTAGTAAACCACCTGACTTCTCGACATGTTTCTCCATGCATTGGGCGGACTTTGCTTCTCATTGAATGGACTCAGGGAAAGGTACATGAGAAGCTAGACCCTTCTTTCAGAATGAACGTGTTCTCTCCGACATTCACGCTAAGGGACAATCTTTGACAGATGTGTATGACGTCAAAGTACGCTGGCTCCGCAGACTGGCACCGAGTTTCTGATTGTCACCCACACGGGTCACTTTCTAGTCATCGGTGGCATTCGTTAGGTATTGCCTCTCCATCAGATTTTCTTTCGCCAGATGACAGGTGGGGTCATCTGAATGACGAATTAGTTTATCATATGATATGGTGCGTTTATGTGGGCTACTGTGTATACGTGTAAATGGCCAGGACACTAACCCTAAGATTTATTAGATGTGCTAAAAAAAAGGGCCTCGGTGTTCTCAACTTCACAACGGCACAAATCTCAGCCCCCCATCAACGGTTCTCACCTGCATCCGTGATGTAGGCCATCCGACTTCGACAATAGGGTATTTCGAGCTATCGGCCAGATCAATGGATCCATAACCTTCGACAAGTTCGTAAAGCAAATTATCCAAGCCTTCTGACACGGCAGAAAACAAAGTATTCGTGGTAAATGGGCCATTTTTGAAGGCTGGCGTGATCGTCAAGCAAGTGAGAGCCGGCTGTCTCGAGCTAAAACGCAAAAGTGACCCCTGTTTGGCGTGAGAAACTGGCAAACCAGGAGGTGCAGGAAATCTACTGACGACTGTCTGACGCATCTCCATCACATCTAGCTGCTGAAAATGAGGAACTCCTTCGGTGGTGTCGTTGATGTCAATCGTGAGCCAACGCAGTTGCTCACACTTTGCGAGGCAGCGAGATGCACCTTCGCCAAATGACCATCTGCTTGCATACGCTGTCTCGACACGCAGGATTTCGATAGAATCGCAATGATTTGGCAGAGCATCGACATAAAACTCGTCCGCAAGCCTGTCGCATGACGTCTGATCCGTAAATGTGCATCGGGTAAGTTCTAGACGTTTTATTCCCTTGTAGGACGAGAGGTACTTTATGAAAGCGGTGGAAATGGAGTCCGTGGCTAACTCCCGAAGGTGTATTTGGGACGATAATAGTTCCTCAAATATGAGATGCTCATCGGTGCTATAAAAGGTATGTTCCTGTTCAGCCAAAGGACTTGACTCTCGGGGTAATAGGTTTTTTCGGAGGGTCAATGAAACAAGGTTTCGGAAGTGTGGTAATATTCCCGCGTCCAAACGAACATGCCAGTTCACAAGGGTCAGGTGACGTAGGGGCAGCACGGCTCCAGGTTGTAGGCGGGCCAAGAAGCTGTGTAAGGTAGGATTTGGTGGCGTGACGGCTTTTGACGGTAAGGCGGCGCGAATCTCCAAGATAAAAAGGTCTGGGCTGCGGCCGATTGTCTGGGCAACGTGTTCTACAATTTGAGGGTAAGCTGAGTGATGTGCAGGTATATTGGATATTCTGATTTTTTTCAGATTGGAAAGAGAGGGAAAATACAGGTTAGATTGGGTGAGATCTCTCTCCCTGAAGCCAGCACCGAGTTCCTGGAGTTGACTGTATGATGTAAGTGAGCGAAGGACAGTGTCCTTCGCCCAAGTTGGATTGTCGTTGTACAGCGCCCAGCTGGTATGATGAGCGAGTCGACGTAAGAGAGGAATAAGAAAGAAGACGAACAAGAAGATGGAAATACATACACTATGCCTTGTACGTTCTTCATAGCCATGAGAGCCGGTTCAAGATACTCTCTTAGGAGTGCATTAGCCCTGTTAACCCGCTCATCTTCACGGTCATCCCCCTGACCAACAATGAATCTTGTGTCTTGCAGATGCGACAGAGAACCGATGGCGACTCGTTTCGCGTGCCTGGCTATCGGAAGTGAGGAATACGCGAGACCGTGTAGCTGTCTGACCGTCATGTCGATCCCGTTACTCTTGATGTCGATCAGGATCCGTGCGAATAGTTGTGGTTCGACAAGTCTGTTAAGTTCGCGGCATGTGGCCCGCAAGGACCGTCGGCTGCCAACCGCCTAAGTAATGGCGTATGTGGTAAGCAAAGAGCGCTACGGAAGGAAACAAGCCAACAGCAAGTTGAAAACGCCATGAAGGTTGTGGAGGAGAGGTGAATACGGAATTTGAATCATCATGGGAAACATATATTTACCTCTTCACTGATCCTCTCGATTAGCTCCGGCGCAAGGTATAGGATACCGAAAATCATTCGCTAATGAAAGAAATGTCAGGGTCAAGTAGTCGAGAACGACGGAAGCAAATTTCGAAACGGGGAAGGAGAGGAATAGGGACAAGCCCCTTATATTGTTGTTCTCGCGTTGCGCGTCCAGCAAACGGGCTGTTTCAACGGTTTAACTGATCTTAAAAGATACCCGAAGTTATTGATTTGAATGCAGATAATCACCACCTGTACGTTCCCATTCGATCCGTCGGTGCTTGTAAGTTGGAGCGCGTGATGAATCCGAGGAGTTTGTCACGTAACCTTCATCGTACCTTGCACACTTTAAACGTTCTATACGTACTTCCGTTTGGACTCGTGATGCTGACACGAGTTGGAGGGACTAGCGATATGTTATGGCATGGGGAACGTGTCTATCGTGCATTTGAGTAAGTGGGCTTTAATAAGGAGACGACAGGTGAAGCTGAAGAGTGATTGAGGTGATCAGGAACTCTGGGGATGACAGGTTGTCAGCATTTAAAAATTTCTGCGCAGGACAAGAATATCACGCTTCATGCTGGGAGCCATACTTGAACGGTGCTCGCAGTGTGATACATTATCACCGCATTTGGAGCACCCAGAGACACGGTGACAAAATCATATAAAGTGTATTGACATGCAGCGCACACAGTGTACACCAGATAACGTAACGTAAGATAAACTACCCATCGGAACAGGTTTGATTCAAGAGGAGCCAGAACATTCCTGTCCTCTTTCTCCATGCATTCCCAGCATTACACCATATTGATGTACGCCTCTCGACGCCACCGCATGCCAACGCAAAGGAGAGTGCCTGTGGTCTAGGTCAGTGTTAACTCTGGGCCAAATGGGGAAACTGCGATGGTCTACAGTATATTGGCCTTGATGTGGATCCACTAATATCAGTAGAGACTCCACAATGATCCTCAAGGCTAGGGAAAAGGCGTGGCAGAGCTACAGCTACCTTGAAGTCGGGACATAATGTTGGTGAGGAGGATTGTCGTGAGCAACCCTGTTTGCCAAGATTTCTCCAACGTTAGACTGACATGTCGAAGCCTGCCTGGTGTTTCAGAGTACTACAACAAGACGGAAGAAATTAGATGTGATATCACCTGGCGAGAGACAGTGTCTGGGTTGGGGCTTGTCAGGAAATCGCGTGTCTGGAGTTCCTGCGCATGCAGACACTCATTCCCTAACAGTTGGGCGTCGATCGTTTGTGGGCGATCGTTTGTGGGCGATCGTTTGTGGGCGAGTCAATATTACCAACCAGGCACCGCGGCAACTCCCAAGTGGATAAAGACTCCCATCTCTTGCACATATTGTCTTCTGCCACGACAGCTTTGCGTGTTTATTAATATCGGAATGTTCCCAACGATAGGACGAACCTCATGTGGACTGTACATAAAACGAAATCGTGATCAATCTGGCGCTGTCGGGTACGGCATCTTCATCAGGTCCACAGGATTTCCCGCGTTTTTTTCGTCCTCGTTAATGACTCACGTTTTGAAGGCATTACAAAAACGGTACAGCCATCGATAGACCGTCCCCGCGGTTAAAAACACGCATCCCATTATCTTGTGGCAGGCATTTCCGGAGGCTTGGCTGGCGTTGTCCGTTGGTTCCCACGGTGAAATAGGATTGATGGTATGTGAATGCACACTGAGCAGGACTCGAACGTCGAAGACTTTTCGTGCATCAGTGCCCGACTCGGACGGTTGGCGAATAGCTTGTGTCATAATCTGACACATCCAAGTCGAGCCCAAGTCGACGATCCCTGGTCATAGTATCCCTGAACGCGATAAGTGGTACGAACCTGAATTGCTTTATTTCAGTTTGACCAACATTCGAAATCCCACCATGTGCTTGATCGGTTTCGGCAATGGTCTAGAACACATGCATGGAGATCAGGTTCGCATAATGGAGTATCAAGAAGCCCATTTCATTCATCCTTTTGCTACCGGCGAAAGGGCGTGTTGAAGAGGCGAGCGTAGGTGATGCGGTCATACGTATGACAGCGTGGGTCGCTAGTTCCGATATATTATGGTTGACGTTGTCGGCGATGTCTGTTTTGAATGGAACCAGTAATCGTTCTCTTTTGCTGAATATTAGCATAGGGTTTGAATTCAATTATGATGCCTCTCTCTTCACTTTTTTCTTCCATAAATAGGCTGTCGTGAGAAACGTTTTCACCTTCATTTTGGCGTCCCCTCTCCTTGTCATCAGCGCTCTCCTGTTTCCTTCGAGCGAGCATTGGGTCGCCAACTGTGGCGTAAAATGCGCCTTAGCCGTTTGCATTGGATCCAATTCGTCGTTATGTTATGACAGCTTGGGAAAGCGCATAGCGCTTAACGCTGGAAGTCGACTGCGGTTTCGTGCGGGTCGCGAACGAATGGGGTTTTGACGGCAAGAGCGAGAGCGGTCGGGCAACAAGCCAAACCTTGGGGTCAGCGCGCAGCGATTTTAATTGATATTCGCAACGTCAGACAATAATCGCTCAATAGTGTCCTGTGGTCGTTATTCTCAATAGCGCACTGCAGAAGATAAAGACGGCACTCACCAGGCATTAGATTTGGACAACGCAATTCAGACGCGAAAACAATTCGGACGCGAAAATATCATTGAAGCGTCGCGTATTAACGGTTGCCGGTCCGATAACGCGTTTTTAAGAGCCAGCTCGTCTTACGTATCACTTATCGAAGGACTAAATATACAGTATTGCGTAGAATGTACTTGCACTACATCTGTGTATACATGAATGATGATCACAGGAGACTCAGAAGACGCAGCGCCCAGTTATTACACTTCGTTTCGAAGCATGACACTAAAGCATGGTTCGCAGTATGGCTTCTCTCCACGCTGGAAGAACGATGGGTCATCAAACGGTTTCTGACAACTCTGTAGGGCGAAGAAATGAGATCGATAGTGTCGCCAAAAGGCATGCAAAACACACCTCACAAACAAAACATGCCCAACACCACTTGCCGCCCAACGCCTCAACGGCACGATCACCGTCTCTAATACTCTTCTTGCACCGCTTACACTTGGGTAACCGCAAACGCACATGGCACGTTTCGCAGTATGGGTGTCCACGGTACACAGTAAAACCGACGTCGTCCGACTCAAACTCGCCATCTCCGTTGAGAGCCAGTTCTCCACTCCGCTTTTCGCTCTGGTCAAAAGTGGCAGTTGAAGGTGCAAGGAACGGATCCCCACATTCAGCGCAGAAAAAGTGTTGCTCATGGTACGTCCGTTTGCCCAGGGCTGGGTCGTCAAGACTAATGAATCGCTCTTCGATGATGGCAGTTTCACAATGGTAGCAGCGAGGTGCAAAGTGCTACCGAAAAATAAAATGAAAGTATGTTAACATGCTTGTTGAACTCAAGTGGAAAAGACAGGGGAAACAAACCTCGTGGTAGTCCAAGTGGCAGTATGGCCTCCCCTCATGTTCGTACGAGCTCACATGCTCCAGCAGTGTGTCGCACACTGAGCATCTAAAACACCCGGGATGCCAACGCATTCCCATTGCATTTACGATGCGACCAATGATAGGTCCACTGCATCCGCCGCACGACAGCCCACCTTGATTCCGGCGTACCACTGCACCAGGATTAGCACCAGCAGGAGCGGGAGCAGATCGCGCTCGCTGTTGTGGCGCTCGAATCTGAGGTTGTGCTCGTGACGCGTCGTCTGGTCCGGAAACGGATATACTGGGTGCCCCACCATTGTTGTTGCCATCCTCTGGACCTGTGAAGCTGATACCAGGAACTTCAAACACCTGGACCCGTGGAACAGCAGCTTGAGAATCGGCATCCTCTTCTTCCCCGTGCCCTTGTATACGTATGAGTGGCATTCGAGGAGAAGAGGCGGGGGCTGATGCAGGTGTTTTCACCGTCCTCCGTGGATTGTCCGTAACGCTGATCACGATTCCAGGGATAGCGTCACCACTCTCCTTGCCGTCATTGCTTCCCGTTACTTCTGTGGCACCGCGTGAATTGTCTTCCTCGCTCTCAGTTCCACTGCCGTATGCACTCCCAACGACACTTGCAGCTTTACCCATACGAGGGATATCAGCCACCCTGTCACGTCCGCCAACGGGTGCGGGAGACTCTATAGGCATCGACAAAGGTCGATAGACATTACGCTGCGCTAGTGGTGGCTGCTGCGAATGTTGTCGTTGGTGTGATGACGTTTTCTGTCGCTGCTGCTGAGGTGGTTGGGGAAGTGGGTGCTGTGAATGCTGGGATTGTTGAGGTTGTGATTGGCGTTGTTGTACTGGAGGTACTGGTTGCGGCAACGGATGACGAGCTTGTTGCTGTGACTTTTGCCCCTGCTGCTGCTGCCGCGGTAACGAAGCTGCCGCTGCATTTGTTTGAGGGAGAGGTTTTCGCTGCTGTTGCTGCTGTGGCAACTGGGGTTGAACCTGTGGATTCAGTCGTATCCCTTGTCTCTCCCGAGCCTCCTTCAGAATCTGTTGCGCTCGTTCACGACCCTCTGTAGGCTGAGGAGGGAGCTCACGCCGCCGTGACGATGCAGAAGACTCCGGGGCAGGTACTGGGGGAGCAGGTGGTTGAGGAGGGCCATAGCTACCATTCACAGGTCTATGTCTATTCCCCATCTCATTGTTATTGACACTGTTGTTGTTTGATGGCAGAGGGCGGTGTTGGATTTGAGAAGATGTCTGCACTGACTGCTGTTGTTGCCAAAACGCTTGCGATGAACGAAAATCAGGGGGCCCCGATAACGGCTGGGTATATCTGCGAGTCGGCTCTTGGGGCCGGGATTGTACAAGACTTTGAGCTGGAGCCTGTACCTGAGATTGCTGAACACGGGCGCGAATCTGTTCGTATGCGCTCCTTGGGGCCGATGGCGCTGCAGTTCGAGAAACCATGTCTGTTCCTATAGAAGGCAACGACCGAGTATGGGAATGCGACGAAGAGGAGACGGCCGGCGAAGGTGTGCGCTTAAGCGATGGAGGTGGAGGATCATCTAGATTCATATATTTCCTTTCACGGGCTTTATCAGACACTGAGGTATATGAGGTGGTTGGCGTCGAGTAAGCGGACGCTGGGGTAGATGAAGTTACAGACGTCGTTGTCGACATGTACGATGCACGTGCTGCTCCTGCATCAGATGGAGCTTGAGAGCTAGGCTGTGAATAGGATTGAAGTTGGTGGGGTTGATAGTCGAAATATCCATTCTCCCGCTTTGAAGGAGACCCAAAGCCGCTAGTGGAAGGGGCGGGAGTGACATTCGAGGCAGCTGGCGTTCCTGGAGTTCTAGGCAAACGGGGCAAGTCGGCGGGCCATCTGTTTGGCATGGAAGTCATAGGAGTGCTGCGCGCTGGATTGGAAAGAGAAGAATGCGATTGCCTTGTGTAGTCCTCGCTTCTCGACAAACGGTGCTGCGGATGGTGATCCTTGCCACGATGGTCTGCGTAATCATCATTTATACCGAACGAGGCAAATTCTAGAGACATGCCCTTGGTCTTCCTCTTGTCAGATTTTGGAGAGGTGGAGAGCCGGTTCTTGGGCTTCCTTCGAGTGTCGTGTTCAGACTCCTCTTCACTCTCTTCATCTTCTTCGCTGTTCTCTTCCTCCTCGGATTCCTCCTCCTCATCTCGAGCTTTCCGACTTTTCGTCGATCGCTTCTTCACCGTTGTCTTTATTTTACTCTTTGATTTGGAACTCTTTCCCTTCCCACCCTTCTTCTCAGCGCCTTTGAGCCTCAATTTCTTACTCTTCTTGGGCGGAGGTGATTCTTTCTCCTCCTCCTCCTCCTCCTCACTGTCCTCCTCACTGTTCTGATCACTCTCACCTGTAGCCTCATCATTCTCCTCGCCCCATTTGGGGTGATTATGATGGCCTCTTGTCCGTTCTGCATGACGTCCCGCTCCACCACGATCGTACATCAACGAATATTCATATGCAAATGCGGGAGCATAATCGCTCGATCGACGGACATCGGGAGCTTGGAGCACTAAAACTGCAGGAGGAGTCGGAAGAGCAGTATCCGGGTGGCCCTTCTTTTTACTCTTGTGCTTTGGGTTATGCTTCACACACGCGTCGCGGTGCAGGGATGAAGGATGTTGCCGTTGTGAGCGAGCGCGCCTATGTGTATGGGATGGAAGATCGAGGATGCCATATTGCGGGCTCGATGAAGCGGATGAAGATTCTTCCTGTTCAGAACTGTCTTGTTGGGATTCAGACTCCTCATCTTCTTCGTCCTCCTCGTCGTCTTCGTTCTCGCCATTATCGGAGGCGGGGGCGCGTGCGCGCCATGCATTCATTGGTTTTTTTGCCTGACCAATATGGTTGTTATTGTAGGAAGGAACTGAGGTAGGCGGCGGTGCGAAGGAGGCAGGTCGATTGTTCGGTGCGGGTGGTTGATTAAACTGATGAACGTGGTGGTTATAATTGTTGTAGTTATAGTTAAACGTGCGACCAGTTACGCTGCTCGCGGTAATACCGCTACCACTGCTTGAGACCGTGGTGCCCACGTTATTATTGGTAGTGGTAGAGGTGTTGGTGGTAGTAGTGGTAGTAGTCGTGGTGGAGGTGCGTGCGGTTGGAATGGGAATGGGTATTATTGCCGGGCCTACCATACCCATTTCTGCCTGTGTAAGCCATTTCTTCTTTGGAAAGACTGGTGGGGGCGGTTGCTGGCCAGAAGCCGGAGACGAGTGCAAGTTGCGTTTCCAGAGAGGAATAAACTTGGAACCATCAGCGGGGGTGGCGAGAGGCGGCAGCACGCGGTCTGGATCCAAATGAGCAGGGCGCAGAGGGGGAAGGTTGTGGGCGGGAGCTGGGAGAGGCCGACCGTTGTTCTCGTCGGCGTTGAGAGGCGGTGGACGCTGTGGAAGACGTTGTTCTCGCTGTTGAGGAGGGCGATGACCGAGCTGTTGATAAATGTTCATTGTGGTCCAGTCCCAGGGCGAGGCCGTCTACCTCATGAACCTCAACCTGCTCCGCTTTCTCCTTCGTCTCCTCCGTCGTTTTGCGGGTCTTTTCAGTTTCATAAGGTCACTGCTAAGACGACCCGCAAGACATACAACAGAATCGAAAAGCAGATGCTATTCTGACTATCCCAATAACCTGCCTTTGCTGCCGTATGACCATCAGCTCCCAGCTCTTGCCACGACCGATGCCACAAGCACACCCCCAACCGATACTCCAGGCACTCTAATAGTGCCCTCTTCGGCCTCTCCTGAGCCTATGCCAACCAAGAGTGACCTGCCTAATCTTGCTATATCCGACCATGTACCAGGTCTGGTCGCTGTGCACGCCACCGAATACCAGAGGTACGACAGAGGGATCACCCAGTAAGTTCTATCCAGCGTCCGGTGTACTTCAACTGCATGGTCACACAGTCCTGTATATTACAACGACGTATCCGAATTTTGTATTGAGCCTCTGACTTTGACTTTTGAATCGTGAGTATCACGTCCCGCTCTGCACCCTGCTTCCACTCATTTCAACCTAGACCTCAGGACGTTGACCATCGCTGGCAGCGCCGCTTCCATCCCGAAGGTGCACCATATTTTTACGACACAAAACGAGTGCGCAAATATCTAGCATTCAAAGATCTCATGTAACCTTACACACACGATAGCATGTCCTGACTGATGCATACATCTGCAACCAGTCCATTCGCGATATCGTCGATGATTACGTCGACAGAATTGAGCGTTTCATTGAGCAGAATCAACTCACGCAACTTCTTCCAGAGTCAAGAACTCTTGTATTGGAAATCCGCAGGACTGGGCGTTGCGGCTACTACTTTGTCGATCATGACAATCAGTGTTTATTCTGGTTGGAACCCTATGACGCTATCGACATGATTGATCACCTCAAGGTCAAAATGACAGCACCTCTTTTCGGTGCGTGCTTCCGGATCAACTATCATTGCCTTCCGTTGATGATGAGCTTTAGAGTGGGAGATGAAGTCGCAATACTGGTAATTCTCCAATGTTCTATTTGAATCGACTCATTTGAAGCATAGGTTCCACAACGAACTATTCCCAGACGATATACCTATGTCCCGTGCAACTCTCAAGACATTCAAAAACTGGCTGCTAATCTATGCTGCAGGTATGCGATTATGACTTGAAGTAGCCATCGTCTGATGCTTTTCTTTAGACCTGATTTCATCCGAGCAGAGTTCCTCAAACTATTCTCTAGAAGAGCTCGAAAAAATACTGGCTCTTCTCGGCGATCTCGATGCTGATGCCATTAATGGAGACCAACGTGGGCTCTATCTTTCTCCTGAAGAACTGGCGTTCTGAACTTGCGAATTCGTAGGTGATGATGGCGTTCGTATGTCAGGTGCAGCATGGCTTGTATGTGCGTACTTGGTCCTTATTCATCCATGGCTTGATTGAATACGAAAACTCCGTACAGACCGTGCAATGTCTAGGATATGTACGTTCAATTCCACCGCACCGCACTTTAATCCGTTTTGACTCCCTTACTTTGTGGCACTTGACAGGCCACAATCGATTCCTCAACCTTTATGGTCAACACGGCGCACGTATAAATCGAGATCAATCCATCCATGAGCCTAGAGCTAAGGGCCTCCTCATAAAAATTATATCTCCTATGCTATTCTACGGCCCTGGTCAGCACTTCAGTAAGCTCAGCGAAATCTCAGTCGATTCAATCGTGCGGAGGACGGATTGGACCAAGTTCTCGGAAGACGTCATCAACGAGTGGAAGAACCATACTTTGCTTGTGCGTTGCAATCCGATTTGCCATCTCCTTCATTTTTGATGGATCTGACGCTATCATACACACCATCGTCGCGGCACAGGCAACCGTGCTGTTGAATGCGAATGTAGCTTTCCTTGCGATTCAATCCGTTGACAGTCAGACATCTGTGTTTGGGCATAGATCGTCTGCACAAAGAGCGAGCTATGTTTCCATTATTGCCAGTATAGGTGCTGTGGTTCTTGGTTTGGTGCTTGTTAGGTTGCATGATAAGCGGCTCAACGTACGTGCCGTCTTGGGCTTTGACTCCAATCACCTTTGAATTGGTCTGTTAGATGAACTTTTTGGCAAATCGTAGTGCATCTGTGATTGGCTTGGAGTTGGTGGCGATACTTTATGGTCTACCCTACGCTTTGGCCATGTGGTCGTAAGTGCTTGCCTCCTGCAGCTATGCGCACTCATCGCTGTTGCACTCTTTATACAGAACTTTCTCGTTCTTTACTGCTTTCTCAATCATGTGCTTCTCATCTGGGGATGTGGTTACAGACGTGCTTATTTCCGTGTCATGTCTTCTCGTCATGCTCTTATTGGCGTGGACGATATCGACATCATTTGAGAAGACGCCATATTGGAGATTCTCGCTGCTGGTGTGGTGGGACGAGGTCAAGGCCTATGTCGCTCTTTTATCCAAGCGTGCACGGAGTAAAGATCAACTTTCCATTGGATGTTCGCCGTTGTGTTGTTGATGCGTGGTTATGGATCGCTGGCAACAGAAGCCATAGCCGGAGTGTTGGTGCAAGTCTCAAATATGCTTTATCGTATTCTTTCCACCTGTGCTTGTATGGTATAATTGTGATTGGGTTGAGTGCATAACAAACAAACACAAATACTGTCAGACTTCCACGTACAGAAAAAAAAAAGAATGTGGCAGGCGTTCATTCGCTTTGGAGAGATTCTTCGAGGGTTGCCTTGCATACGTTCAACGGATATTGTTCTGGCACGAGGGACCATGAGGCTCCAGATATACCATAATGGCGGTATTCACTTGAATTTTCCTGACAATTGGTCTTCGTTTGCCTGGATATGACGCTTGGTGGCATTAAATGAGCTCGGAATGTGCTCAAAGATTGTTAGATGAGTGGTGAATATGAGATATATCCGAGGGAGAGAGATAGTCAAGGCGTGAATGGATATATTAGGTATCCCACGATAGCGTCCACAGACGTAAACCTAACGCTCATATCCTCGACCAGTCGACTTTCCTCCCGATTACCAACTCCGCATATTGGCGGAGGCGCCATTCATAAACAATGTCAGTGATGCTCACAAAGTTTGAATCTAAAAGCAACCGCGTGAAAGGTGAATACGATCCTACGTCGGACATTCTCCGTCACTACACGAGCGGTGAATTGACAAAAGGTGCTTGTTCGTTTCAGGGCTTGCTTTCCATCCGACCCAACCTCTGCTTGCGGCGGCGCTGCATAATGGGAGCGTGCAATTGTGGAATTATAGAATGGGTGTGTTGGTAGATCGGTTTGAGGAACATGAAGGTGCCGTTGTCTATTCCACGTCCACTAAGCCGCGCTTTGTTAAAGAAACTGTTTGATCTTATTCGAATATATCGTCTCATTATAGGCCCCGTCCGTGGCGTTGCAATCCATCCTAGTAGAGCACTGCTAGTGACTGGTGGGGATGACTATAAAATCAGAGTCTGGGGTCAGTCTATCCATATATTCTCTTCGCGCGAGCAGCGCGATTTGGGCGCTAGTTCCTAATACATAGCCCTCCCGTAGACATTCGTCCTCAGAACCGACGCTGTCTTTTCACGCTACACGGTCACTTGGACTATGTCCGTACGGTCCAGTTTCATCACGAAATGCCTTGGATTGTGAGCACTATGTTTTTTCCAATTTCCACCACCATGGATATCCGCTTCATGTATCTCTTGCTTACCCTCCATCTAGCTTTCGGCTTCGGATGATCAAACAATTCGGATATGGAATAGCACCTCAAGAAACTGCATCGCGATCCTTACCGGACACTCGCACTATGTCATGTCTGCACAGTTTCATCCAAAAGAAGATCTCGTAGTATCTGCATCGATGGACCAAACAGTTCGGGTATGGGATATATCAGGCCTTCGGAAGGGCTCGCCTAATTCGGGTGGTCCTGGTGGAATGGGTGGCAGTGGGCCAGGCAGCTTTGAAACATTCGATTCGTTTTCCACCGTCAAGTACGTCTTGGAAGGTCATGATCGCGGCGTCAACTTTGCTACATTCCATCCTACGTTGCCCCTCATCATCTCCGCTGCGGACGATCGTGTCATCAAGATTTGGCGTATGAGTGAGACAAAAGCATGGGAGGTTGATTCGTGTCGTGGCCACTTCAACAACGTCTCTAGTGCTCTTTTCCATCCCAAACACGAGTTGATTGTTTCCTGTGGCGAAGACAAGACCGTCCGGGTTTGGGATCTTGCCAAGCGGACCGCGATTCAGACCTTCAGGAGGGAACACGACCGTTTCTGGATTCTTGCCGCACATCCTAATCTCAATCTCTTCGCAGCTGGACACGACAGTGGCCTTATCGTGTTCAAGCTCGAGCGTGAGCGTCCTGCTTTTTCCGTGCATCAAGACACCTTGTACTATGTACGAGACAAGTACGTACGCGCCTTTGATTTTGCAAACGGCTCGGATATTGGCTTGTTGAGCGTGCGCAAGTTTGGAAGTCCGTATATGCCCCCAAGAACGTTGAGTTTCAACCCGGCAGAGCGAGCAGTTCTTTTGACCATCAGCTCCGATAATGGTCTGTATGAGCTCACAGCGCTTCCACAACAAGTGCAAGGAGAGGTCAAGGATTCAAGTGTCGATGGCAAGAGAGGAGGTGGTCAAAGTGCAATATTCGTTGCGAGGAACAGGTTTGCAGTCTTGAATAAGACAAACCAGGTGAATATGATTCTTCTAGGAGCGCATATATCCTCCTTCTGACAAGAATATTACATTCATGGGTTAAATCAGCTCATTGAAGTTCGCGACCTGTCCAATTCTGTGGTAAAGTCAATAAAGGCACCGGTTCAAACAAATGAGATATTCTACGGCGGTACAGCCTGCTTGATTTTGAGCTCTACTTCGAGCGTCGTGCTGTACGATATCCAACAACAAAAAACGATCGCCGAGGTCAACAGTCCACCCGTGAAATATGTGATATGGAGTGCGGATGGCCAGATGGTAGCTCTGATGAGCAAACACAGTGAGTGATGCTACCAACTGGCACCAGAAACTCGCATTTATGGTGAATAGCTATCACCATCGCGAATAAGAATTTCTCACAACACAGTCTGATTCACGAGACGATACGAATCAAATCTGGCGCATGGGATGATTCAGGCGTCTTTATCTATTCGACTCTCAACCATGTCAAATACTGCCTATCACAAGGGTGCGTTAAGCCTATATCTTTTAGACCTATCCAAATTTATGCAACTATCTCTTTGTAGTGACCATGGTGTCATCTGCACATTGGACAATCCTGTCTACCTCACGCGTGTCAAGGGCAAGACGATTTACTGTCTTGATCGTTCAGCACGACCGCGCACAATCACGTTCGACCCGACAGAATATCGGTTCAAGCTGTCGCTGTTGAAGAACAATTATGACGAAATGCTGTACATCATCAAAACGTCGACTCTGATGGGTCAGAGCATTATCGCCTATTTGCAACAGAAAGGATTCCCCGAGGTTTCCGTTTTTCCTTCTTACATTGTGTATGGACTCATTTTGGTTACCTAGATTGCGCTTCACTTCGTGCAAGATACGAAGACTCGTTTCGAGCTCGCCCTGGAGTGTGGTAACTTGGATGTTGCAATGGAAACAGCCAAAGCGATTGACCGCCCAGAATGTTGGGAAAAACTTGCGCAACAAGCTCTCAAGCAAGGAAATCACAAAATCGTTGAAAAAGCCTATCAAATGACAAAGAACTTTGACAAGCTCTCATTCCTCTACTTAGCTACCGGCAGTACGGATAAACTATCAAAAATGCAAAAGATCGCAGATGCAAGAGGCGATCCCATGTCTCGTTTCCATAATGCGCTGTATGCTGGTGATGTAGAGGGTCGAATCGCCGTCCTAAGAGACGTTGGACTTTGTAAGTCTTAATCGTTTGTCAACGCGCCTCCTACTACACAGATTGCACACTAGACCCTTTAGCGTACCTGACAGCAAAGACAAATAGCTTGGAAGAACTAGCTGCGGAAATCCTAGAAGCTGCGGGTCTCACAGAATCTGATATAGACGATATACCCAGCTTTGGAGCGTCCACTCTTAAGCCACCACCTCTTGTCACATCGACTACGAATCTTAATTGGCCCACCGTACCGGCGGCGGAGAACTTCTTTGATCATGCTCTGGCAAACGGAACTCTAGAAGGGATTGAGACGTCATATACTAATGGTGATGCTGGCGCTGGCGCAGCATCATCTGCGCTGGATGCGTGGGCTAGGGAAGAGGAAATGCAGGATGAACTTCCTAGTCCCGAAGAGGGTGGGTGGGAATTGGATGCAGATAATACAGATTTCCAGTCTGCGCAGGATGGTGAAGAGGCGATTGTACCTGAGGAAGATGAACTAGGCGCTGGTGCTGTTCCCGGTGTAAGCGAGACCGATCTGTGGATAAGGAACTCACCGCTTGCGGTTGATCATGTTGCAGCTGGGTCTTTTGAGACCGCCATGCAGGTAATGATCTATCCATGAAGCTGATATTGTTTTGCTAACCGTTGATTCTCAAGCTACTGAATCGTCAGTTTGGCGTCGTCAACTTTACGCTACTGAAACCTCTCTTTTTGTCGACATATCGCTCATCGCACGTTTACATCTCGCCGGTTGCATCTCTACCACCGCTGCAGGTGCACATAAGACGTAACCCATCAGAATCGTCGCCTGGGCGTGTACTCCCTGTCTCTGCACGCTCGTTACAGTCCATTCGCAGCGAACTGGCAGAAGGTTACCGATTCGTGTCAGGAAATAAGTTGGTGGATGCGCAGAACACCTTCCGTTCTGTGCTCCATGGACTATTACTGGTGGTGATGTCGTCCGATGACGAAGCCAAGCAAGTGAGTGATTCGTGCCACATGATGTAGAAGTGATCTCAAGCATTTTGTCAGTGGAGAGAAACTGTAACAACAGCGCGTGAATACTTGCTTGGCGTTTCTATTGAGCTAGAGCGTCGACGAGTCGCGGAACAGGAGCCAGACAATGTTAAGCGTAACCTCGAGCTAGCTGCCTACTTTACACACTGCCAGCTACAATCGCCACACCTACAAATCGCTCTGAGAAGTGCTATTGGTGTGTTCTCGAAAGCAAATAATCAAGCGCACGCAGCAAGATTTGCAAAACGTCTGCTGGAACTCAAACCCGATCCGAAAATTGTTGCACAAGTATGTAAAGATTATTTGTGCGGGGTAGACTTGTTATAACGCTCCCTCTTGCAGGCACGGCAGCGTATTGCGGCGGGAGATCGGAACCCTCGCAACGCCGTTGACATTGCATACGACGAACACACATCGTTTGAAGTTTGTGCTGTCAGCTATAGCCCGATCTTCAAGGGTTCACCATGTGTGCGCTGTCCATACACCGACGCGTCCTACTTGCCGCAATATCAAGGGTCTTTGGATCCCCTCACGCAAGTCACAGAGATCGGCGCAGCAGCATCGGGGCTGCCTGCTGCATGGTAGAATGTGAAAAAGATGGGAGGATGGTCTCGCACATGTTTCTTTCACCCATAGTTTACTTCTGTATGAAGTTGCTGTTTTTTCTAACTCTTCAATGCTTTGCATGCTTCATTCAATCAGTGGAAAGCTAAGAGAAAAGCAAATGATGTATCAATGATATATATTAGAGTATGTAAGCACTTTTCTATTGGCTTACAAATAGGGTTAGGGTTAGGACGGAGAAAGGGCGAAAAAAAAAAATGGCCCACCCAGCCAGAGTGACCGTGGTGGGACAGGAAAATATTGGGACGGTGCATGAGCCGAAGCCCATACAAACTGCAGCCACCCCCTGTATGGACAGGGTCGCCGTGCTATGGGGGATCTCCACAGCCCGCAAGCCCAGGTATCTGAAGGAGCCTACGCCATCAAGGTAAGTATGAAGAGTTCAGATGTCTGTCGCACCCTTTTATAGCTGTGGTTGACCGCGCACGGACCATCACAGGTGTTCAGGTCATTTGGTATGCTGACATAAGCTGTGATGACGGTTACCACGTTTATCAGTAGCGAATCGCCGGTACCACGTTTATCACAAACTACTTGGCGCGAGTAACTGCACTTATTCCCTTTCGACTTCAACTGGCGACGATACGCTGGTATGGGTGTGCTGGGACTCACGCCCTTTCTCCAAAAGACATGGTATGTTTACAATGTCTGATTCGTATGGTTGTGGCATTTTAAATGACTTTGTTGGTGGCATCTTTTAGTCCGGAGGTAATCAAATATTTACCAGACCGTCTCAAAGGACTAGCCGGTAAGAAAATTGTCATGTAAGGAAATATTTATCAATGATACCGTCCTCCACCTTTCCTTTATCATTCTCTTTCTTGGCCGATTCAGTTATTCTCATTTGTAGTGAACGGTCAGCGATGGAACCCTCATAACGCAGCGGATGCATTTCGCACCCAGTCCACATCAGTACCGGCACGTGCTTGGGTGGTACAGACTTGTCAAGGAGTTGGATGAGGCGGGAGTCACAGCTATATGCGTGTTTGACGGAAAGGAGCGCAATCTTGCAAAAGCGCGTGAGGTGCGTCTCTTCTGGAAAGTGTCACTGCTTACCACCTATTGTCGTTCCTTCCAGGATTGCTAATTTTTGACTGTCTCGTGTCTATATGTAGCACGTTCGACGAAAGGAGGCTCGCCAGTTAGTTGCCACACGCAGCTCGCTCGAGTTGAAACGGCTATGGCGTTTGCAGAAACTTCGGGGAATCTGGCAACGATGGAGAGCCCTAAATAAGAGCGACTCTGAACGTGTTTCCCAGCTACTGCAAAGTCTAGACGTTCCGAATCATGTTGCCACAGATGCAGAACCGACTCGCGTCCCATTCGTACCATCCGAGCTTGAATCAACAGCAACCGTCGGGAAAGATGGTTTGCACTCCGCTTTCATGTCGATAAGCTGTTGCCTGACGCGAAAATTTCAGTACCGACGAGTCAGATGGCCGAACAGTATACCGAACCTCCTGCGAATTTAGCAGAATTGATTCAGGTTCTTCTTGCACCTCACCCCCACTCCTTACTTGTTTATATATCTACCAGGATGAAACACGTGCTTTAGAACAGCCTACGGATAGCGAACTGGCACAAGCTTTACCTCCAACGGCACTGCTGCCCTCATATGAACGCATACAAGACCAACCATTCCCAGTGATACCCCCTACTCCCGTATCTGACCCAGAGACCTTGAATCTTCCACCTGCAGAAATACCCAGAGCCGTTGCTTCTCTGTTCCTAGACTATCACGACAGCATATCTCAGCTTTCGTCACTACCGCCCACTGGATCCCCTAGTCCCGTGATTGCCACAGCTCAAAATGGTGTAGACCTCGAAACTCGAGCTGAATTGCTGATGAGCAAAGCACAGTATCAGCTCACTCTTGAAGAGGGGCAGCTATGGATGAAGATATTTACGCCCCAGAAGCAGCTTGAAGAAACAACCGATGTGACAGTGAATAACCTTGCCTACAAAAGTAGTGTGATGTCTGAGTCATATCGTCGTCGTACATATGCACCAACGTCCAAGACGTATGATGAGAGCAAAGAAATTCTACAAGCCATGGGTATTCCTTGCATCGAGTCAACAGGGGCGTTTGAAGCGGAGGCCCTAGCATCAGCTATCGTTCGTCGAGGCCAAGCAGATTATGTTGCTAGCGAGGATACTGTAAGGATATTGTAACATCCCTAGAGGTCTGCGAGCTCACACACCCTGTCCCAGGACGTGCTTGTGTACGAAGCCCCTTTGCTCCGAAACGTTACCAACCGGAGCGAACCACTCATGGTGATGTCTGGTGCAGACGTACGAACAATCCTTCAACTGGACCGCGACTCGTACATTGACTTTGCTTTGCTGCTTGGTACGGACTTTTCTGAGCGCATTAAGAATGTTGGCCCTGCTCGCGCTCTAAAGTTCATCAAAGAATATGGCTCCATAGAACGCGTCATAGAATCCGAGGTTAAGTATCAACCTCGGTTGCCTACCAAGGCCTATCTGGCCCAAGTAGAATTAGCACGGATGATATTTCGGACGCTTCCCCCTGTCCCGGACGCGGAAGAGCTGGCGCCGAGGCGGCGAGATGATGATGAGGTCATCCAGTTATTGCAGAGATTTTCACTTGGCCGCGAAGTCTTGGAACACGAAGATTGGGATTATCAGGCTGCATTGACTGGTAACTATTTTGCGGATGATCCAAGACTCAACTAGGTTAGGTGCTCTATATTATTCTACCGCTCAAATTGGGCGACATCTGTAATCTATCTGTATGGATTATCATGGCTGCTCGCGAGTGTGAAGTTTGCCATGGGCGAACGGCGAGTCACTAGCTATACATAAGAAGCAATGCCATGGGCATTAATCACGGTCGCGCAACTTCGCACTGCGATAGTGGAACATCTGAGGAAGGAAGAAACCTTGCTTGCGTTTAGTTGGGCCCGTTGAACCTATATCAATGTCCCCTCGCTCAGAGTTTGTCGATCGTTCCCTTCCGCCGCGGCTGTCCTGAGTTGAACCTCTACCGCGAAGCGTTGATGGAACCATTGATGAGATGACAATTTCAACGCTGCTACAGGATGAATTTCTATACAACAAACCCTGCCTATATATTTCCAATAGTACAGTGTCTACCTAATTTCTCAGTTCTGTCTATAAAAATCAATACGTAGATGACAATATACTTAGTCGGTTAATTCGCGGCTCTTTCTTCCATAAGAATCCATAGGAAGATCGTCAGAGCTGCATTCTTGGGGCTCTCTTTGGGGTGCGAGTTCAATTTCATTCAATGTGTCCCTTGGTTGTTGTGTACCCCATATAAAATTGGACTAGTAGAGACTTAGATGTGGCAGGTCAATAAGAAGATGAATTACTTACCAAATTCAAGTCCACAGGCCCTGAGAGCATCTCTTTCAGGCCCTCACGGATGATCAGGTTATCCATAAATGTCTAGTAGAGATCAGCCTCACAGAATAGCATACAGCGAAGAGTAGTATTTACTCACAAGTGTATAAACGCAGCCGAATGGAAAACCGAACAACATGTCAAAGTTTGCTTCTGGTGAAACCACTAGGAAAACAACCAATTTTTTTCAGCTAATCAAGGAGGCGAACCAAGTGAGAGTATCTTACAAAATGCAACAAGGTATCCCATTGCGAATATGGTCGAAAAGACGCCGGTTTGAATTGCTGTGCGAATGAGCCGGTATACCACCTTGTTTGTTCGTCGAATCTTCGTGCGTGATCTGTAAAGAGCAAAGGACAAAACACCTAAAATATATGATGCATTAGAAAACTGACGAGTCTGATCCGCAAACAACGCACCCGCTATGAGGAGATCCACCGCCGTTTGCAACGCAAGCCAACAAATGACGAGCGAATCCAAGGTGGCAAGTTTATCCAGACTGTCTAGCAATCAGTATAGATGTTCTTGATTGCGTGAACACGCGGCGCACTCTTTGATAATCCAACTCCTGGTTATGTCAGACTCAGATAAGCTCGCAGTCCAGATGACAGACACTTACCTAACACCGTATGCAACTCCTGTTGCAAAAGCCGCCAGAGCCATTACTATTATCACAGCGAAGATGATTCTGTTCCGTGTCAACCGATATACGCTATAAAATTGACTGGTCAAAAAAACGGACTATCGGAATAAGCAGCTCAACGGACCGATAAGCTTGGAAAGCATGTGTTGCTATGGCTGCGATTGCTGTTCCTATTGGCGTAAATGAATACGGCCACAGAGTAACTGGCATCACCTGAATAAGTATTTCATTGTATATAAGTAAACACGGCAACGCACCATGAAAAATATCTGGATTCATGTAGTTCTTGACACTTGAGGGAAATAGAAGACGCATGTTAAAGACGACAGAAGATACATATGGCCTTCAAAGGTCTTACCAGTACTCCCATGTCATATAAACCATTCTAAAGCGGAAATTAACTTCATCTATCATGATGGAAAGCTCTTGTACTTACGACCCGCTATGAAACGTGTTGGTAATGCATAAGATCAAGACAATCGTTCTGTTTGCGAGAATGTTTGGATATTCCCTCTATTAACTGCTGCGAAACGCACCTAATCCACATGCGATCATTAAATTCTGTTCACAACCCTCAGGACGTCGTTTACAACAGAACAAGATTTGACTCACTCGCCGAGTGATAGACGAAAATCTGATATGTGATGAGGCCGTATAAGTACGTGTTAACTGTTGGAAATCAACTTGGGCAGTTTCGGCCGAGACGGCGAGCTCACAAAAAACGCCTAAGAGCAAAGCGCCTGAAAAGAGTGAGTGAGATTCCTCAGCATAATCGATGTGTGTAACAATATGAACCACATACCAACTGTTTTATCGTACTCGCCCATGAAGTGCAAATTGCAGGCAAACCCTACGCATATAGCCCTCTTTATATATGTTGCCGCAATTACGTTGGCTTGTAGTGGGCAACATCGTCCTCCGTCCTGCAGATGGATGTCGGGACAACTTTCGCCCTCAATACATCCGTCCAAACAACAGGGCAGCGCGGGTGTGAGGAGGCGAAGCCTTGCTAGAATCACCTTTCAGGGTCCCGAAACTGGGGGCTAAAAGCCACTTGAGTTGGCGGTGCGATCCTGCACCCCCAATCGTTCTCCGATGTATAAAATTTCGTGTGTGAACAGGGAGTCACATTGGCAGATCGGCAGGTTGATTGGACGGTGGAGGCGAAATAAATGCGATCAGTGTGTCGACAGGCCCAGGAGTTGCTGTTAAAGGTGGCAAGGCAAAATGCACGTTTTTGATGAGGTTGTCTGGGGCGAATTGCGAGTGTCATTTGAATATTCGCCGTGTGGCTAAAGTATGATCCTGCAACGGGGTTTAATCGTATACACCTATAGTCAGCAAAAGGACGATAATCGGGCGCAGCAAATCGCTGCGAATATGGGATAATATTCCACAAAGATGGATATGATGGCGTCTGTTGCTGAAACAACGTTGCACCGCTCATTCCTTTGTTGACGACTGTGTTTGAATGAACACATTTAATGACAGTTAAATTATTTGTGCTTGCTAATGGGCTGACTTTACGTTTGTTCGGTGGGTATCCGGGCGTCCGATGAGGGTCCAGCGGTTGTCATATGTGGTTCAGAGGGTCGGCACGAATTGTGGCTTTGAAAATACTGGCCCTTTTGTCAGTCAGTCATTGCAAAGAGTCCCCGTTTCATCACACAAACGCCGAAGATCTCAGGTCAACGGTGGCATTCCCCGTTTTCCAATAATAAAAAAAGGTCGCTGAGGTCCATGCTAGTGGCTGCCATGAACCTTTTTTCCCCCGTGCCGTAATGCTGCTTGAGTGGCCTCGCTAATAGCTCAGATTGTTAAGACAGGGAATCACCAAATTCCATCAAGATACAAACCGATCGCCGTGAAAATCTCCATTGACTAACAGCCTTGCCCAAAACACAAGACCCACTTAAATTGGTTTAACGCAAACCTCGACTGCGTTGACTGCTGACTATCCCCGTGTCGGAAAGGCGCCCACAATTGCCCATACTACTGATGGAAATATCAGACCGCCGCGACCGTGAATTTGCAAATCTAAAAACAAGGAGCAAGGGTCATTGTGCCGTGGACGACGGAGAGCCTGAACGAGAGCAGATGTCTTGGACACGGTAGACAGTGACGATGACAGAAGAACGTAAAAAAGAGGGTTCAACGATCTACTTGCCCTGAGTTGATGTTGGAGCTGTGCAAGGAGCTACATGAAAGAGAAACAAAAAAACAAGGGTGGCATCTATTTTTCGGTAGATTTGCCACCATCAAACGACAAGGCTTCTCGAACACGTCAACGTCAATTATGAATTGAAACTATCCAGCTTCAGTGCGTCTAGAAATATTGTGGAGGTAAGCCGTCGTATTTCCAAAAGTCCGTCATTTTCCCCTGCTGCGAGACGTAGGAGTCCAAGCCTGTGGTTTCAACGTTTCTGGCGTGTGTTCTACCCAAGGAGACTCGGATGACTCTTCCGTCGAGTGAGGTCGACTAGACTGGTTACCATGCTCTTCATTTTTTGGTAGCGATGTTTCCGGAGCCAGCTGTTCTTGTTGCAGTTGCGTTGGTCCAGGTTGGTCCGATTCTATCTGCACCTCATGATATGACGGCGTTGTCTGTGGCTGAGATTGTAGCGGGCGTTCGCCCTCTTGAGCTGCTTGCTGGAGGCCGCGTTTCCGAGCTTCAGCAATAGCTGCAGTTCCCTCTGCAATCAGTTTGGCACGCCTTTCGTTGTCTCGAGCCTCAATCAACGCCGCATTCATTTTCACGCGTTGCAGCCGTTCAAAGTCTGCTTTCAATTCCTGTGCAGTTTCAACAATGTGACTGACTGGATTATATTTCAGGATAGAAATGCACTCTACCTCGAGGGTTGGAGGTTCGTGCCGTGTATGCGTTAACCACGAAGACCACTGTACTGTGAAGCAGTGTGAGGTGCCGTCCCATTAATGTATGAAGGTTTCAAGAGAACTACCCGGAAGCCTTTTCCCTCCTCCTATGTACTGCCACACCTTGGACTGATCCCTATACTCCACTATACGCTTCGTACGCCGAGGATCTTTCCATTCAAACAACACCGGATAACAGACGATGGTGAGGACATCGACAAATGCAGACACAAGCGTTGCAGCACACCTGATGATAGACTAGGGTATTCATAAAACTTGTTCCCTGTGTGGCATCAGTTCAGCGCATTAACCATCAAGTTGGCTTGAGAATGAGCAGAAATGAACCTTCCAAGTCACGTCCAATACATCGCGTCTTTTAACGCTGGTGAGTTCTCATCGTACAAGTGTCAGTAGTTCTGCATCTCACTGGATTCCTGATAGTCTGCCAGATGCGCCGCAAGAGCGACATTTCGCGTCAATTCCGCAGGTTGAGAAAAGCGTATGACGGAGGATTATGTAAGCAAGCTACGGTCCGATACGCCACAACTGCTTGCACCTGCTCATCCCCTCCAGAAAGGTCACCATTTTGATTGAAATCTGTTTTGATTGAACTAAAGTAATGACTCGTGTGTATTCTAATGTCTTGCTGTGATTTCTCTCCGGTTCATCACCAATGTCAAACGTGGAAGATCAAGCGATTGATGAAGAGACTCCCCTGTTGTCGAATGCTGGAGGAGGAACTAAGCGCACTCCCCTACCAAAGCTGCAGATAGCTATTGTATTGTTTTCGCCCTTTGTGAAACAATAGCCACTCTGTCCATTTATCCTTATATAAATCAGGCATGTAGTAACTATCCTGCCCGTATAGCCATTCAACACTTTCAGCACTCCGGTATGACGCTACCAACCGCAGTTCCAACCCACACGTACGCAAACTCTAAGGAGTGCAGAACAAGGCGCTTCGCTTCATAACGGGAGCCTTCAGCACCACGCCAATAGGATTCATGGAAATCGTCTCAATTCAAAAGCAACATCAGGAAACTCGATTACGCTCTCGTGGTGCCCACCCCACGTCGGCATCCCCCACAAAACGGACACGTCGACAAGCTGGCCAAAGATGCCCTTAACCAACCGGTGGGGCGCTTCTTCTCATCAGGCCGCATGCGCAACGTCATAGACGACAGACTATACAAATCGTGGAACCAACTATACTCGGGCAGAGAGTACCGAGGCAACAACACACTACCGTTCAAACGCAACAAAAAACCGTGGATCCTCAGCAAAGGGCGGAAGAACGCCTTCTACACGATTACGGACAACGATGTCCAAACGTTCGCTCGCTTCACGCGAGCTTTCTCGGGGCACGGGCCCACAGGAGAGTACAGCTTGCGATTCCGCCAGCACGATCCGCAGGCGTCGCCCAAGTGCGGCGGATGCCATTTCCCGCTACAGAGCCGAACCCACATTCTTACAGAATGTCCCAAATATAGAGCTAAGTACACATCCACGGAACTCACTCCGTTCATTGACAACACAGTTGCAGAAGTCATAAACTTCCTCAAACGAAACCCCACGGCGTTCACGTTCGAGGATATCGTATTAGTCGACCCCCCATGAGAAACACGCCCAGCGTAGCGACAGAGCCGATGCTGCTAAGCGCCACACAAACGGGAAAAACGTACTAAAATTACATTATTTCGCATACACTACTGCCATGTATCTTCCATCACCACGAGGTGGCTAGTTGATCAATACTGAGTCCCACAGTGTTATTCAAAAAAAAAAAAACACTTTCAGCACCTGCTAATTAATTAATCCGTAAAGCTCATTAGCGAACTTGACATAACAGGGGGCGATAAGCGAAAAGTGGGTTACTATGCCGGACTTGTAGTTGAGTAAAGACCTTGCTTTCTTAGCCAAGTTTTGGCCTTTTACATTCTCATGCAATGAAGGAATCTTTGTTCTTTGCGACGCAAGCTGCTACCGTCCTTCACTAGTCACTGGGGTAGAGCGTCTGATTCCATCGGCCGTAAGCCGATTCTTCTCCTTGGTTTGATGGGCAATGGCTTGTCTATGCTATTTTTTGGTTTGTCGCGTACATTCTGGACCCTGGTACTGAGGTAAGGGCGCGCTTTCCCAAACCCGCTTGCGTTCGCTGAACTACACCCTCTTTTTCCCCAGCCGATGCTTGTGTGGATTGCTGAATGGAAACGCCAGTAAGCCGCTATCGCTTTTGAGATATTTTACAACACAATCTAAACTAGGACTAAACAAAAGGTGTAATGAAGAGCGTTCTGGGCGAACTGACAGATTCCACGAATCGCGCAGAGGCGTTTGCCATGATCCCAATTGTTTGGGCCGTCGCAGCCACTGCTGGGTGAGTTCAGTCACAACTGGCATCCCTAATGGCTGGTCTCATGGAATGCTACTGAAAGGCCAATGATGGGAGGCACCCTTTCACGGCCTCACGACCATTTCCCAAACATCTTTTACAGCAAGTTTTGGCAAGAATACCCTTACTTTCTTCCTTGTATTGGTGCAGCAGCGGTTATTTTTATTTCATTCCTAGCCGTCTTGCTCTTTTTCAAAGAGGTGCCTGCTTTCCAGCTTCCAATCGTTTCATAGCATGCTCAATATCACGCTAGACTGTACCCAAAACCCTGAAGCAAACCGCCCCCGATGCATCCTCTGACACGTCAGTTCCAGCCAACACATCCTCAGCTGTTCCGCTTCGCGAGTTGCTCATCTACCCCGTCATTTTATCTATCTCCAATTACGTTACCGTGGCGGGGTTAGAAATCATGTTTTTCGCTCTCTTGCCCTTGTTCATGACCATGCCCATCGAAGTTGGTGGCTTGGGATGTTCACCGGCAGTGATTGGGTACGCGACGGGAGGGTACGGCGCATGCGCAGGTATCTTTCAAGCGCTCCTCTTTGCCAGACTCGTCCGTCAATTTGGGGAACGACGTATCTTTATAACGGGCATATCAGCATTCCTCGCCATATTTGCACTGTTCCCCGTCATCAGCATTGTTGCCCAGAGAAATGGGACGGCATGGGTCGTCTGGTCTCTTCTCGCTTTAATGCTCTTCCTTGTGACCGTGATGGATTTGGCATACAGTATGCCAGTCATATCTATTCAAGGACGGTCAGACTTGCTAAAGATTGCATATTCCTCTATATAACCGCATCAGCCCCCAAGAATGCTCTCGGCGCTACAAATGGCCTTGCGCAAACAATGGTTTCCATATCCCGAGCCATTGGACCGGCGTTGTCGACCTCCCTCTTCTCACTTTCGGTGGAAAAGAATCTCCTTGGGGGTTATGCCGTATATGCTATTCTATTCATGTGTTCATGCCTGGCATTGTTACTTGCGATGCGCATGCCCTCGAAAATCTGGGAAGAACAGAACTAGAAGCAGAAGCGCTCGTACGTATTGATTTGAATGGCTGAGAAGCAAAGTTATCACGATATACCGCAAGGGAATGTTTCTTTATAGGTTGATATGGGACAACCATGTATAGTTTGCTTGTAGTATTGTAACTTGACAGAATCGCACGCGCAGTTCCTTCGACTGGCCTACTCAATGTACCAATCCGTAACGACGGCTGTGTTAAATTGCCACATTTTTGCTCATGATAAGGTTTGTCTGGTGGTGCGGGCGATGCAGGGACGAGAAATAAGGACGCATGGAGATGTCGACCCGTTCTTAGCGGTGGAGGAACAGGAAATGTATCTATGTGTCATGTGTGCAAACGTTGGAGAAAAAACATCAATAATCTCCACCAAGATCCTCGTCGTCCAACTCTCCCTCCTGAATTTCTTTCGCCAGCTCCTTTTCTCGTTCTCTGGCTCCTTCTGCCGCAGCGAGTTCTTTTCTATGAGCGTTAAGAGGATACCGCATAGCCTATTCAAGTAACAGTCAGAACCTGCCTCTCATGACAAGATCAAGCACCATACCTTGATGCTCTGATTATGCAGATCCAGGCAGAAAGTGATTCGCCTTGCAAACATTTCGCTGACTTCAGGGCCATAACCACCCTTCTGCGTTCCACACTCCATCCATCCCTTCTCGTGCACGATGCGGCCTTCAATAACGCCATCTCGAATTGCCTTTCCTACAATATATTCCGCATCCTCTTCAGAGTCGAGATGCAGTTTGACGCAGATATCTCGAAGCGATATGCGTGAATATGAGAGAGACAAGCGACGAATCCCAGTTTTGATAACGTTCTGACGTAGCCTCACGATAAGCGTATATGTTTTGTCTGCTTCGAACTGAGCGGCATGCTTTGATAGTGTTGATTGGAATTGGGACAATGAACCAGCCCGCACCGCTGAAAAAGGCTTGTTAGCGAGAAATCATGCTTTGAGCGGTTGTGAGTTACCCTGTACGATCTCAAAATATGCTCTCAGAGCTTTCTCAAGCACAGAATGTCTGAAGAGGCTCCGTTCGGGAATGTCACCCATCAACAGCTCAACGACGATAAACAACTTGTGGACAGCCTGATAAAATCCGGGTGCTGTCTTTGGTGGTGGAGCGCGTCTAAGAGCTTGCTGGAGGTTGCCGTGAGCTTCGCTATAATTCAACTGGACCGCCTTGATGCGGCCCAGATAGTAGTGGTATCGAGCTAGTTGTGGATTGCCTGCGGAGGTTGGGAAAGTTGTCTTTGAGACCAACTTGTCTGCTTGGTCATAAAGGTTGTAATGAACATAGTTGCGGAGGAGACAGTTGATGAGGGATGCCTGCGTTTCATCATCATGTCTCAGAGCAGCAGTGCGCTGTGCTGCAAGGAACAACCTGATTGTTATGCGTCAGCATTTCACATCAGATAGCCAGTATAAAGCACTGACGGGCGTGCATCTGCCAAGTCCGCGCCGAATTCGAATGCTCGCTCAACGGCGTACCATACCTTTGCTGCAATGGGGTCCATACTTCGGCGATTCAGGGTTTGCATCTTCTCGACCGTCAGCTGAGAAAGCTCAAGTGCTTTACGGTAAGTTGAGGGGGAAGACAGTAGATAGTAGATGATGAGCAATCGAAGGTAGACCTCGCTTTCTGGCGATGGTTCTTGGAGTGAGATTGTAAATGACGTTCTTGGTCCAGATGCATCGATCTCCATTGATTGGTCGGGTGGTGGGAGCCAAGACAGCAGCGATCTCTTGAGGGGAGAGTCTACAAGATGCAGTGTAAAGGTCACTTCAGAATATATACGAACAATAGCTTACCTCTAAGATATACCTCTTCAATGGCATTCCTGATGGTAGTGGCATCCAGCTTCTTCCGTAGAGCCGTTAGTGTGCGCAGGACACGGTGAGCAAAGCGTGGCTCGAAAGTGGCTACTGCACGGTCAATGAGTGCGACGTTCGTCTTGACCTCCTGCAAGGGAGTCATTGGTGTTGTCTTCTCTTCTTTCAAATCATCTTGCTTGAATTTATCCTCGGCCAACTTCATGTCAATGTCGGTCATGGCGTCGTGCTGTTTCGAACACGAGAAGAGATGGACGGATGGAGGTGACGCGTATGTCCCGCCAAAAGTACGCGATTTGTAATCATTGAAATATCATAAAGCTGAATTTGTAGCAAGTCTCCATAGCTAAGTGGTTATAGCATGCGATTGCAGATCGCAGGGTCCCGTGTTCAAATCACGGTGGGGACTGTCTTTTTATTTCATCAAGCTTCAGTTCCCTGCCCACTGTTCAGAACGTTCATGCTTTCCATTCATTTTGGGACTTGATATTATGCTTTTTTCTGAGTGACACGCATATGTAACACCTTAGTTGCTGGCAGCGCCAGCGCCAGCAGAGGATGTGATATATTACATAAGCGAACTGTACGTGTCAAGCGAGTATTGCGGACTTGGCTACCAGTCGCGTTCAGCTCAACTTGCATGATGCTGTTCCCCATCTCACTGCTGCTCCTCGCGGCCACCGTCCAAGCGTCGGTATTGACGCTAATCTCTCCTCGCGTCGTGGTCACGTCTGCGGCGACCAAAGCTCAACTCCGCTCCGAGCCGTACGCCCACCTTCCTGTCTGCCTATGCCAGTTGACACTAAACGTTTGCCCGTATAAACCTCTAGGCTATCATTGGCACGCAAAACGTCGACCCCAATTTCTCTCAGCCAAAATGACGTTCTTAAATTGACCTTTCAGGTGGTCGAAAAAGAGAGCGGCAAAGGTGTACAACCACACCAGACTTTCCTCCGTTTCTATGATGCACAATCCGGTGAGGAAGGTATTCAGCCCATTCCAGTAACCAGCTCTGGTAAAGCCAAGTTTGAACTGGTAAACATTTCCGAGTCATTCACAGGACACAACATCGTGACACGTCCTCCTTTAGAACATGGCTAAACCTCCATCCTCTTTGCCGCCTACCGCGACTGCACCTCTCAGAGTGACGCTGCTTATTGGGGCGCCCAATTACACACCCATTTCTGCTGACCTTTTTGACCTCCATGTCCCCCCTTCTCACCCGGCACCAGTGCATCCTGATGAAGCCTCCTTCCATCCTCTCCCAGAGATAAAGCATACCTTCCATGCTGAACAAACGCTTCCACCGAGACCAATTTCAGCCGTCTTCTCCACACTGGTTTTATCTCCATGGTTCGCCCTTTTGGGTCTGGTGAGTACCATAATCCGGAAAGTACGTTAAATAAATGATCATATTTCATTCTCCAGTGGGCTAAATGCGCACCTCGACCGACATATCTCTTCTCACCTCATGTCCTTCCATTCATCGCAACTTTGGGGGCGTTCGAGGTTCTACTCTTCTGTTACTGGGTCAACCTCAGGTTGGGTCAAGTGCTGTTATACGGAACCGTACTCGGACTAGTTACGATCTTTACTGGCAAACATGCACTTACAACCATTGCGAGCCGCAGGTTGACTGGCAAGTAATTAAGTAATATTATGAATGCTAGGTGCCCTTGTGTAAAAAAAAACACTGTAGACGAATCAGAAGAGATCCGTTCCCTTTCCAAACTCCAATGAGCGGTATCAAAGTAATGCTTATCTACAAGGTATCAATTGCTCATAGTATAGCTAGTTAATAGTCGGGTTGGATAATTTGCTGAATGGGCGTGGGCAAGCGGGGATTAGCACTGATAGCTGGCACGGCCCCTTTCTGTTTGTGAGGTTTGAATGTTTTGCTCGGAAGCATGGTCCTGCTGCCATATGTTGGCAATGCCGGCGGCGCCTTCAAGGGATGTGCTTCGGTATTGAAGACATCTGAGACATAATTAATTCGATATGCCATCCAATACCATTTCAATGAGAAACAACACGTACAATCATCAAGACTGATATGGTTGGGGTCATCGAATGTAAGGAATCTGCAAACAAAAAGTTGAGGTGAAAAGTGATCTTCGTAAGGGCATGAATAACCAACAAGTATTTCATAACCTCTGCAAACCAGAAACTTTCCGTATCATCAATCTTTGATGTCTTCGCGTTGTCGACATCGTTCAAACCTGCAGCTCCACCGCCCGACACAGGCAAGAAGCGATTGAAGCTCTGCAAAGCGCTCAGAGCCCGGTTGTAGTATTTCACATCTCCAGTTACACGCCACGCATAGAAGTTGGATTCGAGGACTTCAGGACGGAGGATGTAGTCGGATGCAGTAATGTAGAAGCCATTCTTTGCATAGAATGTCAGTTGTCGGGCATCGGGTGGCGACGAGCCTGTGTAATCTCCGTCAGCTGCCACCCATGCAAACACCTCTGGACCGATTCCAGTCCTGTTCGTCAAAAAGTTAGCATGGACAATGTATGTTGAGATAAGGGCTCGACTCACGCAGTGCTTGCGTACGTGTTCCAGCAAGCGTCAGTCAACCGGAGTGCGATATCAACAATTGTCTGGTTATTAAGTAGTTGTCCGCCTGCAAAGCAAAGGATTCAACTCCTGTGTATGTAGTCCATGGAAAGGATAGCCATACCCAAAAGCCAGTTTCCACCGTAGAAGCATGCCAGGTGGGATCCAACGTGACGGATTCTTCCGGATGAATCGTAGTCAGCAAGATATGTATGGTTTCCCACCGTCGAAACCTACAAATCCAATAAATCAGCAATCTCGAACAAATGTACAGCAACAACGTTCTCACCGATAGCAAAGTTCTAATTGAGGAATCAACGGCCGTATGCCAGGCATCCGCGAAAAGGTTATTGTTCGTGTTAGACAAGCGTGCATACTTGATCAGATACTCAAAGTAGCTGTCGGAGCCACCTCCCCATGACTTACACAGGTCAACCTCACGTGCCGTTAAGGGACAATGAATGTTTCTATACTCACAACATATCCGCCAACGAATTGACCACTTCCAGGATCAATACCTTGGGCTGCGAGACCTATTTGAATAGGGATTAGCTGAGTGATATATTGAGACTCGGATGGCACTAACCTGGGAGAGGTGCAGCCTTCCATGTGCATACTATGATAAGAATGCCTAGATTTTACCACTGAATGCACGAAGCACGTACGAGATTAGCAATGTGTTCTACAGATCCTAGGGCCAAGTTGGCATATGTTTGATTATTGGTATACTGTGACAGAGTCGACCACTCCAGTGACAACTAGAGGATGACAAATTAATAAAGTCGATTAAAACCAGTTCCTAAAACTTACCGTGCCAGCCTCAGCAATATTGGACTTGTTGCATGTGCATGAATGGAGTAGAATATGATATTTCGAACATATAAACTCACGGTAGCTATGTTTGGCGAGTTATTCGTGAAGTCGAGAAATCCATATGGGACGGCGTTGTTCTGGATACTGATACATTATGACGTTGAAACACAAGCAGGGCATTACTTACGCCGACCCACGCATAGGCCATCTTATCCGCAACCTCCTGAGCTTTCTGCAACAAAACCGGAAATTTGGCATCGCTGAGTTCATATGCGCTGAGCAATCCAGCAAGATAACGGATTGTCGTCTCAAACACGCTATGGAAGGATATCAGATGGAGGGATTCATACCGTCTCCGAATCCTACCTGACAGTGCTAGACGTCTGGGACCGGCTAAAATCAATGTTGCTCGCAAAGTTAACTGCCTCATTGAACAGATCCTGACAAATACATGAGATGCGCAATTGGGCCGACAAAGTAGGCCACAAAATACCGTCAACCCCATAATTTGCTGTACAAAACTTGAGACATGGTTCATATCAAAGCAAAGAAATGACAGACCAACGTAGACATGGCATCGACAATAGATGCACCTTTGTTCCACGTAATTACATTTACACCAACAGTGGGTTAATCTTATGACATACCCCAGCCATTACGGTCGTCGATAGAAGCTTTAGCGCATGATTAGACACCATCAACTTGCATTTTCACGCGCATATACTCACTTTGACTAATAGGAGCAACATCGTCATGACCGAACGCGAAGTCCCTGGTGAGAGGGTGTGTTAATCATAGGTTCAATTCGATAAGAGTCAGTGCTTGCTTGTATGCTTGATAGGTCTGGTTGAATAGCTGGATCACAGAACTGCGGTCATCCGCGGCTGTAGATGGTAGCACAAGGGTGGAACTCTGAACAGCTCCTGCACTGGCGAGCAGGACATTGGAGCAGACAGCCACGGTAACAGCGGCGCGATACGGAAGCTTCATGTCGCAGCAGAGAGGGAGAGCAGGATGGGGCTGCCATCATGAGAGGGGAAACAAAGCAAATTTATATGCTGTCATGGCATTGAGCTACTCAAAGTTGGGCGATTTGGACTTCGATCAACTTTCTGCGAATATGGTTCTAATTCGATTGCGGTAAACAACGGGTCCGGTCACCACCTGCATATGTGAGCCTCAGTCTGCCCAGTAGGCACACACACACTCCATGCCATATCACCGATACCCGGACGTGAGTATATAGGAATCCCATCAGACAGTTGAATGAGACGCTGTTATCAGATGCCAGATTGAGCGAGCGTGGACCATGAGAGCACGATGGTTGTAGTCAGATGCAAGCCAGCTGTTATCCATTCGTTCATAAGTCAGTCTGTTGTAAGCCTTGTACCTGGGGCCAATGTGCACATGACAGAACGAAGAAGAGCAATGTTTCCCATTACTTGCACATGGATGTCGAGCCCCGTGATTGATGTTACGAAACTGCGTTCGCACGGTGATTTGGCGGGTCACCATCTCTTTTATGTTACTGTGGGACGTAGGTTGCAATTTGTATTATAAGCTACAGTATAGAGAGGCGCCCGTGATGGGAATCCTGCTTAGAAAACGGAGATTGCGGCCTTTACCAGCATTGCTGAAGAAGACGATCAGCCATATGCCAACGTGAACAAATGTCAAACAAACAATCGTTCAAAAATGAAGTTTATAAATGCGACAACTGAATATAATATCCGTCCCTTTCATTTCTTTTCCTCCTTTACATTTGATTTATAACAGAAAATATCCTCATCTCGCGGCCTTTCGACAGCATGTCTGTTCCCACTGGCGTGTCAGGCCGGAACAACATACGAGCAAGGAATGCTTACTTGGCTTTCAGATGAGATCGCAGCCCATTAAAGGTCATTCGCCTGATTATCCCGCTTGGATCGTTGAACCGCTTGTCTGCCTCATAGAGACATATACGACATCCATACTCCTTCAAACCCTGTAATCTTCTTGCTTTGGCGGAAGTTTCCAAGAGTTTTTGCACGGCGCCAACGCTGACTGGATAATCTGAAGTGGTTTGAACTTGCTGTTGAGACTCGTCTCTCGATATTGCACGCATTTCCATCCGTTCGTGACGATGACAGTGTCCAACCTGAGAGCCGACATTGAGTATGAGGCTGACTTTGTTACAAAAATTCTACTCACAACGCTGTAAAAAGGGACGACCGAGTACGGCTCACAGGATGAGCATTTGACCATAGCGTCACACATACTGCTAGCCTTTTCTATGGAGTCACTAAAAGTATCTTCGATTTTGAACAATTCAAGAAGTTTCGTAACAGCATTGATAGCCTTTGCAAGCCATTAGTCGACAAGTTATCTCAAACTGTAATATCTCACCTTTTCATCCTTTTCAAACTTCGATGGCTCCCAAGATTCACGAGACCAAATCTGCCCTTTCTGATCTTCACATTCATGAGCACAGGCACCTATGAAATCCAAGCAAAGGTCCTTATAACGAGCGGCAACGTGATGGCAGTTCTTGCATTGGAAACGGGCACTCAGTCTATCAACTGGATGCAATACTTTCGTGCTAACGGAAACCCAATCGTTGTAGCCTAGAACTTTGGACAGCTGATTTCTTGCAAAAGCCTCCCATTTGACCAGCTCAGACCTGATGAGAGTCTGGATTTCGTTGGAGTCGCCTTCTAGCATGCCAGAAAGAGAAGCACGGCCCTGCGCAGCTTCAAGTTCAAGCAGGAAGGCAACTATTGGGAATCTGAGAAAAGTGGAGAATGGCGGTAAGATAATTCTAGGAGTCTTTGAACGAAGATGGTGATAGTGCGTCTTAAGTACCTCGAGGTTGGACTTGTACGAGACCTCTCGCTTTCTACGTCGATGTTTCTCTACCAGCTCCAAAAGTTCTACTTCTACTTTGGATGCGGTCGCTTCGTAATCTGTGGTCTCCCAGTTCCCAACGATTACACAACTAGGATATGAGGCATTAACCCACCGTGCTTGTCAAGTAGTTCCAGATTCTTGTTATGTCTAAAGTACGTTTGCCCGTAAGAGGTAAGTTCGAAATTTTCCAAACCATAACCTTTCTGGTCGGCAATGCCTAATAAGCTGTCGAAAGTACGTTGTCACTGGGTGAAGATCAGACATGGAAACAGATCTTACGTGTTATAATTCTCATATTTGTGGATCCCTCGTTGCTTTTTATAGTCACGCTTCCATTGGCAGAGGGCCACGCAGAACTGAAGTTACAAGTCATTAGTAGCTCTGGATAGTATGCAGCGAACTGACTTTCATCCATTCCTGATTTTTCTGAGCGGCAGCTCTATATTTCTGGAAGCACATTGAGGGAGGTAAACAAGTTGACATTTCCGCCTATCCTTACATCTATCAACTGTTGATTACTTCCAATATTTTCAGATTCGAGCAAGTAAAACCATCTTTCTTGAGCCTCTTGACACACTTTTATGCGACAAAACGGCGAACTGTTAGGCCCTGTTGAAAATGGTCAACATCTAATGGTTTCATTCAGTTTTAATGGTTCAAGCTTACAGCGCATGTAGAAGCGAGAGTAATTACGGCGCGTGCAGTATGTAGCTTAGATAACGTGAGATAAATCCTGGAGAGGGTAAATGCAGCATACCGATACACCAGTCAGATTCTATCGCGGGAATAGCACCCCGTATCCGCTTTTCAAATGGGTCATCGCCCACGAGGACAAGACCTTTGAACCTTGCACACATGTCAGGCGCCACCAACCTCGCTATGGACAGGGGACACTCCTCACTCTCTTGTAGAAAAATAATGTTGGCATGTTTTCTATACATGCGTGATTTTGATATTAACACCAAAGAGAGAGGGACGTCTGACACATACCCTCATGCATACCCTGAACCTGATAGCAAACGACGAATACATTTCTTTAGTATAACCTTGACAGATCTGGACAAAGGCCATAAGCACGTTTCCAATACGCTGTATAGATCATACTTACGTCGCATTTTCCACCATCAAAAACAAAGGCTGCGTATGCAGGTTCGGTTAGACCTTTCGGTGGATCAGGCATAGGGCATATAGGATGCTGCCTCCTCGTTTTTCTCCATATGTGAGCATTGGCAGGCTCTACAAGAATTTGACAAAGGTGCTTGCTACAACGTGCAACTGCAAGTATATGTCGCGTTGAACCCGAGTAAATCAGCACCTGCGTTAGGAGTTCGACGGGTAGCAACTTCAACAAGTCCTTCTTAGGAGTCGCACTGTCGACGACACCGACAGCCTGTCCAGCGTGAGTTATTCGCAATCGTTTCCGTGTCATTTTCCAAAAAGTTAACAAGTGGTGGTATAGATCAAAAGAGGCCCAGGTCCGATAATTGTACAACCTATTACATAAGCTACGTGATTCAGGCAAGAACGACTTCCACAATTGAAGACCATCCCCTATATTGCTTTCATGAGAAATTTTGTATCATAACTGGCAGGATATCTACCTTGTGGCATGAACCTTCTTAATCTTGAGCCCGCTATGCTCAATCAGTTCAGTCAGTTCCGGAAGTGTTCGGTCAAATGCTACGGGAAAATTTTCAATGTAGGTTCCAAGGCTTCAAGTTGCAAACCTACCGCCACAAGCTGCCATAATGCATACGTTGGATTGGTACTGGACACGACTTGCTTCACCGAAATTGACGGGCACGAATGGAGGTGGCGGCACCGGCTGATACGTTTTCTCATCAAGTTTTGCCAGTGATTCACCGAGTGGCACTCCTTCAGCAGACACGACGCCAGATTCAATCAATAAGTCAATAATCAAGAAAGAGCTCTGGTCACCAGGGTTAGCCTGGAGCAATATATTACACCAATTCTTGACTCACGTCTTCGTTGAGGACATCACGAATGTGCCCCAGTATTTTGGCGCCTGAGAGACAAATGTAGCGGCTTTCTTATTCAAAGAACGTCGAACATACCGTCCTCTGCGTTCCAATTGTGGAGAACTGAAAGAGAGTAAGGCATTGCCAATTATTCACGGTAGAAATAAACTTACCTCTCTGCAAAGCAAAGACATACTTTCCTTTTCTCTTCTGAGGCGTGAAGAAATTGTGTGGTTCAAATTTGACGCGGTCCGAGACTCCCTGAGACGCAATATAGGAATCTGCTACCGACTGGTTCTCAGGCAGATCTTGAACAATGAAATTCTCGATTTCGGGATACCTGATTATGTGGTTAGTAGAAGAAAGCCTTTCTCTCCATATCTTACTTTACTGCGAGTGAGCATGAAAGAGTCCCTTGTCCACCACCCAAGTCAATAATTCCATCTTTTCCGCGAGCGATTTCAATCCATGGGAAGTCGGCGAGTACTCCGGGATCAGATGTCGGGCCGAGTGCACCCATACTATGCAGAACAAGACATGGAGCACTCGTCATACGACCGATAACAACAGCCTACCTGTGACCAAACTTCACGGCTTCATCTGGGTGCTTCATCAGCCACCCGTCAGGTCCCAAGAATGCAAGATCAGTGTCATAGGCAGGCTGAAATGCGGTATGGTAAGGATCATTTCTCATCCTAAATTGAGGGTCCGGATGGTTGATCATACGAGGCAGATTGGAGGATATTTTCAAGAAGAATTCGCTCCTTTGAGTAACGTGAGTTGGCTGATATGATGCTGAATTCCGGTGACTCACATAAATACAGCAAAATCATGGGTGAGCTGGTTCTGCTTTAGGACATGGCTCATGCGGTTGTTGGCAAAGTAGCCAGATTTTGGCTCTCGGAACCAACCGTGTGACATGAGCAGACGAAGTACATGCTCTATAACATCTATCAATCGGAGTAGCTGGATTGTCAGCTTGATACTTACCTAGCTTCTGTACTTCAACTTTAGTCTTTTCCGCAATTTCGTCGATGCTGAGCCCTTCTTCTGAATCGCCAAGAAGAGTAGCGATGCCAAGGTCAGCAACAAGTCGCATGCTGGCTACCTCGAGAGATGTCCAAGTGCAAGTTGCCAAGGCATTAATAGGGTTCTGAAGCAAGGCCCTAAGAAGTCCCTACTCCGTATCAGCTGTTTCCCATCATGCTTGTAGCTGTTAACATACAATGCATGCCAATGCCGTCCGATGAGCCTCGTACATCTTGGGCGTCGGCAGAAAAGTCGCGTCGTCCATTGGATGAGGCTTTGAAGTGTTTAGAGATGGCTCAGGTAGTTGCTGAGCTGCGAGTTCTGCTTTGAAAGCATCGATGGCAACATTCAAAGTCTCTTGTAGGCTGGTTAGTTCTGAGAGCATCTCTTCCGATAATAGAGCGTCAGTGTATGAAGTATGAACGCTATTTATTATAAGCGTGTCGATTTGGACCCGTGAGTATGGCGAAGATACCAAATGTCATCCGATCCCTGTAATCGGAACCGCTATTGGCGAAGCATTGTGAAATGAAGCCGACTTTAACGTAGATTTCACAGATTATATTGGTCATTAAGGAATGTCCTTGGCTCAGATCATACATGAGTCGCCAAATCATGATTTGATGATATGGATCCTGTTCAACGTCGGAAAGCAAGAACCCTAATTGTTCTGACGTATTCCCATGGTAAGCCTATGCGATGTCAATATTCTTTGGAAGGATTTGAGGTGTTGTAATTATAATAGCGGTTTGACCGCGGGAAATCACGTAGACAGATCAAGAGCTCCGTCGAAATCGAGTAAGATGTGGTGGGATCCCAGAAGGTGACTTAAATGGATGTGATAACATTCCGTAACATGACATACATCTTCAGAGGAAAGGAGCGTCACGATATTTTGGCGAAATCCCCAACAGCGCAGATTCAGCGCGATATGAGAATAGTCTTGTTTTGAATGGCCACTGCGATAGTCCAGGCGCATTATGATCTTGCTGATGCGAAGCACGGTAAACTGGCTCCAGTCAAGTAGCACTGTCCAGACCTCATTTCTGCTCTGAAAATCAAGCATGTCTACTTCCGAGCACTTTACAGTAAGGCGTTGTGATAGCCAGCAAAAAGTGAATATACCCCCCGGGGGTTTCCACTATAGTAGACGTAAATTTTGACTGGACGCGACGCATTCATATCCCCGTAGGTGTCAATCTGCCAAACGTTGAGCCGAACTCCCATCTGGAGCAATGCAAAGTTCGATAGATAAGTTCGCAACGCCATCCGCCGCCGATTGATATCCCCACTAGTAATTGATCAATTGTTGGACTTGCTTTAGAGCGCAGGCCCCATTTGTTGTAACCGAACGTCCTCATCTGCCTAGAGCTTCCTCTGAAAGTGCAACAGCATCAAAGTAATCGAATTCACTCATACGAGCGTTGCTGATGCAGCAACCTAGTTGTACATTAATCATTCGCAATACAATAACCTGGGCTCAATGTAAAATGAACATATCATTGTCGTACGCCTGCTAAATCATGCCATCTTCCTCAGATTTCTTGGCAAGCTCTTCGGTTGTCCTGGCGTTGGAAACACAAGTTGGAAACACAAAAACATCTTCATCTCTTAGCATCGAAATCCCATGTCTGAATTTCGTGATCCATGTGACTTGATGAGAGCAACCGAACACAAAAGAACTCACTTGGTTTGCAGGTGAGATCGTAAGCCAAATACAGTCATTCGCTTGAGCTTTCCATCCAGGGACTTGGGGTCAGCTATTTCAGCATCCTTGGCTGTGTCATACAGACAATACGGGCAGCCACAATCCTTCACAGCCCTTGCCTCAATGGAGCGTTTTAAAAGGGCTTCCGCCACATCAAGGCCACAGAGTGAATAGGTTAACGCAAATTGGAGTCCCTTGTCACCTTCGTGTTCCTCGATCATTCGCATCTCCATCGTTTCATGGCGGAGGCAGTGACTAACCTGTGGAAGGCGGTTGAAGCGTTATCCACGCCTGAGGTTGGTGGCACTTACGACCTTTCCAGCTTTCAAGATAGAATATGGCTTGCAAGAAAGACACTGTATCATGCGGGGATAAAGTGACTGAGCCTGTTTAATTGAATGACGAGTTTCATCAAGGCCATTCATGCCCAAGAGCTTTTTCATCGCAGCAATTGCCTTTGCCATTGTGAATATGGAATAGCCAGGATAGGGTAGTAATACGTACCTTGTCATGTTTTACAAAGCTTGATGCACTCCAAGGTCCGGAGCCACGTTTCGATTCTTGGGCAGATGGGCATTGATGCATACAAGCCTTCGCAAAGTTGAGGCATCCAGGATCCTGTCGATTATTACGTTCACTGCAGGCTTTGCACCGGAAGCAAGCAGTCAACCTGTCAACGGGATGCAGCTCGGTTTCATTGGTACGACTCCAATCAGGATATCCCAGTACAGCCGCCATTTCTTTCCTTGCATCGTTCTCCCACTTTGTCAACTCAGATTTGATGATATTTTTCACTCTATCCGTCTTCAGCATGTCTTCTATGGATTTGCTCGTATCGGCATCTGCTAAAGTGAGTAACGATGCGAATGTCGGAAGACGACGGAACGTAGAGAACGGAGGCAAGATGGATTTCGGTACTCCCGCGCGAAATCTCAGGTAATGTGTCTCTATCGCCATACGAACGTTCCTGTACGAGGCTTCCCGTTGGCTTCTCCTGCGTTTTTCGGCAATTAATGCCAACTCCGCGTCGACCTTCGAGGCGATGGCATCGAAATCTGCAGAAATTCTTGGTAATGGAAAATATAAATTGAGAGTACAGTCGACATACCGCGCATAGTGATGTTTTCTAGACACTTTGTTCGAATACGAAGCATCAGGCCGTAACTCGTGCTCTCCATCAGATCGCGAAAAAGGTAACCTTTGCTCATTGCAATGTCCGACGCCCTAGTAGTGTTCGTATAGTCACTATCAGTTACGAGATACAGGAAGTAAAACGTACTGCTTCCTGTTAGAGATCCTTAATAGTTCATATGCCTTGACGTATCCGTCTCTCCATTTGCAAACAGCTACGCAGAACTAGGAAGACGAACGTGGTCACTCAGACTATGAGGCCATATCAAGTATCTACGTTACCTTCATCCACTTTATATTCCTCTTGATTTCCACCGCGCTTTCCTAAGTAATCGTGAGGTGGATATGGACTCAAAGTTACAATGGCGTCCTACATTCTGGAGTTCATCATTACTCCTAGTGCTTTCCAATTCACGAGATTCGCTCCGGTGTTTGTTCAAAATCCCGCCCCACACCTTCCTTCGACAATAAAGCTGGCAATTTGGCCCTAATAAATGTGATATCTTTAGAACATGGTGGCTTCAGTCACCGAATACTAACTCACAATAGACTGTTTGAGCCTGATGGGCTGTCAAGACTTACATGAGAATCGCGTTTCTGTGAACGAACAAACTGCCGTACACATAGGAATCGTTGACTCCAACATTGGCACTCTTTTCCATATCTCTTGATCAGGAGATGTTTGTTTATCGACGGAACGAAAGCCGCTGATGACCAAAATGTCAGCGTCTGTCAGGACAATAAGAAACAATGAGTGCACACAGAGAAGTTGGAAAGGATTTTCGGCACTGTGGCTGCCACATGGGGTACGATCAGCTATAGAAATTGGCACGGTAAAGCTCATATATTACCGCCTTGCAAATTCTCAGTCTGGCAGCGAAGGAAATGTACGTTTCTTTCGTGCGGTTTTTGCAAGCCTGAAAGGGACGAAAGCATATAATAAATATACACTTGCGATCAAGTAATGATACTTGAAACTGACCTCACATTGACCGCCATCAAATACGAATGCAGCATACGCAGGCTCGGGAAGAATCCTAAGTGGATCAGGCATTGGCTCAGGTGCAGACAGCTGGCGCGCTTTCTTCCATATGAACGTGGCGGAGGGAGCAACCAGTGTTTTGCAGAGATATTTGCTGCAGCGGGCAACGGCAAGAATGTCTCTGGTTGATTGAGTTTTAACCAGAATTTCTGCCAATAATTCCAAGGGCAATAAAGACAGCATATCAGGCTCTGACGCAGGCCCAGCGTCACCACTTGCATTGCTGGAATCGGAGCGCGCTTTCTTTCTCTGCCTCTCGCTGTCCTTTGGCAAAGCTATCGAGTCCAGTTTCTGTCGGTCATTCGCATTTCTAGCAATCTGCACTTCGCCGGACATTATAAACTGATGTAAAGGTGGCAGTCTCTACTCAATGTGAAACAATAAACTAATTGGTATCGTTTACGTAAGCAGGTCACTGTTAAAGCTCGAGACGACCTTGTCCACATTCAATAGTTCTTCATCCCCAGAAAAGTCAGGCAAGAAGCACGCCCACCATACGGTCTATGACGCGCTGCTTGACAATAAACAATACAACAAGAAGGAAGGAGGCGAATGCAGATATGATGAGCAGCCTATCGAGCCAATCCGATTTCTCGAGCGCAGTTATTAGTTGTTTGGACGTGCCCGTCAAGTTAGTCAACGTGTCATGCGTAGAAGAGGTTTCTCGCAGAGAGGCACTCGACGCGTCTGATGAATAAGTCAAAACATAAACACAGAATGTTCGCATCATTGTTACCGAGTATCTGCGTTGATAGAACAGACCGTTCCAATTCTCCTTGCATCAAGTTGATCGTCCCCCGCAGTGCCTCAGTCACGTCATTGTGAGTCTTCATTAGGGCGTCGTCACTGTGAATGCTGGCGTGAAGATATCACATATTAGAGGAGATAACTTTCAAATGCATACGTTACTTTCTCGTTTGGCACCCGTTGATCTGCTGCACCAGACGAACACAACAGTTCTTCCCTCCGCGATCTACTCTGAGAGTCAATAGCCTTCTTTGAAGCCAAAAGAGCGGCGCGAGATTCCTGGCGCAAGCTACCTCACATTTGTATAAGTTAATATTCCACGCGAATCACACGTTGACCTCACTGGACAAGCGTTTCCTTGAAGTGGTCTACAACGCCTCTCAGTTCTCGGCGGTTTTTGTCACCTTGCTGATCCCAGACAAGGATATCTAATGCCTTGTGAGAGATAAATACACTATCGTGCATTGGCGTACCTATAACTTACCTCTACTTTGCGTGTAAGTGAATCCAGGTCATCTCGAACCTCTACAGCCAGAGTTTGCTGTAATGACAGGGGTCCAGTGCAAGAACGCAGACGCGGTAGTTGCACTTTAGACAAATCCGTTTGTAATCTGGTAGCCGAATCTATCAGACTTGTCGTCTCTTCATCGAACGTGGAGGGTAGAGGCGGCATGTCAGCTCAGTGCATGGCTCAGAGCCACGAATCAAGCACTTTGTTTATTTTCGCTGTCAAAACCAAATAGAAGAGATTAGATTAGATTGTTAGCGATAGGTATGGCTGGAACTACAACCTTCCTTGATTGAATTCTATGACGGGCAAACCACGCCCCCTAGCTCTGTCTAACATGCGTTCCAGCAAGGCAACCCACTCTTCTATTCCCTTTTCTCCAACGCCTTTTACCCAGCCATCTGCCTCTCCACTGCTTTCCATATCCCTCCACACGATTCGCAGTACGTCCTTGTTGAGGTACATCACTTTTTCCCATCTGGGGACCTTGGTGATGTTGAAAGATTTCGCAACAAACTCGTGTAGCTGGTCCCGATATTCGAATTGTTCCAGTGGTTGAAACCGATGCCATTGTTTAGCTATGAGTGACGGATCATCTCCAAATCGTGTCCGAAGCTCTTCATGACGCGTGATCACATCTATCGCCTCTTGCGTACTTTCTAACGCTTCAGGGTATACGAATACGTGTATAATAGCGCGAGCTTGCGCTTCGAAGAGGGGAAAGGGTACAACCTTAATGAGTAAACCCATAAAAGCCAGGGAACCATTAGGAAATTGATTCTGTAGGGGGAATATATGTCTTGCCAGCGGGAATACCCCATATGTCGTGTTGTACAGTTTGGATGGTAGAGGTGGAGCCAGAGGGGGAATGGCCGAATGAATGACGGCGTCCGGCAAAAAAGGGAAAGATGTTTCGTAGCCTGTCGCCAATATACAATGATCAATCCCTAACTCGCAAGTTCCATCTTCAAAGGTAACTCGACCATTCTTTTCAAACTTTGTGATTCGCCCTCTCCGCTTGAGTTTTCCAATGTCTTCATTTGATGCATTCGAAACCGAATGGATTACTGTTTTCGACACGGGCAGCATCTCTTCGCTAATATCCCTGCCACTTGGACCTGCACCTACGACCAGGACTATATCCCCAAAGGTATGCGGATACCTGTACCACGCAGAGTGCGTCGCCCTTCCTTCTTTCAGCCAATCTCCAAGACCAGGGGCATTAGGGTAGTGGGGCACTCGGTGATGACCGTTGCATATGATGACAAGATCAAAGGTGAAAGTCTCCCCCGTTGATACCTGAACTTGCCATTGACCTAATCTGCGGTCAACCGACTCGACGATCGTATTTAACCTTATATGGGGTAACAACCCAAAATGCTCCGTATATGAGGCGAGATACTTCTGAACGAGGGAGGCGTGCGGATAGACTGGTGTGGACGGTGGGAACGGATGGCCTGAATACACCATAAGAGGGTGGGGCAGGTTTGTCGTCAACGAATCATACAGCGGCGTTAATGGAGGATCATTCGCCGCCGGAGAAGCGGGTAGCCTATGGCATACCTAAGCACTGAGCAACCTCGCAGCGAAAACTGAAACAAGAGAGAACACACCACACGCCACCAACGTTATCCCTGGCTTCAAACGCGATAGGTTTCCACAATCCTGATTTGTACTGCGATGTGTCAAGTATGACCTTCAATGCCGCCAGACCAGCGGGTCCTGCGCCAATGACGCAAATCCGCTTGTGCGTCGGTTGAAGCTCGTCTATAAAGCCTAAACAGACATCAGCAAGTATTTTAATGGAATCATTAGAAACATACCCGGCAACTCCATCCCAGTTTGTGTGTGTGCAGTATGCCGAGGTTATCCGACGGGATTGCATCGAAGGATCGTCGGTTTGTCCATGTTTGCCACAAGGGGAAAGAGCCTCGGCTCAAATTCGCGACTATTTAAGCACTTGTCGAGTACTTGGCCTTTGCGAACATTCACCCATTCCTGCGCCATCTATTCCACCCCACCCAGACGCACCATATTGACACCCACTCAGCTATCCGCATATATGCACAGCGAATCAGCGCAGAGCTTTTCGTTCGTACCAAATGCACCTTCTCTATCTGCGAGCGAAGCTGCTCTCGAATGTATTTTCACTAAGGATCAAGTGCAGTCGCTGCGGAATCTAATACTCGCACACCAAGCGACCCTCCTTCAGCGACTCTATGAAGCAGAGACGCATATAGAATCGTCTTTAACTGGTCTCAAGGAGAGACAGACCAATGCCGACCAGAAGATCGCCCACGTCGCTACGCTAGTTGATAATACTCGGTGTGATGTGTCGTCTTTAATGGAGCGTATGGATACGCAAGTATGTTCATGCGCAGAGAACAGAGAACATACCTGTGAGTTTGAGTATCAAATCTGTGCTACCGGCTTGACCTGACGTGATGATAGATGAAGATATTCATGATTCCAATTTATTGGCGAGTCTGGCGGTACGCGACCGCCCTTCTTTTAGTCCTGAACCCTCTGGGACGTCAACACTTCGTAAGTTTTGCTCTCCGCCGATACTGAGATTATTCAGTGATCCTCTTCCTCAGCTGTCCTACACAGTAAACTGAAGGATTCTCTCCGCAATGGTACTGACAGCGCCGACAATGAGATCGATGTCAAACTGGATCACCTGGGAACCTCCAGTCCTCAGAGTGACATGCATGACTTTGTGTCAGCCCCCCAAGTTGCTAGCTTCTTTTCTCCTGCGACATGGACAGCTGAGATACCAGGTATTCCGCATTCCTTAAAGTTGTAATATCCGAACTAAACATTGGCTCAAGGCAGTACGTTTCTCCATGTAAGATGTCAATGTACCAGACTTTTCTTACTTGTAGCGCCCCAGGTAACATGCACTCTCCACCCCATTCATCGGACGAAGATGAGTTAGTTGTCATGGGATTAATTGCAAATGACAGAGCCACGCCGCAATTCCATCCTCCAGTTCAGTTAGCGGATGCCACACTTGATCCTTCATTGCCAGGTGGCCCCTCATCAGGACCACGAAATACGCGAACAGCGGAAGGTGAGTCGTGTATTTATTTGTCGAGACCTGAACTGACTTGGATAGTTGTGTTGGATGAGCTGACAAGACCTTTGTCGCCCATGTCAGATCTGACAAATGAGTCAAGTCTCGGGATGGAATGCTATGACTCCATGCCATCAACACAATCCAACAGACCTCAAAAGCGGAGGAGATTACCAGCACTCAAGGTATGGGAATCAAAATATATAAACAGCTATCCTTTTGTGACCCGAGACATATCACAGTTGAGGCTTAGTCAAGAATACACTCATACTGCCCAGCCCAAACATGATATCAGACCTCAAAAGTTGAAAAGGTTGAGAGGGAGATCAACATCTGTGAGATGGCCAAAGAAGCAAAAAGGAAAAACTTTCTTCCAACAGGTATGTTAATATTCCTGACATGGTCATTTTGCCACCTGATGTTATCTCCTTAAGTTGATTCAATGTGATAAGTGAGTCCTCAAATGACAATTCACTATGGTTGGAACCCTACTCATGACCTTTCTTCCAGATGTTCATGTTGGTATCACTATGGATGTGCAGGGATCACATACAATGATACAAGACTCAGCAGCTCAGAGATATATGTTTGTCCTGTGTGTGCTGAACTTGGGTGAGTTTCAGTACTTTTCACCAGTATATTTGATCCTTACAGCTAGTTTCCTTTAAAGGAAAAGTAAGCTTTACAGTCCTCATCTTCACCCTGCTCAGCCCAGCTCTTCCCTGTTTCTTGATTTCCTAGATAGTATACATGGTAAAGCAACATGCACAAGACCAGATTGTGGGCAGACTAGTGATCAAGTGGGAGAGTTTATTGTTTCCCATATTATTGGTAGGAAGCTACAATACAGGGAGGGCAAGGCCATCAAGTTCTTGTATCTGGTTAGATGGGAAGGGTATGTCAGATTTGTGAAATTTTGATGAAGGAATTATTGAAGTTGTTATGTTATTAACAGGTATTCTGTTGCAGAAGCAACATGGGAAGGGAAAAGCTCAATGGCAGACCCACAGAGGCTGATTGGAGAATTTGAAGCAGCATGCATTAGGGAAGGACTTTCACTGGATTCACCTGAGCCCATTTTACTAAGGGAAGCTGTAAAGAGTGGTTGGAAAGCTGTTGTCACCATTACTGATCCAATATGGTACACTGCAGCTGCCAGTACTGGCACAGCTGGTTAAGTGATCCCACCTTATTTGCAAGTGAAGTTTTATTCCTCTTTCACTTTTTCTGTTATTGTATTTATTTCACTTTGCACAATCCTTTGCAGTCATGGCTTAAAGAGTTGCCTAATTTTCATTTGTCCATCAGGCTGGGCCCCTACATTTCACAATTAGATACATTAGTTAAAGCAATTACATAGTCCAGATAGGAGAAATATTCTAAGTAGTGACGAATGGTATAGAGGTGTTGTGAGCCTGTCAGTAAATTGAAGGAATGGATGAAGGACAGTGATAAGTAATTGGAGGCTAAATGAGTATAACAGCCAACAGCAATGCCATGAGGATGATGATGAGAAACACAATGCAATATGCACTCCCTTTTTCTTCCGAGTCTCGGAGGAACTTTCGCATTCTTCGCATTGCGTCATTCAGTTTTGTGTCCGTCCGTTCGACATTTTGTTCTAAATCAGTTAAAAGCCTGCAGGGGATTCATGGTATATGAGTCAGCCCAAGGGAACAGAAGGAGCAACTCACTCGTTGTGTTCTGAGATCTCTTGACCCATCAAACCAGCCTGTTGAGCCAACGTGCTCAATGCACCCGCAATATGATCCATCGTTTTATCTTGTTCATGTATCATCATCTAAAACATCCGGCAACAACCAATAATAGTCATTTTCTACCCATTCCAAATGCTGATGACACGGGCGGAAACCTACCTGCTGCTCTTGCGCGGCCCACGCAGCCTGATGATCTTCCTTCGCTCCTTCTCTTGCTCCGGCATTGTGGTCCATATCAGCCAACGCGTAAGAGGATGAGGACTTGGCATCACTGTGCCGACTAGATGTATATGGGTAAGACGTTGAGGTGGCAGTTCCAGATCCTGGTCTTGAAAATGGCGGCTTATTGGAATGAGAAGATGAAGCGGCTGCAGCTAGCTCAGCTCTCATATTCTGGACTTTGCGAAAGGAGTGTCATAAATGAATGGGTGATCATCCTTGAATGGAATAAAACGCACCTCGAGCTCTTTCTGTACGTGACTAATGTATTTCCGACGTTCTTGCACTTCCGCGTCGTCGAGCCCAAACATGCGAGGTCCTGTCGTTTCTACCACCCTGATATAGTGATTGGGTATCAAAATGTAGCTTGGTGAGTGACGAGGAGATGTTGACGTACTTGACACTTTCTTCTAGGGCTTCGAGGTCGGCCTCCAAAGCCGCTAAAGTTGCTTTTAGCTAGAGAACCGAAGTTGTGAATATGGGCTTGAACAACTTGATATTGAGAGACAAAAAAACCGATTCAACGATTTGGGAGAGCGCTCAGTTGGACCCACCAGCAGAGGGCAACATGAATGACCCGCAACGGGTGACAGGAGACGGGAACATACCTCATTTCGTGCCCACATCAGCTCTTCGCTATCATCTCGTGCCATATTTCGTATTCTTATGTATGATGACAACAACTGTGATCCAGTCTGTAGGGACGTCTGAATCTCTTGCTGTACGGCATGGTATGGGTCTGTGGACATCGGAAGAAACACTGCTGTGGGTCTGCTGTTAAGTTCGTGGTCAACAATCAAAAAAAGGGGTATAGCAAGCTGTTAAGGAGAGAATGCGAAATCAGATGTCACCCGTAGTAAGGACCATGACGTTGTGTTTGTTTATTTGAGAGGCTATTGGCTTCAAGCTGCCAAACGAGGAATCGCAAGCGTCCGATCGTCAGCCACCTCAAAAAGCTTTAAAATGTATGTGCGCACTGGGAATGCAGCTTTATTATCTTTTCGCCTCTTGGCGTCCACCTTGAAACACTCTATTCACAAGCCCACACGGCGACGACACTCGTTATGTTTACATTGAAGTCAACTCTAACCCTTCTAATCGTTCTTGGCGGACTGGCCACCACGAGCGTACATGGCGCGCCCGCTACTAAGACAACTCAAACTGTTGATGTGCGCGACGCGGATTTCACATCATTTCCCAAGGAACTATACGGACAATTCTTTGATGATCTCCGGACTTGGGACACACAAGCCACAAACGGAGATGACCCTACCTCGTTACCACCAGTGGCAAAAGTGCTCGTCGAGATATCTAGCTCAGCTGCAACGCCGACGCAGACCCTCGGTCTTCTCAGCTCGCCGCCTCACATGGGACCTGGACTCGAGATTATTCCTTCAGGATCTACGACGTCACGTCAACCGCCCACAACAACTTTGCATCCCTACGCTCCTGGCCTTCATAAGCTCATCGCTGTTGTTGTTGTCGTGGCTGGGCTTGGATTCATCATGCTCTGCTGTTTCTTGGTCAACGAACGTCAACTGTTTTACTGCTGCCGGGCTAGGAAAGAAGATGGGCAAGATCCATTAAAGCACAAATTCGTGGCTGAGAAAGATGTTCCTTCTTGGATGAAAAGCTCGTCGCCTGATCGCTCATTGACCTCATCACCGTCGCCGAGCGATGGATCGCCAAATCCAGACATTTCCCGATCCATGGCTGCTCGGGACACGGTCATCGACATCACTCCAGACTATCCACGCAGCAAATGGTCCATGACTATTTCTGACTACGGAGCTACACCCCGAACTTCCGCTGCAACGTCCATACAACCACCACCCATCTTGGTCATCCCTCCCACGGCTTACTCATCCTCACCGCGCGATGGGTGTTGCCGCCACCATCGAAATCGGAGCGCCCCTGTGACTCCCAGCATAGCCAGCAGCGACATTGAGGGTCGTAGCCGGAGCAGCAGCACAAGCAACACAAGCGACAGCAATGGTGCGTTTGGTAGAGTGCACTGGAGGTGATCGGGTGTATTAAATTCGTACGTTGTGTAATTTAATTTTGTAATCTAAGATTCCTTTTTCATCAATTTTGATCACGTGTATTGAAATCGGACACTTACCCGTTTTGGATATCTGCATCGAGCAGTCTAGCACTTTCCAAGCCTTTCAACTCTTTCTTGTTCACTACCATCATCACCACAAGCGCCCACAATGTCAGAATCAGGAATGCCACTGCTTAGTGGTACACCACTACCCATCGAGAATCTCCGTTCAAACTCGAATGCATGCAGAAAGTGCAACAAGGAGTTCAATGTCATCTTTTCGCGCTCTAGAAAGTGCAATCACTGCGGCACGTCTTGATCTACCTCTGCCAGGGTTTGCCGTGAAGTATCTCATCTTTGATTCCGTTCTGTACAGGTTACGTGTATTGCTATGCATGTTCAGATTACCAGGCTTTGATGCCGCGTGCGGGTCCAGACACAGGCTACGACGTCGTCAATGTCTGTGCCTTTTGCATTGACTATCTGACAAGTACGCTTAATTGCTTTGCCGTCTTTATCCGATAACTGATTACGAGCGCCAGTCACGGCTGGTGGAAAGAGTCATTTGAAATCGCTGCCTCTTTCAAGGCTAAGGAAGTATGCCAATGCGTACAATATCAAGATAGACAGGGCAGTGGAGAAGGAGGATGTCATCGAGGCTATCATGAATGCAAAAGTGCGTGTTCCAGATCGCGAGCATAGGGTAAAAATCTTGATGCGATCCTCTGATCCTCTTCTCATAGGGACCTAATGGGTGTCTAGGTCCCGACAACGAGGTACGACTCTATTCAATTGATCCGTCAACCCCCGCCAATTGTGTGAATACTGATACCAATTCATTCAGAGACATTACAGGAAGTATTCCGTGCCCGATCGCACTGGAGGTGGCTCAGCCCGTCCTCGAGGATTGTTCTCCCGTTCAGGTGCTAACCCACCAAATGTCCGGGGAGCTGCACCTCCGCCAAGACCTCCTTCCCAAACCCGTCCATTTCCACGACCTGATCTCGAACCCGATCATCCTCACCCTCCGCAGCAGCAACGGCAAAACCAGCATCAACGACAAAACCAGCATCAACAGCAAAACCAGCATCAACAGAATTCTTACCGCCCACCGCCCACCCAGACACAGCCTCCTCATAATCACCAACATCACTATTACCAGGCACCTCCAGACCCACACTACCATTCCCATCCGCCGCCACCACCACCACCTCCACATCCGGAATTCTATTGGGGGACTCCACCATATGTTCAGAGCGACTACTACTCATCATGGGGATACCCTCCTCAAACAGACCACTCTAACACTCACCAATATACTCACACCCATACACGCTCGCACTCGCACCCACACCCACCATCGCCGCCGCCACCACCACCACCATCCTCTCGTCCACAACCGCCACGCCCTCCACCACCACCTCGACCCCAATCAAGCGAAGTATACCCGCCACAGGCCTCCTCGCCTCCTCCTCCACGTCAGCGCTCAACCTCCACCCCAGCAGCAACCAACGTGACACCGTCACTGGATGACCTACTCCTAATGCCACCGGACACCATCCAGGCGCTCTCTATTTCCACTCTCAAATCCATCCTCTTTGCCAATCACGTCACACCTGGCCTAACCGTGCTCGAGAAGTCCGATCTTGTGGATCGCGTGCTAGGGCTAATAGAAGATGAAAAGCGGGAGAGGGAGAGGATGATGCGGATAAATGAAGAAGAGGAAGAAGCTGTTATGAGGGCTGTTAGAGAGGAGGTGCAGAACAGGGAGAGAATGGAGAGAGAGTCTGTTGGTGAGCGTGATAGGGAAGGAGGAGGAGAGGAGCTAGTTGACGATGGACCTGCCCGGTCCATGTCTCCATCTTCCAACTCGACGTCGTCGTCATACCAGCCGCAGGCGCCCAAGCCAGCAAGCGCCTCGTCGACAAGCGTACATGTACACACGCATACGACGCACGTCGAGCGATCTGGTATATGTGTGATATGTCAAGATGAGGAAGCGAACATTGCGATTGTAGATTGCGGGTGAGTAAGGGGCCTATCATTGTGTCTCTTTCTTTATACATCTTCCCTCTCTCCCGATACACCAAACAATTGAAACTGACGGCGTATGACATCGCAGGCACCTAGCCATGTGTAGAACATGTTCCGACCTTGTCATGTCGAGCTCTCGCGAGTGTCCCTTGTGCCGGACGAGAATTGTGACAGAGGCAAGGCTGTTGAGGATCTTCAAGACATGAGCTGTATGAGTTGAGGGTTTGAAGCTTGGAGAAAGATTGACGGCTATCCGTAATGCAAGGCCATTGTTACAATGTGTATATAGGGTGCAGGATGACACGAATGTGGTGTTTCATTTCGATTCTGACTAGAGCATTACATATCTGAAAATATACATGAATAGTAGGGTACCATCCCGATGGTATAGTTAACGGCTAGTGACTATACAAGTGAAACAAGGGATCACAGTCACGGTCATAGACACAACATATGGTGTACAGAAAGTGCACGGACTGAAAAATGAAAAGCACATACAGGTATATACGTCGCCACCCCTTGGCCCACTTCGTCACGCACCAATCAACGCCCTCACTTCCGGTGGCACGCCAGACACATTCACCTTCCCCTTGCCGTCCATTACCGCATCTGGTCCAACACTCGCATGCACACCGGCCTCCCTGCATGCCCTTTCCTCTTCCGCAGCCAATCCCAGAACATCTCGCGGCAGCCAAATTGTCCTCTGTGGCCTTGAGACGGCAGGATGCCCAAATCCATAGGCTTCCTCCTCCGCATTTTCAATCTGTTCTTGCGAGGCGACGGCTGCGGCACTGGTTGCGAAAGGGTAAAACTCCTTTTCCTTGTCTTTGCCTGACGCATGCATCGATGTGGCTTGCTCTCCAGAAGGCTCGCCTTGAAGGGCGGCATCAGGATTGTACATCTTTTCTGCGAGTGTCAGTGGAAGAGCCTTTTCTAGTGGCCCATACGAATTGTTGATGATCATGTGATAGAATGCCTGGAGAGAACCCAGATGAGTGTGGCCAAGCATGACAACTATCAAAACACGTACCGTGAAAACAATCAACACAATCATCAATGCACCTTCTGGGACAGCACTCGCGCGACTATTGTTGTCCCGTGCGAGGAAAAACAGGGCAACCAAGCACAACTGCTGAACGTACAGCCCAACGAAAACGTGTTGGATCGCCTTTGGGAAGAAAAGACCTCCCGTGTCGGTGCCTTGCTGATAGACCCAGAGAAAGAGGTATTTGTAAAGAAGGTAAAAGAGGAAAAATGTTGCAAACGCGAGACCATTGATGATGGGCGAAATAATCGAATAACCCATGGCTATAGTCATGTGAGCAACGGCGATACAGATAGCCAAAAAAAAAAACACTTGCCAATGACAACGAGAAGTGTAATGTTAGGGAACAAGGTACCCCACGCGACATTCGATGCGCCATACTTGATTCCATACACGGACCGCGGCGTACTTCCAAGAATGACCAGCTTGACATAATAAATAACAAGGCTGACAATCTGTAGAAAACCACCCGCAGTGCCCGATAGGCCTTGCAGTATGATATACCTGGGAAATGTGGTATTCAAGTGTAGAAATTCATAAAAAAAAATGAACACACGTCAGGAAGAATGTCGATGACTCGGGCAACTTTTGTGCCAAAAGTGTCGGCACAGATGTCGGGTTGCTGAGGAGACCATCAAGGGATGCGACGATACCCGCACTTAGTGTGACGATAAGGAAGGAATGCTAGTGTACTTGAACAACGAATGAATTTGTGAACAAAAGGAAGGACGTACAAGAACCTGGAAAATAAAGAATCGAGTCATCAGGGACAGCTCAAGACCAGTCCTTTGAGGGATGCCTTCAAATTGTGCAAGTAGGCGAAGTACAATGGGCAACAACATCATGAGAACGGCGAGTAAGACAGGAGGCAAGATACCCTACGAGCCGGTCATGTCAGTTCATCAGCCCTCATGGTAACAATCGCCACCTACAGAAATGATTCCAACGACAACAGGTGGCAGCCTGCAAATCCACGCGAGCCACACCGCCTTCTTACACAAAGTAGGCACATTTGATATCACGCCCACAAATGCCACTAACATCCCCCATCAGCACAGTAAACAAAAGCAAAGACTCAACAACTAACCTGGGAATGCCCAGAAGATTATCAATGCTGCAGTAGCGGCGTAGCTAATCACCATTCGGACCTTTTGCTCATAGGGGTTCATCCCAAGATTAGCCCAAATGACATCTTCTGGATTCAGTTCGACGTATTTGCCGCCTACAACATATTCAAAACCTGCTCCAAGTGGACAACAGATACTCACTCATACGGTACGGGTCATGATGTGTCAAAGCCTGCGCTGCCAAGTGAGCCGCAATCTGCCTGTGAAAGGTCACGAAAGCACTGTTCAACGGCGGGTACTTGCTCCACTGGCCATTATTCTTGACAATGCGTATCTTGTCCAGTAACGCTCCCTTGCCTTTGCCTGAGAAGTCCTCCGTCGAACCAACATCGCCAGAAGCATTGGCCACTTCTGCCACTTCGACGTCCTCCATCTTGTTCTCTCGCTCAATAATCTTGCGCCCCTCTTCGAGCAACTCATTGCATTCTCGGATTTCTTCACGGGCCCATTCAATCGTATCCACCTTCTTTCCGGTAAAAGGAAGGAATCCAAGACGATGAGTCGGACGTTGATCCCTTGGCACGATGACAGTGGCAACGGCGGTGGGGGGCACTTGTTGGAGTTCAACATCCTTTGTTTTCTCCACACCCTTCAACCGAAGCTTGGCAGCCGTACGAAGTAAAGCAGTTTCTGCAGATTCCAGCTTTGCGCATGCTGCCATTCGGCGGTCGTAAACATCAGGAAGTTCCTTCAGATTCCTACCTGTACTTAAGCCAAAAAAATAAAAACGATTATAAAGCCTGTAGCGCACCTGTTGATCCATATCTTCTTGACACCGCCGGGAAGGTCCTTGAACAAATGATAGAGCGATTCTTGATTGAGATATTTGGTGGGGACACCGGTCACGAGGATAGTATTAGCCTGAGTTGATTTGGCGTGGCTAGGCTCAATAAGATGTAGCTGCCTCGTGGTGATGAAATGGCTCATTTCACGCCTAATATTGTACAGAATCCACACTAAGTCCGAATCAGCATCCATCAAAGTCAAGGAAGATCGGTATGAGCATGGATCCGAACAATTGTCCGCACAACACCCAAATCAGAAAAGGTCCAAAACACTCACCAGTGGATAACCACACCAAAATCAAGTGCGCAGCATATCGCTGCTGCTTATCAGATGCGACGTTTCCAAAGCTGAACTTGTCCAGATTGTCCTTGTCCGGCACGTATGTGCCAACACGATTGACGGGCAGGAGAACAGCCCAGGATATGAGCCAGATGGGTAAAAAGACCCGGACCATCATACGTAAAAACTGGACGAAAAAGTAGGCATCCATGCCGTTAGCCTTGATGATGGCACGATGGTCAGCTTTGTACACCGCCCATGGCCACAGGAACATGTTGGAAGAGAGGGGCTTGATTCGTTTCCTGTAACATTATCTAGAGTTAATGATGGTGAGCGAGACGGAGATGGCGAACGTACGAAAGAGGGGGGACATAGGTTCTGGGTTCATAGATTGCCTTGAAGTACGGCCTAATCAATGTGAAGACACCCAGCTCGGCACCAAAGACAATCGAGTTGAAGACAAGCGCCGTTACGAACGTCGCGGTTGACGCCGTATTGGCGTTGCTGATATCTGACCTGCTCTAACGTGTCGTATCAGTGCTATGGGTGAGTATATGCGCGACCTACATGGCTGTTCAATGGAAGAAGGGAAGGTGGGGGGAGAAAGGAGCGACAGTTGGTGGATTAAAATCAAGAAAGGAGTGTGGGATAATTTGCCAGTTTACATTCCGCGATGGATCAACCACCATATTACGTCATAGAGTGATGCGGGGTAGTATTGCACAGCCACTGCACTCCCCACTCCTCATCCTCCCTCACTCTCATGTGATTCTCCGCGTCTTCTAGTCTCCTCTCCCGTTCCGACTCCCATCCACGTACTCCTACTGCCTCTCCCATACTAATAGTTTACAACCGACTCTTCACTTACTTTACACGGCTGGCGGAGGCTATCTCACAACCGGAATCTATATTACTATGACGTAGTTGGCTTTGTAATCAAGCTTCAAGTTTTCAAATCTTAGATAGTGTGGTACAGTACTGTAAGCGCTCGAGATTGAATTTTTGAACTATAATATCACTCCATAATAGTAAGAAAACATACAGACATCGGAGTAGAGCAAGTACAGACACAAACGGTCAGACGCATATCATCAGTCCATCATAAGGTCCATCACATAGAGTAACCCGCTTCCCTCGGTCTTCTCTTCTCCAGCCAGCATCTACACCGCATTCTCCCCGACAGGGCGTTGGATGCTCTCCGGACTGATACGAACTTCCTGGACGCCACTCGTCACTTCAGCCATCTCGTCAGTGTGGTCATGTCCGTGTCCACCGTGAGCATGATCGTGTCCATGGTCATGGCCGTCATGGGGCCCATGCGCATGCGCATGTCCTTCATCATCATTTCTAGCCTGTCCACCCTCTGCTGCAGCAGGAGGGTGATTTGTTATCCTCAACAATGACGTATACGCTGCCAAGACCGAGTCAACAAACCAAGCGCATGCAGAAAATTGCGAGACACTTACGTTGCCGACAAACGGGACAGTACCATCCCTTGGCCCTCCTCTTCCTTCTCAGATTTGTCGTCGTAGTCGTCGTCCCTACTCCAGCAGCTCCCTCCCCTGTTCCCCCTGCTCCCCCCTCTCCCCCCGCTGCACCCGCATCACCACCGCTACCGCCAGCAGCCGCACTAGCCCCAGTAGGCGCTGCCGGCTCTTCATTCGGCTGCGTAATGGTTCCACCTGCTCCAAACTCAACCATATTCAACGCACATTCCCTGCATGCCACTAAATGTCTGCACGGCAGCAACACCACCTCCCTCGGAGCAGACAAACACAGCAAGCACTCCGACGACGATTCGTCCTCTCCACCCGGCGCAACTCCAGAAGGAGTAATAACGGGAGCATCTGCCAGAGGCGTAGTGCTACTGACACTGGATGGCTGAGGCGGGTAAGAGTGCTCCTGACTCGGAAGTGGAGCGGTGGGCTTGTGCGCGTGCGCTGATGTTGAACTGGAAGTCAATCCATAAATCTCATGCAAATGGAACGTATGCGGTCCAATCTTGTAAAGGAAGACAGAAAAATTAGCAATCCAATGGTTTTGAATCACCCCTTCCCGTCACTCACCGTAGCTTCTCGCTTGACAACCCTGACAACAAAAGGCCTAGTGTTCTCCACATTCCCATCATCGATGATAGGATCCTTCATTCCAAATCGTACGATATGTAGATACGTCACCTGTTCATTCGGAGACATCAACTCTGTCCCCATGTCATCAAGCGCTGCCAATCGGATCGTCACCCTCACTCCCCGGTCATCGTCCATACCCTTCTTCTTCTTCTTCTCTGCCGTTCCCCCAGCGCCAGTCCCAGCTGCGGCGGGAGTAGCAGCACCCGCACCGGTTCCAGTTTGTTCCGACGCTGCGGTCCCTGTTCGTCCGCCTTCACCCTGTTCACCTTCCCCGTTGGTACTTGGCTCAGCCATATCCACCACCGCCAATGCGGGGCCCGAGACACTCCTATTCTGTGTCTTCTTCCTAAAGTGGAAATGCGTGAACCTACGACGGGCACGATTGTCGGGCGTCGTGGCACCATCCCTTGCGGATGCTGCCGTGGTGCCGGATGCCAAAGGCGCTGCCTCATTTCCGCTGGTGGGAGAGGACGCACCAGCTACTGGGCCTGATCCGAGATTGCTGACGGCAGAAGAGGAGGCATCGGCACTCAATGCCAGGGGTGCATTCAACGAGGTGGGACGTTGTGACTGCGATTGAGAAGGGGCGCGAGCCTTGCCTTGTTCAAATCTTCCCAATTCCAACATTGCTCCATCCTCCAACTTGAGCAATCTCCCAAACCCACCCTCAGTCACCGTCTCAAACACGAGCAGTTTAGAGTAACCAGAGGAAGAGGCGGTGGCCACAGCATCCGGGTGATCTTTGGGCAAGAGAACGTGGACATAGATACCACATTTGGGGGCATCACAATCGTATTCAAATTCGAGGCCATGGTGTTGAGGTTGAGTATCGTCTCCGGGAGAGTGATCGTCTGGGAGTGACGACAAAGGAGAGAGGCGAAGAGTAGGACGTTTGAGGTTAACAAGAGCCTGAAGCGTTGTCGTCGGATAGGATGTCTGACGGAATGATAAGCGGCTGGTGATTAGGAATTGATAGGGATGCGACCAACCTGCTTGCTCTTCTCTATCCAGCCTTTGACAACTTGCGGTGTCAAATCATCCGTAACGACTTTCTTTTCATGAGTAATAGCCCACGACGGCCCACTGCTTACAAATCCAATATTAGGCCCAAAAAGAGGCTCTTGAGTCAGCTTTCGGCTGTTGCCCGAGGCACTAGAGCTGGTGTTGGCCGCAGCGGTAGTGGTGGTAGCGGGGCCAGAGGGATTGTCGACAGTGTCCATGTTAATAACAATAGCGTTGGCGTCTGAGGCTTGAGCCATGGCTGTAGCTACTCGAGATGTGTTGGTATCAGTGCGTGCGAGATACTGTGATTGTTGCAATCGCCGGGTGCGATTCCATGAAGCGTACTGTTGTGTATCTGTTTCACATTGTCAGCACGACGTTGGAGCGGAACAGCAAGCCATTGAGGCCATCGCTTACACCAGGAAGCCAAGCTCATGGGAGAGAATAGGAGAGAGGGCTGTGAGAGTGGGAAGGCAGCCTGACCCTGAGACAATGGGAACTCTGGGTAATTTATATTTATTACTCTCGCACGCACAAAAATCAAATCAGTTTCAGCGATGATATCAGCTCTGGAGATTGCTTGGAGGCCGGAATGGATGGCATGGACATGGACATGGGACGGCAATACATCTCTGATAGCACAGTAAATGAAAAACAGAAACTATGGCAGCACCATAATCATGCAATCAACGACACCACTCCTCCCGCTTCCTTGATTTTAGCCCTGCATCCATCCCAAGTCAATCATCCCTCAAGCAAGGGCCAAAGAAAAACGCTGCACTCACTCAGCTTTGGCAGACACAAATCGTGCTTTTACAATACACGGCAGCTTGGGCAGCTGGCCGTTCCCCAACACCTTTCCGTACCCATGCTTAAGGGTATCAATCACAGGAACCACCTCCGAGTTCTCCGTCAACCCCTTCTTCTCCTCCTCGGGCACCAGAGTCCACAGCTTATCCACGTTGATGATCGGGCGCCAGTACAGGTTGCGCATCAGGTGGAAATGGCGCATACCGACTTTACCAAAGTAACCAGGATGATATTTATCCATGTTCGTTCTGTTGGTCACATCCAATTAACAGGATAACAAATGCACAACGGGGGAGTGGCACGCACCGGTGGTGGTGTTGACCACCAGCAAGACCACGACCACCAGGGTGTTTACGATGCTTGCCTACACGTCCATGACCGGCCGATACGTGGCCGCGGTGTTTGCGAGTCTTTGTGAATCGTGTGGGCATGTCGGTTTTCTAAAGCAACCACAAGTTATCAGCCTGCGCTCTCGTTGCCAAATGAGAGGATCCCCGTCTGCCCCCCCTGCCCAATGTTCTAATCACGCTTTGCCCGCCGTAACATCCGAATCCAGCCAACAGCATCCAGCCAATCATCCCACCCAATCCTTCCAAACTTTCATGATAACCCCTCGCTCAGCAACATCCAATCCTTCCAGGGCGTCAGGATGCAGACGGGACAACGACATGCTCACCTTCTTGAGGAATGTCGGTTTTGATGTGGCCCTTTGAGCGTTGCTGTATGCCAAACTGGGAGCGCCTCTTTGTAAACAAGTGCAAATAGCTTTTCTTTTGTGCTTGTCGCTTTCCTTCACTCAACTCGCGTTACGGTTTGACGCACCGACCATCTTAATTCCTATGTATACGACGGTGAGTGTCCATTACAAATGCGGAATACTATCGACAAAAGTCATGTCCGAGCACTGTAACGTGCGGTGGTGAGACTATCAAAAAACATGCATGGCTGACACAATTTTATGATCAGACATACACCACACTTGAGCTATGAACGCACCAAACCGCTACGAACTCTTTGTTCTCGAAGACGGTGAAAGAGCGTAAGCACCCGGCCTATCCATGGGCACACACACGAGTACACATAATCACAGCGTCGAAATCACCGAAGACACCAAAATCCCAAACGCAGCGACAATAAAAGTCGTAAAACAAGATCACACTCTTGGTAACATGCTCCGAGCGTATGCATCTTTCCGTCGCGTTTCCCAGTACCCCCCTACCCCACCCTTCCCATGTACACACACACACACACACACACGGGCTTATTCCGTATTACAGGCAACTCCTCTCCATGCCTCAAGTCCTGTTCGCCGGATACAAAGTCCCACACCCGCTACAACCCTACTTTCTCATCAAGGTGCAAACAGACGGGACGGTCACTCCACAAGCCATCCTTGAACAAGCATGCTCCAAGCTCATCGTTCTAGTGTCCCAGTTGGAAGCCAAGTTTAAGAGAGAGTTTTCGTTCAAGGATGTCGAAGTAGGCCCAACCGTAGGTGGTATTGCGGCAGGGGCTGGAATGGTCAGCGGTACGTTGGAAGATCCGTATGGTGCGGGAACGACGACGGCTACAGGTGGATGGGCTGCCGGGAGGGATTACATGGATTTCTAGCCTATTCTTGTATTTTACTTGTTGCAATAATGTCAAGCCCTCTTAGTCACTGAAAAAAATGTCGTGGATTGACTGCACTCTTGCAGGACATCTGCACAGTCCAAAGTGGTATCAGCCCTTTCCAGCAGCTTTGACCATCCACTTCGCAGCCCTTCTCTTCTTCTCCTCGTCCACCTCTCTTTTTCTCTTCTGCGTTTTACTAACATCACCGCCCTCCTTGTCTTCCCTCTCCCTCTGTACCAAAAAGTCGTCTATACAACTTTCCATCTTTCTCTGGACAAGTAGTTCTGCCGCCCCAAACTTCGACATGTCTGACGCAGATGCAGACGTAGAAGCGAACGGGAGTGACGAGGATGCAGGCAGGCGAGCACCGTTACCGCGACACGCCAACACCTCTTCCGGCTCGAGCTGCCACTCGAAATCAAATCCCCACCCCTGCACAACTGGCCTAACCGACCGAGCAACCGTTCCAGACTCATTCCTGTTCCCATTCCCATTCCCATTCCCAGTCCCAGCTCTAGCCTCGACTCCCGACCCCTGAATCACTCCTACCTCCGACACGGGGTTCTGATACATCCCAAGGGCAAGAGAGGCAGGAACCGCAGCAGTGGCAGACACCAGACCACCCTCCTCTCGCCACCACCTCACAAAATACGTCGCGGCCCGCGCTAAGTCAGGCTCGGCACCACGCTTGATCATACCCATGCGCCGAGCAAGAAGGGTAAGAAAGTCGGTGACATCATTCGCCGGAGACGGTGGGATTGATGGTAATGACGACGGTGATGATGGAAAGGGTGGGGTTGGTGACTGTTGTGAAGAGCGGGGGCTAGGGGTGTCGGGGAAGAGTTTCAGGTACGCTGGGGCTGTGGGGTGGATGAGAATGAGTGCGAAGGATCATTAAGGGATAGCCAAGGGATAAATCAAAACGGCGAAATGTATCAGAAATGGAATGAAGAATGGAGGGTGAGGAGCTTTGAATCGGAAAGTGGAGATCGAACGCACATGGGAAAGACGATCGTTGAAACCACATGGAAGACAGGGAAACAATAAAGCAAGCGGTTGAATGTAAAATGAGAACGTGCATGTGCAAGAGGGCCGTAGGCATGCACACATGGTCGACATGTGTGTCAGTACGTACAACCGGTATATTTGTAGTGATAAAGTGATAAGACGTCAGTTATTGCCGACGTAGGCGGACAGGGATGAGAACTCGGTTGAATAAAGTGGGGGGCGAAGGGGGTAAGAAGAGCAAGGAAGAAGAGAACAGCCAAAGGCAGACAGATACACGTACCGGTGGGGTTCAAGACATTGAGCCTATACAGCAGATACGCCGATAGAGTTTCCATATCGTACAGGCCTTCTTTGATACCCGCTGTTTTTAAAAAATCATAGTAGCCCGGACAAAGCACCACGAAGTAGTGTAATGCAGCGAAGCATGGAATGAATCAGTTAAACGTTAACCACCAACTCATTATATCGAAGCAAAAAAAAAATAGAGGGGACGTCCACATTCACGTCCACATTCTTAGCTCGCCCTCATTCCCGAGTGGGTAAAAAGCCAAGATGCTAACTCCCTCGGCCCAATAAAAAAAGGTAAGGAAGTACGCAGAAGGGATCCACTTTGGGTGGGAAGTCTGGAATAGAAAAACAGCCTCGTTCTTACGTACCTATGAGTGCCAGCTTGACTCCTCTTTCGGCGCCTTCCGTTCCTTGGCCCAAGAATGGTAGCATGACGCCGGGTGAGTCGAAAGCATACACAAGTGGATCCAGAGAGATCTTTAGCCGCGTTGAAAGTGCCTGAGTCAGACCTGGCTGTGCGGACGTCCGCAATGCTTTCGGCGTAGCTGTAGAAACAGAAAAAAAAAATCTAGTCCCCTCGCAGTGAATAAAGGAAAATTGGATGCTAACGTCCTTTGATGCCCATGTTGCGTAGGGCATTGAGCAGTGTGGATTTACCAACGTTGGGCATTCCGATGACTAGAACGTTATGCTCCATGGCATGCGGGTACTGCTTTGCTATGCCTAAAAATCAAGGACAAGTGTCAAGAACGCATTAACCGGCGCATAACAGACTAAACCCAAAGTCAAAAGAGAAGTGACATACTTACTAGCAGGTCGCCAAGTTGGCGTATATCCCGCGGTCGATGCCACGAAGCAAACAGAACACGTTGTTCAGGGAATTTGTTGGCCATGGCTCTACGAAAAGGCTACAATACAACAGGTCCAAAAAGACGTCAGCCGCCCAATCATTGATGCGAGAAGCCTTTCAAAGACAGCAAGGGCCGCGAAAAGAATTGACGGGCTTTTACACTTACTTCCATGCCCCACTCGGATACGAGATCACGCTTGTTGAGGACCATAATGTGTTCACAAGCGGTGTTGTTCATAATCCTGCGGCCTGGATGGTTAGGATCCCAGCCTCTTTCCAGTCGCCATTGACGCAAGGCGCCTAGAACAAGTTGAGTGAGGGTTCAACAATATTATGTGCATTGGAACCAGATGGTTGGCGTGCCACTTGGACGAATCGGGTAGTCCCAGGGTTCCAAACAGACACAGTGACAGAACCATGCCTGCCGTCAAGTCAGAATGTCACAGAACGTACCTTCCAGCTGTCTATTGATACTCGTCAGCGGCAGACGCGAGTCTCTTATTTCAAGCACAATATCTGTCCGCTTCAGCAGAGCCGGCAAAATCCTAGTAAACCTTTTCATATGCCCTGGGAACCAGGACGGGGGGTTCGGCAACAAAGGCATGGGTATATACGTCAGTCCCATAATCGGGTCTTTGAGAGTGTTTTGGCACAGCAATCTGCGACACCACTTGCGAAAAGGATAAACCGCCAATTGTAGGCGTCTCAGGGACAACTGTGTAGAGAGCATCAGACATTGAAAAAGCACCGCATGAAATGGAAACAATGATTCAGTTACAGCTCACATGTCTCTGATTGCGGATGGACCTTGAACGCGCTCAAAAGATCCTTCCGTCGAAAGGGTGACGGTGTGTGTGTGACCTGTGTAAAGGAAACTGTCACGTCCAAACCTGATCTATTTATTTGTCCGTATTTTTATTTGGAAGTGTCAGTAAATCCCGGCCTTTCCGAATATGTTTATTATTATAATGAGCTTTTATTATAATTTATCTTTAAAAAAAATGTGTTGAGTTTTCCACGCCATAAGAGGATAGGCCTGACACAAACGCAGGTCCCGCGGCAGTCGGACGGTTGAACGCTGGATGATGGGTGTTGGATGTTGGATTTCGGGCGTTGATCCTGAGGGCGAAACTGACTTGAATACAGTCATATCTTTGATTGTATCTATCTAATCTATTAATAGCATCGCCGGCCAGATGGCATGTTTTATCGCGCGATATCAACACTTGAGATGGCATGACGATTCAAGTTGCAAAGTGCGACGACACATTGACATGACAAGCCAAGTATAAACGAGAGAGATATCACTATTTTTTATTTCACCAAAAAATACTAATGGGTACTGTAAATAATATATTTGTAAAACAACAATAGATGATGTGCCAGACGAGTGATACGACAACAAAAAAACACGCGAAACAAAAGATTCAGTGACAATGGGGAGAGTGGTACCACCAAGAAGATTTGCGTCAACAGCCTAATCCTGGCTGTATGAGCAAGAGTTGACAAAACAATGCCACCCACTGTCGTCGTCAGTGTTGGCAAGTGGAAAGCGAAAATGTCCTTGATTCACGGGTAGGTGATCTCAAAGACGGACCGTCTATCAGTTGACCGAGTTTCAAGATTTACGAACCGTCCCAGGATTCGCAGGGTTGGCCTCGACTCGTACTCAACCTTCGTTGCCAGAACCGACAGCGGCAAAACATTTTCCGCTTCGTGTCTTCCTCCCCTGAAGTACGAGAGGATCTTTATCCAGGTTGATCAACCTATTTGACGGAGGCGGCGAACCCTCAATCCAACCCTTCCAACCCTTCCTGACGGCTACACGCTTCTTTCGTGGGCGAGAAGACGGCGGCGGTGGGGTCGGGGGTTCTTCGATCTGCTCTTCTAGCTCGGGTGACCGTGGTCTCTTTGATGATTTTCGCGACGTCGCGATAGAGGAAGAGGGAGCGGGCGTCGACGCAGAGGCGGCGGGAGCGGGCGGTGTGATGGGCGGTGGCGTGACGGACACCGACCGTTGCATTGTTGCGATGTGGATGGAAGGACGTACCCGCCAGTAGGATGAAGCGGGGGCAGACGGCGGCTGCGCGTTTTGCGCCGAGCTGGTGCTTGCGATGGGGGCGTCTAGCACCTCGGCCGAAATGTCGTCGAAGGTGGAGGGGATGGGCTCCTTCTGGCGAGCCTTTGGTGCCGTTCTCTGTCTCCTCCTTTCCCGCTCGCGTTCCCTTTTTTCTTTTTTCCTGCCTCTCCTGGACTCTTCGTTTTTCTCGACTGCCTTGTAGGGAGCGACGCCGTTGAGAAGGCTGGTGAGAACGTCGCGGGGAGGGCGGATGTCAAATGCGCCGGCCATGACTGAGGTAGCGGTGCGTCTCATGCATTTAGCGTGGTTGTACATTGTAGGTTGTGGGGGATAGAGGAGAGCCATGGGAGGAGGAGAAGGAGAGATTTATAGCAGCCGCAGTGGAGCGGAGTCGTGGTAGGGAAGCGGCCATTGTGGCTTGTTGTGCTTTTTACGGCATAAGCATCAACAAACAAGACTCGGCACGTGCAAAGCTCAGGGACTCTGTCAGATCGATTTGCGATCGCAATCGAGATCTCCCCCGTTTTTGGCCGCTCAAACGCCAGCCTCTCTCTGCCCACACCCAACACACCCAACACACATGCTCCCCCTCCTCCCCCTCCTCCCCCGCGGGCACTTCGCCTCACGGGAATAATACACTAGTGTAGCACCCCATTTATGTAGATGACTCTGTAGGACTCTCTCATCATGTAGCGGCCGTCCATTGTCGCCTCGACACCGATCTGCGCTTCTTGCTTCACACGCAGCAGTGGTGCGAGAGAGAAAAAAAAAAAGCCACTCGTTTCGCTGCATTCTGCCGATATCCTGTACGGTCTGTATCTGGATCTTGGGGTCCAGCTTGGTTCTCCATACAGACCCACACCGCTTTACACACGGCCCCATATCGGCAGAGTCCGGTGTGGCTCTCCGTGTTAGGGTGATGATGAGCAATTAATTTTCTGCCATACACGTTGTATATGTTACCATGGCGTTCCTCTTATTCAACAAAGTGACTAACTACAAGGTTGTGAGCATTTGCTGAAGACGGCACATCAACCACTCCAGATTATATCTTCCGGCGTCCCGTGCCTGTCTCGCCTCATGCGAGTATGAGCACGGCTGTATTACCGCCTTGGTATTGTCCGGGCACACCTAGGGAATGGGTCATGTTACCACGTTCTCAATGCCGCACAATAAGCCACATAACCCCGTCCTTTCAGCTGCCACAGTCACCCGTCTAAAAAAAGAAAAAAATACACAAAAAGCGCAGCCTTTGTCAAGTCAGAGGCTGCATGCCACCGCCCACTTGCTCGACTAATTACTTAGTCCCCCAGGCTGTTGTCCCTACAAAAAGAAAAAAATTGACAGTTTTTGATGCCCGCGCTTATATTTCCTAACTTATCACAAGTGCTCCCTGAAGTATGACTCGGACACCAACGCCATTGAATTGAGCCCGCCCACAAAAAATAGTTCTGGCACAGCATTATTCCATTACATGACCCGTTCCATCGGGGCCGCAGTCACATAGTAGTAGCAGTTGGCACAAATCCACATCTCGCTTACTGCCCACAGTACTATCCTTGGCCCCTCCCCCTTCCCCTTCCGTTCGCCGTGGGGACGGACAGAGGAAAAAGGGCGCCCGCATGATACACCCGTGCGCTCCCATCATTGAATTAGATTTCACCGGCTGCTGAGAGAATCGCTATCATCGATCTGGCGAGAACGCCACCTGACCCGACCCGAAATAAAAACCGCCTTTACGTTGCACCTACCCTCTCTCTCTACCCTGCCTGCGATCTCAAAACTTAATTCATGGCACAAAGGAACTAATATTTATTTATTCCTTTTCGTGAGCGTCGAGCCCAGAACTCAGAGTGCTCCATGGCCAAGGCAGTGTAGGAGGCCAGAGAACATTCTCGCACGTTCTGCCGAGTCATCAGCTCCGTCTGGATACTGCACTACCATTTCAGGCGCAGTCCAACCCGTTATCTGAGGCACACACCACACCACACATCCGTCAATACCGGACAGGGCCTTGCACCCCATCGCCTATCACCACTACCTTCTAGCGTATTGATACGGTGGCAGAAATCCTGGCTAGGGCCACGTAACGTAGATAGTGTCAAGGAGTTACTTACGCAATAAAAGGGATGGGAGCCACCGAGAAAAAGAAAAAAGACGAGCAAGACACAAGAGATGAGGTAAAATACAAAAAATGCTTGAGCCTATATCACAATCGACCTCTCGCCACTTTCCAACCACGCATCGAAAAAACATATGAGAAATAGAATGTTAATCTACTAGCTCCCTCCTTCACTCTTATGTTTGTCCCAACTCTCCAACGTGATGCTGGCCATAAAGCCGGGTATACACTGCTCCTTCTCAATCCAATAATGCATCATGTTCGGTAGATCTTGAGGCCCACCCTCCCCTTGCGCTACCAGCTGCATACGCATCCCTTCCGCTATATCATACGTAGCGGCTGAATTCATGTGTCATTCAGTAATTCATAGCGATGGTGGCATATAGGCCACAATATAAAAGCGAACAAAAGAAAATAGAAAGCGGCAACCAAACACTCACATTTTATAGGCTGGAACACAAACGACGCACCAAGATCGTACATGCTCGTCATTCGCACCTGGCCGTTGGGATAAAACGCTAGCTTCACACCCAGGATAGACGCGATGGCTTCTCGAAACTCGGCGCTCTTCGAGGTGAAGACCTGCACCGCAGCAAAGAAAAAAAAAGGCAAGATTAGAATAACCAAGTCAAATGCCACTTCTAGGCACTAGGATCGCCCGGGATAACGTGTACCTGCTGTAGTCTCAAAAGTCTCTTTTCCTTTTGCTTCACGACGTCTTCTAGCTCTTTCCTTTCCTTCATGGCAAGCTCAAAGCTCTCCTTTGGTACCAGATCAGGTCCAGCCGCATGTTCACCCGCTGTGGACTCGTCCTGTAACCCTGCCTGCTTCGCCTTGTCTTCCAACTCCCCAAGACGGCGCAAGAGTGCCTCATTCTCTCCTCTCAGTCGGTCCATGGCTTCCTGCCTTAAATCAAACCACTGTTGTTCCGGATTATTACGCATACTCAGGACGCGTACACCAGGTGGGACGTGTCGCCCACCGGCAATCTCGCCAGACAGTTCGAACAGCTCCTGCTCAAGTTTGTCTATTCGATCTGCCTGCGTTGTCGTTGTACCCTCTAGGCCCTGTATTTCTACGAGGATGAGTAGCAAAATCAGTCGTTAACGGCGGGAAAGTCCAAAGATGCAAAAGACACCTGTACGTACTGTCTCGTAGCTCGGCCTTTTCTTTACGCGCCTGTTCAATTTCCTTTTCCAAGGCCTCACGCTTTCCCTTGCTCCAAGCCGTCTTCAAAATCATGGTATCTGGGTCATCAGCATTTGTTATCGAGGTATTACCACCCAGTGCATCCACCTCTTCTGAGAGGGCCTGGTTAACCGACTTGTACTGAGCAAGCAACGCCTCAAGCTGGTTAATGCGCGTAGCCTGAGCCTCCAGATGCAGTTGGGAATTTTCCACATGGTTTGCTGACGCAGCGTGTGAGACTTCTGCGGTATAAGAAGCCTGAAAAAAAAACACGGCGTTGAACACATGCAAATAAAATCAAATTTAACTCAGGGTCAAATCTCACCACAAGTGCTTGCAGGAAACCAATTTCGCGTTCGGCTGTGCTTAGGCGGGTTTCTCGCCTGCGTACCTTTTGTTCGAAAGCACGAATAAGTTCTTCGAGCGAGGCAACCACCTTGGCTCTTTTTTCTGACTCGGTTCGCATGGTGGCAATTTCAGCTTCGCGAGAACGAAGGAGGGCTGTCGTCGAGCCGTGCGACTCGAGGAGGGCGGCATGCTCGAGGCGTAACGTGGCTAACGACTGGGTAACGGCGACGGAAGGAGCGGATATACTACCCGTGGACGAAGACGAGCGGTTCTGCTCTTGAGGATGGGATAAGGCCCTGAACATAAGGCGCAGGTAAGAAACTATCAAAAAAAATATAGTTTAGTGTCAAACCATGCTTCTCGCTCTTTACGGGCTGCTTCAACCTCAGCCTCTAGCCTTACAACCTTGTTGCGCATCTCGTCTAATGTACGAACTTTGTGTTCGAGACCACGCTTCTCTTCACGCAGTACCTCCAAGCTCGCGTGGTGCTCTCGAAGGAGAGTTACCTCCCGAGTAAGCTTAACATTGTCTTTCTCCAATGAGCGAAGATACGACGCTTGTCGATGCAGTTCATCGCGTACAACGGCCATGTCGCGCGCCTCTTGATCATTCGTCTGAGGTGTATGGTCTTCCTGCGACTGAGATAAGAGCTGTGACCGCAATGCAGCGATAGTGGCCTCATGATGGGAGGCAATCACACGCGATTCAGCAAGAGCAGACTGCAAGGCCGCTTGTTCAGATGTCAGGGTTGCAAGCTGGGACTTGAGAGACGACATGGAACTCGACGTAGAGTGCGACAGAGAAGTGTGAGCATCAGATAGGTCAGCGTGCTCTTCCTGCAATACCGTCAGTTTGGAGCGGAGATCACGGACGGTGGTTTCAAGGGTTTGCTTTTTTTGTCATATGATTAGCACACCAGGCAGGCGACCGGGACACAAAGTGGTACCTTCTCCATCTCATATTCTCTATGCTCACGCTCTCTTTCATCCTGCTGTTCCTTTTCGCGATCCGCAAGCCACCGCCTGTCACGTTCTAACCGTTCCACCAGTGCCGTCTTCTCGCGTAGTTTCACATCCATTTCCATTTTCGAGGATTGAGACGCAACCAATTGTCTTTCGAGACTAGCATGAGCGATAGTAGACGTGAACAGTTGCTTCCTCTGCTGTCGTTTCGCACTTGAGAGTTGTGGGTCTATCCGACATCAGTACGGTGACAATAGAGATTTCTTAAGACCTTGACCTCGCTCCAACTCTGCCGCCAACGAGTCCCGCTTAGGTGCCCTTGAAGAACTCATGTCAGAAACCACCAAAGTGCACGTACCGCGTCGTGTCGAGGATAGCAATACACAGTGTTTGGAACAGAAGCTCTAACCAAATACGAAAGTATCAGTCTACCGTCACTTCATGTCACAGGCTCTTCCAGGGTTGTGGTTGTGATCGAAATTGAATGACCTCGCTAAAACGGTAACTTTTTTGATTCAAGCCATCGCATCATATCATTCTGCAACTCAATTGATACGCTCTTGCCAAATTAGTGATTTGGACCTTCTTTTTCCTGGTAGTAAGTTAGGTATAGACAATGTGCAAGTCGCGCTGCAGTCAGTTGGACATCGGACCGCATGTTGCGGTTGGGCTGGAACGCGATCGTGGGAATTGGATATGGGTGGTTTTTGAACGTGGAACACCGGTTGAACACGTGGACTGTCTGTATTGTAAATCCAAGCGGAATATTGAATCGCTTTGTGTATCGTTATGATACCAGCCAAGTTTCGGCAGCTAACGAGAAAAGATATCGTACAGACCCCCAACTAATTTCTCCGCTGTCATCAATGGGCCTCGTGGGACGAGTATTATCCTTTGAGGATGCCATTAACTTCGCTTTAACAAAGCCATCGTATCGGTAATTAAGACAAGCAGAACGAATGATAGCACGTTTTCACTTGTTGACATAGTGTGTGATTTTCGTCTTGCCGCCCACCGCCATGATGACAATCAACCAATCAAACAGTCGAGCATTTGGCATTGACCGCTTACACCTTGTCAGGGGCTCCGGTCAGAGGACGACCGTATTGTTACCAGGAGTCCGGCGTGTCCCATTACAGTAGGCTCAAGGCTGAAGCGCTGATGTTCAGATCGGAGATGACGGCGGCAGAGGACGTGATTGTTTGTAACCCACTCTATCATCCAGCCAATGAAACGGGCAGCTTTACTCCCCCGATATTTGGCGTGACTCCTACCTCCCCACCTCACGAAGCCCGCTATCCTAATAATAACTGCTTTTCTTAGAAAGAATCACCCTTTCCAATCAAATCTTATCTTCGGGAAAAACCATCAATCGGTAAACTGCGATGCCACGAACCCGTCTGTAAGTACCTCCAATCAGGCAAAAAGAGGTGCACCTTGGGATGGCAGATGACAAGACAAACCCATAAGGGGGCCCACCTCCACCATGTGCTTGGGTCGCAATGTCTATCACAAGCGCTGGTCAACAGGGAAAACCGATTACTGACACGCTGCTCGGCCAGAAGCATGCAATCTGGAATTCTAAGAATCTGTCCAACAAGCATAGTTGTGCCAGTGTGAAGTCTCAAGTCTTTTTGTATTGCGATAATCTGGTCACGCGCTGGTAGAGGAGATATACAGTATTGGTTCCATTTCAGAACGTTCCAGATTCCTTATCATTCTACGCGGAGCAACCCCCAATCCACTGCATCGTGGAGGGCTGTTGGAATGACCAAAAAAAAAAAACCAGAGTGGCTATCCACTAACCCATCTTGGAATGTCCAGCCGAACGGTCTCCGGTCTCCGATCCTGGAACTTTCCAGTGAGGATCCCATGTTCCACTTGCACGGGGCAAATAAAAATCTGATGTACACTGAATACTACATAATATTGATAATTCAAATTATCAAACTAGAATAATCACAGATTCTCAAATTGTTGAGGAAATCCTATCGTACATGCGGTATATCCCGGAATAGTCTAAGTATGGTATAATGTTATACAAGGTCTTGTACCTATTATAGTATGTGTGGTCCTGCTCAGCAGCCTGCGATGGTAAATTGTCCCGTTGGGCACGCTTGAACTACCGGCGTACTCATTGTCATAGGACTAAAGGCGGTGTAAGCTTCCACTGGCTTGAGTGCGGCCGCTTTTGTAGGCGAAACCCAATAAAGCTCCTTTATCTTCCTCCGGATAGCCTTGAACGAAGACATCGATCCTTTCTCATAAACCAACAGCATTGCGCATGTACTGCCTTGGGGGATATAGGAACCAGCGCTATTGCCACCTAGCCCTGTACTTGGGTTCATCTGAGCATCAGTCAAATAAGGGCTTGGTATTGGTGTGTTCTGTCCAGAGTTCGAGGCTTGCATCATAACGGGAAGCATGCTATTTCGCACGCGTGGTGTCAGCCCAGGATTCGGCGCTGCGATAAATGGTATTGTCGTTGAATAAACGTCGCCATTATTACCATCCTCCACAGGGCCCGGAGGTAGAAAAAAGCACGAGTTATCTGCAATTGGGGAGAGAGGGGGAGACCAAAGAGACTGTCGCACTTGCGGCTTCGCTTGTCCAATTGGTTTGATCTCTACCCTAAAACGAACAGGTTTCAGACTCAAGTTAGCTTGTGCATCCGCGCTCGGTTCTTCCACACGGCATTTGAGCTTCGCTGCCGTCGAGCAGCCGTTATGATCCAGGCCATCGCTGAGTCCCATAGTTGCCTCAAAGACTACAATAATGCCTAGTGATTCAAGCAACCTTCCGACATCACCGCATGTCTTGGGCAAGTCATCCAGAGAATAAACCATATCGTCGTTTTGACGGTGTAGATTAACATGATTTCCCCCATTTTTCCAGTTGAATAAGTTGGAGAACCAACCTTTGAATTCGCCGACAACAGGTGAGGTCAGGAGTCGAGTGGGTGATCCAACGCTCTGTGGGCTTGTTACTGGAGACAACACAGCAATCGGCGATCCAAGAGCTGATGATGTAGGTCGCTTCGCTGGGAGATTGAGTGCAGGCGCTATGGAGTGAGGGAAAAGTTATAGCGCTTCAGTATCAAACAGATAAACGGCGATGATGACACAACTCACGTCTACTTTTCCTCTCTTTCTTGCCTTTAGCTGCAGGTGTATTCCCAGTCCCAATGTATACGACATTGCCCATTTCTTGACCCATGTCACGTACGTTGCTCAAGCCCATGCCTAGGCCCACGCCAGATGTGCGCTTAGCCACTGATACAGCAGAAACATCCTCCGAGTTCAAACTTCTATTTTCTTTATCCTCCTCATATGCATTATGGGGACAATTAGACGCCTTCCTCTGTTCATGATCCTTTCGGTCATTGCTGTGGCGTGGAACCCTGGCATATCCAGATATATGCATAGCCGGCGCCACGCTTGTGTCAACAACAGCTGTCTTTATGGAGGTATGTGTTGCCGCATTTATCGCATCATTTACGTTTGTGATGGATGGCTGAGTACATTGTGCGGTGGTTATCAGGGCTCTGGGAGACACATTCAGGGCTTTGTTTAGATTCACACGAAGTCCCTGAGTGGCGACCTTATCCTGTCGAAGCACAGGCGTGTGCGGAGGCAAGATGCCCGTAGCGCTGTGTAGCTGACTATCTGGTTTCTGCCGACATTCGCGCGGGGGTAACATAGGTGAATTATTACCGCGACTGCTTTTCTTATCGCCAGCATGGGAAAACGTGTATCCTCTCCTTGGCGGTTGACATCGAGGTCCGGGAACGCAGGTACGGCTTGATACACAAATCGTAGATATTGGACGGACAGGTGCCACAGGGTCAGTGTTTGAGTGACGGTGTAGTTGGTGATGTTCGGCAACCTTGCACGGGGATTGTTGTGGGGATGGAAGGGGCCTTGGTCCGGCAGGGGATACAGGCCTCTCCTTTGACACGCTCTTGTTGCCAGGGCGATCCATGACGGGGGGAGGTGCCGTCAATCGCCTAGGTATGTGAGTAACAAGGGGCTGAGCTGATGTCGCCGGTGCTCTGCTCCTTAACGGCGGAGAAGCTATAGGCTCTGTGACATTATCCTGACATGATTTTATGACTGCTATACCCAAGGAACCGTGTCCCCAGCCACGGTCGAATAGCAGAGTACTGATACCGTTATATTCGACATCCTGACCCGTGTTTCCTCCATCGTTCAGCCTCTTTAGATGAGAATCTTCTCGATATTTGTTTAGAAGAAAGTAGAAGGCTTTGGCATGAACTCCTTGACCAGCAGGAGAACAAAGATCTCTTTTGATCGATTCGCCCTGTGGATCAGCATGCCTTCCCCAGATGATTCTAAGGGATGAAAACAACTCTGGGTCGATGAGAGATGGGGACTCTATTGGGCGAGCAAGCGTGCTAGGGGAGGGAGGTAAAGGAGGCGCGAACCGCACCGCCAACTTGCCGTTCATTTGGCGGCTGCCCGTCGGTGTAGTCAGTAGCCAAGGATGCGATAGAATTTCTGGAATCTGTGAGAACAATGGTAGTATATGTCGGAAGGAGGCTAGATACAAACGCACCGTAATTCGCTTCCCCACATCGACCACGAGCATCCGGCTGAGCAGGTCCTTCGCGAGAGGATCAATCCACGCTGGCATGTCATACTTTCCGCTCTTTACTTTGGCGAGAAGCGTCCGAACGTTTTTATCGTCAAAAGGTAGCCTTCCAGTTAAGAGTGCATAGAGGATAACGCCACAGCTCCAGATATCAGTCGCATTTCCTTGATATTTTTCGCCATTGACGATTTCCGGGCTGGCATAGTGAGGAGAACCACAGCTCGTTTCCAACTGAAGTGAGGGCGGAGCAAAGGCAGCCATGCCCCAATCCGCAATCTTAATTATTGGAGGAGACAGGGAAGCTATAAGGATATTCTCGGGCTTCAAATCCCGATGTATGATTGAAAATGTATGCGCGTAATTGAGACCGTAAATAATTTGTTTGAAGTATTCAAGAGCCTCTTGAGGAGGAAGCCTACCGCGGTTCACGAGAAAATCAAATAGTTCGCCGCCCTCGACGTACTCCAAGACCAAGAAGAGTTCCTTGTCACCTTCAAAGACGTCATAAATGCGCATAATATTAGGATGGTTCATGAGCTTCATCATTGTGATTTCCCGGTCAATTCCAAGACGCTGTCTATCAGATCTTGCTTGTTTTGTGCTCAGAGTGTTGCGCGAATTGACCAGAGGAGCCACTGGAAGGATTTTCACAGCAGCGAGTTGCCCAGTCCGTCTATGTTTGGCAATCTTGACTCGCCCGGAAGCGCCTTTACCAACGCATTCACCTAAGATCCAGGGTCCAATAGCTTTAGGGTCTGTTGGTAGATCAAATGCACTTGAGCCGCCAGCTGCAGCCTTTTCTTTAGCCCAGCGAGTACCCAGAGGAGCAGCATATTTTATCGGAGGTGCGCGTGGAGGGCTAACAGTCACCCCAGACATATTAGCAACCAATATAGTATGAAATTAGAGAGCCTATAGTTTGGGCGGGATACTCGACCAGCGAGAATACGAAATTTCCAAGACTGTTGTAGTTGTTACAGGAGCAAGTTTGGGATTTTCAGCGACTCGGCGATGCGTCACTCCTCCTTATTCACGTCACGTCATGTGATATGTGACACTGTCACAGATTTGCAACGCATGTGACAGAATTATTCCTGGCGCATCCTCTGCCGACAAGGAAACCTCGAAAGCGCGAGCATCTTATGCTAGCTGGCTCATGGGCCCTGGTGCGCTCGCCGCTAGCCTCATTGGGACGTTGTTCAAAGACTACCAGGACTCGGGCATATGCTAGCGCCGACATTACCTTGACTTATGCCAGCCGACTGCGTCACACGGCCAACTCAACCGAGGAAACTTCAATCCCCCGAGCAATTCCGAAGGAAATCAGTCAGCAAGTGCATACTGAAGTATTCGAGGATGCTTCCGACGAATACATTAGTGTCGCCGCAATGTCTCAACCTCCGAAGCCTTCTGTAATGGATGTGATTGATGCCACCTTACCCGCAGTGCTTCCTCAATCATCGGAGAACAGCTCGATATTTGAAAATGATTCTGTTGAATACAGATCTGTTTCTGCGGCTCAAACCAGCGGAAGGCGTCCAAGAGTCGCCTTAGGAGACGTAGCGGCGAAGTTGGTAACTGAGCAAAAGTATGATGAAGCGTATCATCTCATCCGGGAGATGATGCATGTAGGGAGCGCGATTCCAACAAATGCTGTATACGAAACTACTGCTTGCGTAATGCTAGAAGACTTTGACAAGTCGAGTTCTCCCCAAGCACTTTCGGAGCAGGTGGCTCGCTTTGAAACGTTTTTCTCACTCATACCACCGTCGAGCGTGGCAGACAGAGCACGTACATTCAAAGCAATACGCGATCGTATTTTGAACACTCCACTGATCAACCTAGATCTCATAATCCGTTTCTCGCTGATCCTCGTTAGGAAAGGCTATATAACCGTGGTTCAGAAATACACCATTCCCGTCATTACACGATTTGCACCCCCAGAAGTGTGTCTGCAGTTTATGGATGACATTATCGCCTCGAACAAACATCATTCTCCGAAATCTGATCTGGATGAATCGAGTGCAGTTCGCGCATCTTGGCGCCTCCGCTCCAGTATGATACGCTGGTTGGCGTTTTCAGATCGGCTCGACGAAGCGATGACTCTACTTCCCCGGAATAGTCTCCCACTAGATGGTTTTAAATTGTCGCCAAGTACCTATAGACTGTTGCGTTTTCGACTGCAACGATCTCACAAGCCCGAGTTGATCCCATACCTGGATAGCGTGCTTCGCGTTCCTGAGTATTTTGTTCCCAATTCTCCTAGTAATGGAGAGCCGGGAACTTTTGCGGCGTTGAAGGATAGTGACCAAGCCATCGCGGTCAGCCTTCCTGTGACTTCTTCGGGCTCCTCACGTACGGCTCTAGCTGCCTCTCTTCGACGACTCAAGAACCAATATGTCTTGTCTGCATCGTCGAAACATCTATTCACACGACCTCCTCCATTGGCTGAAGTGGTTAATTTTTTCACGTCATATACATCAAGCTCACGCGACAAAAACGGTCGTGCCATCGCACTGCTCCGTCGGCGCGTCCTTGACCTTGGGCCTGGTCCTTCATCTCATTTTTTGTTCGCGGAAATGCTGTACTACTATCATGCGCGCATACCAGAGCTCATCATCGAGACATATGTCGACCATTTTTATATCAGCGCTGTCCCACGGGAAGATGTGCTTGCTCAGTATCACGAATCTCTTGGTCGCAGGAACGCTGAATGTGAATCGGCAAAGCTTGCAGCTGACGACAGCCTCGTTCGCTCTCCATTCCGAATTGAAATGACAAGTTCCTTCGGAACACCTGGTCTTAGGCTTTGGCCTGCGACTGGCCATACGTCTCTGGTGTGGCATGCCCTTGTGATGTTGGCCCGTGACAACGCCAGTGTCTTGCAATTATATCATAAATTGTTGCAGATTTCAACTGAAGGTTTTTCTTCTTTTTCTCCTCTGTCCCAACTCGAAGAGTCGGCTAAACTGTATAGCACTGCTCTGATGCCTCCATCCACCTGGCATGCCAAAGTCCCCGCGGCCTCATTTACTCCGTTTCTTCGAAGTTTGCTGAGTACAGCCAACTCTACAGCCACTGCTTCTCTTGGCGCATCGTTGCTAGATGACATGGTTCGCGCCGGGATCGAACCGAACGTCCACCATCTCACCGAGATTGGCCAATTCTATGCCTATCGAGGAGATTCCAGACGTGCATTTATAATCATGCAACGGTTGGAAGCATCTGAAAAAGGGAAATCAGAAGCACACAAGCCAGTTTCAGGGTCATTTCCTGTCCCGGACATTATATTCTACTGTGCTCTTTTGCGCGCATTTATCTACGTGCGGAACCTGGATGATGCCGAACGGGTTGCTGCAAGGATGATGGAGAGGTACAAGATCACACCAGGGCGGGAAGGATGCTTTCCTGGTCAAAACGAGGTTATAAATAAACTATGGCAAGATCTCGCGGCACTGAGGGAAGCTAACTGCCTTGAGGTCAGTCCTGTTTACACTTGCATGTAATTTTCGTGTGCCTGATAGAGAACTACCTAAGCTTTCTGCATCAGGGTTACATGATAAAGCATGAAAAGCTCCGAGGGACACCTAGCTTTTTTAGCTCTCGACTGCCAGGACCTGGCAAGGCCTAGTCCTCAGTATATTAGTTTTGGGTCGCCACGGGCGTTGGGGCAGAGCTGTGATTGCCTAGAACGGCCCTGCCATTAAGCGTGGGAAGGCATAGCATCCATGTGGCGGTGACAGGGACGGCAGAAAGGCCTATAGGGGTGTTGTGAGCTATTGTATCTGGTGTATGGGAGTCAGTTAGGGATGTGTAAAGAGGCAACGGCGTTGAAGAGAGAGTACTGTAGCTAATAGCGTACATGAGTGCGGTAGCGCAGTGGGGCACATGCGTGATTGTCGCACGTGGAGCGTGATGTGACGTCGTTTTTAGCACAAGACCCAAGTGATTAGCAACCGGAGTTGACGAAAACAACCTTCCCTTGTATGTCGACCATCTTCTAACCTCTTCTTCTTCCCATCTCCACCTCTTCTCTCCGCTTCCTTTCTCCTTCCTCTGGCGAAATGTTGCCACTACTACATCTGGCACCTCTCGTTCTCCTCCAGCTAATATCATTACCGACTTTTTCAGCTGCATATACCTGGCATTTCAATGCAGTTCCGCAGCAATGTTCAAACCTATCAATAACTGTCACCGGCAATGGCGGAAAACCACCTTATCGTGTTCTCGTGATCCCTTTTGGCCCCACTCCCCTCGCAGAGAACGTCGAGGTCCGAAAAATCATCGATAGACAGTTCGATGGCAATTCAAAAACCATCAGTTTTCCTCTAGACTACCCGGCGAATTCTCAACTTGTTGCTGTGGTAGGTGGCCGCCCCATTCATCTCCCATCGTCTTTTTTCATCCATCTCTCATTTGATTCTGAATTCGCTATATGCATCGCATAAATGTTGATCTCCTACGTCTGGGTCCCATACGGGATATGGATGCTGAGTTCTTTTCGAACTATTTGAATATATGCATGTTTCTACGGTAGCTAAAGCACTTGTTTTTCCAACACGGGACCTCTATATATGCGTCCATTCTTATCCGTTTCAGCCTTATAACATGTTCCGTTTCCATGGCTAACGCGCTAGGACCATCTTTAGGTAAGCGATGCGACGGGTTTTGGTTCTGGTGGAACGAGCGTGGCAGCACAAGTAACGCACTCAAAAGACGCAAGTTGTTTTGACCCCAAAACACAAGTGTCACCGCTTTTTGTTTTTTCCATCGAACCTCCAAACCAAATTGTTCAGTGTAAATCTACTCGTATATGGTGGGACAAATCTACCGTACAGGGGTGAGGATTCTACACAATAATTCTGCCAAAGTTGGACAGTCACAAACCTCATTGATCAGAACACCGACTTTTCTCGGAATTATACCTGGTGGACAGTCGTTCTCTATACCCGAATCCAGTATAACGGATAAACCTTCCCAGGGAACGGGTTTCTCTTGGACGCCGCCTCTTCGAGGAGGAACGACGCTTGTTATCGTTGGAGGCGACAATCGTGGGAATGGAACAGCAGGCAGCTCCTTGAACGTTGTTAGCACGGGGTTCCAAAATGACGGAAGTTGTTTGAGCAATGCAAGTCCAAGCTCAACACCTGGGAGCCCTGCGGGGGGAAGTTACCCCACCGGTTCAAGCGGGACCACTGGTGGTGGAGGCGGAGGGTAAGTGTACCCATTTCGAGTATTCAATAAGGTATAAAGTAATATCCTTTATAGAACCAACGTAGGTGCCATAGTCGGCGGTGTCATTGGTGGCCTGGCAGTTGTTGTGATTGCTGCCCTCTTATACTTCTTCCTTCGTCGACGTGAAAAAATGCGAAAGAGACAGAAAGAAAGACCTGTCGATCTGCTTAATGCAGGTGACGATAGCGACGATGAGTATCCAAGAGTGGGCAGACCAGGAGACAGGTCTAGCCGAAATGATCTACCGGAGTACTACAGACCGGAACCATACCTCGTTGCGGAGCCCACAATAACGGACGCAGACGCGCGAACTGACACAGGATCGGAGATGACTCATGGACTCCCTGGACAAAGAACGCTTGGAACGGACTCCAGGAGACTCAGTGCAGTGACCAGCGTGACCAGCCGAAGTGGTACGCCTGAAGTGTACGGGTACGGCCCATCATCGACGGTATCGAGCTCGACTCGGAAGGGGGGCCCACCAAGACAAATGCGAGCCGTCAACATTATTCAACACGAAGACGCGGGGCCTAGTGAACCTCCGCCACCCCCTGATGGTGAGGATTCGGAGACGGTTGAGTTGCCACCGGCGTACACCAACCTCAGGCCATCAAGCTAAAAATTGGTGGATGACCAGAATGGATGACATTAGCGTATTCAAGAAATGGACACTCGACTTTTCCTATGACTGAATAGACTCTGCGTGCTGTATTATCTTATGGTTTCTGTCTTGATCCCTGTTTTTTTCAACCACCCATCCATCTACCTCAGTTTCCATTGTCTCTCATTATTCGAGGCACTCTTTTCTTATTTATTTTTCATTCTCCTTATTAACATTTCTTTTGCACGCAGCTCTTGGATTTACTGACGGTGCAGCATACCTTGTACGAAGTCATACCATTCTATGCCATTATTCCACTTTACAGCACTTGTCGAGATGTTGCAATGTGTTGCTAAACCTGCTCTTAGTCTATCCGTATACATGTTTTAGGCAAGTTTCGGAAAGCCATACCTTAGGATGATGGAAACCATTGACTGCAATCCACGTAGAAGAAAAAAGAAAAGAAAACCCACTTCCATACCACATGAACCACTAAATAAATACACGTCACATTTATACAGGACATAGGCCTGCAACTTTTTGGTTCTGGACATTGGCCACAAGCCTACTATAATCACAGTGGGAGGTGAACATATGAGTATAAACAAGTGAATAGAACAAGAGAGGAAAAATGGTACAGGAGGAGATTAACAGCGTCCGAAGTTGATTGTGAGGGCCGGGGCAGCGGGCAAGGGAAGAGGAGAGAAGGGAGAAGGATAGGGTGTGAACAGACATTAAGCAAGAGTCACCGCTCGCGGGCGGCCTAGCTCAACTGAAGCATAGCACCGTCTGGCACCGGTCCACTAACGCCGTCTATTGACATTCCTTGCTGCACCTCCGTCACATTCTGCGCCGTCGAGGGCGCCATAGCAGCCGCCACCGCCTGCTGGAACACTGCTCCTCCCATAACACCCACACCACCAGCCAACCCGCCAATCCCTCCACTCTTCGCAATCTCACTCTTCACACTCTCCAGCGCCTTTTTTACATTCAGCCGCTCATTCATCAACGCCATCCTCGCACTTTCCAAACCTCTCCTCTCTTCCTCCAATAAATCCTCCAACTCCTCAAACTGCGACATCTTGAGCTCCAGCTTCGTTAGCGTGAGTTTGATCAGGTTTGCGAGCGTACTCCGAATTTGAGTTTCTTCGGCATCCGCGAGGGACTGTGCAGCACGTGTGGATGATTTCAGAGCGAGATGTGCGGCGCGAACCACTTTTGTATGGGGGACAGTCGGTGTCTTTTTAGCTTGGCCTGACGTCGATTGGATCGCAGCAGACTCGCCGCCCTCATTTGCGGCTGTTTCTGATACTTCCACAACGTCTTCGTCCATTCTTTCATCATCTTTCGCCTCAGCTTTCACAACCTCATCCTCCTTGCCCACCTCCTTCTCTTGTGCCTTGTGCCTATCCTTGTCACTCTCATCGACAACTGTTAATTCGTGCAGTGCCGTCTTTGCCGCTTCAGCAGCAACACCCGGGCCAACCGCACCAGCCAAGAACGCCACAACACTCATGACAGGGTTATCGGCCTGCTCAAATGGTATACGTGCATATCGCAGTGGGCCCTGGGCACCTTCGGCAGCCAGAAATGGATCCTCAATGGGTAATGCCAAAAATTTACGTACACACTGCTGCGCAGATCGCGTCGCAACGTGCTCTTCAATCTTCAACCAGTCGTCATCGTACATCTCTATACCTTCTAACAGTAAAAGCAATTCTTGATCTGACCAGTCATCGTCTTCCTTGCCAATGCCGAAGCCATGAGGCGAAGAGCTGGTCAGCTTGACAAAGTCGCCAGAGAACATGGTTGACGGAAAACGTCCGTCTAGGTAACAGGGAGGACAGAGAGAGTATTTCTTGTCTTTTAAAGAATGATATCGCACTGGAGTGCAGTCGGCGCCACATGTGTCACAAGTGTACAAGCCACTAGGCCGAGATGTGCCGTTGGTCGTAGCTCCGTTAACTAATGCATCAGCTTCAGCCTCAGTTACAGGTCGCGAAGCTTTGGCTGTGGTTTGGTATATTGAAGACCGAAGCTGGAGAGATGCAGGTGCAGATGAGAGGGGTTTAGTCTGTTGTTGCTGCGGTGGTGCTCCGTTGACCGTGGTGGCGGTGGGATGTAAGCGTGTACCGGGATGAAGGGATTGAAGACCACGTGGGGTATCAAGAACGACGCGGTAGTGTCCCGTAAAGGGGGGCGCAAGGGCTGCTGGCCGTTGCTCTGGGTCAATCTACAAAAAGTCTAAGCGTCAGACTCTATTGTGACAGGAAAGGAAGGACACGGCACCTGATAATTGATAAGACCCCACTGCTCAAGGAAAGCGTGTACGCGCATAATGGCGCAGACGTCTCCAGCCAAGTTCCTTCTACATGCTGTTACTGTAAGATACTCTGCAGGCCGCAGGCGGTATGTGTTGACCATGAAGTCGCGGTAATCTTTATAAATTGCAGGAGTTTTGCTCCTATTGCGAGAATTAAAAAATTCGGGCAGTGCGCGTCGCTCAATGGGATGAATTTTGGCCATGTCATACCAAGCCGAGTATGATGGTATGATAATCTCATGCGTTTGAGCATGTAGATATTTGCGGGCCTGTTCTTCTAGTCTCTGTCGTGTCGCTTCAAGTTGCGCAGGATCCTCGCCGTCTTCGTTTTCTTCACCGCTCTCTGCCTCCTCTTCGACACCATCCACCATGGACACGTCTCCATTCTCGTCCTCCTCACCTTCCTTCATCACTTTCACCTTCACATTGCTGCCACTACCCTCCGCTTTTGGCGTTAAATCTGCTCCTTCGGGTGGTAAGTTGCCAATATCGCTCGACTGTAAAGGCTCTAGTTCGCTACGTTTTCCAGGTGCATTGTCAGGGTCTACGGGAGACGCTCCCTGATTTTGTTGAACTGTGAGTTTTATTCGTTTGTGGTCGGAGGATTGTTGGGGAGATGAAGCGCGCTTTGGCGAGTCCATTTCTTCTGCTCGTCGTTTCTCTTTTCAAGTTGCGATTTCACCACCATCACGTGTGACGTGTCACATTCATAACGATAAACAAGTCATAATATCGTAACAAATACATGGATATAAACTAAAAATAGTGATACACTACTTTTTGTACTCGATGACAACTCTTCCTGCAATCTTGCTGGCCTTCAGTTCGTCGTAAACGCTAAAACGATCGTTAGATAAAGAACATGGTCAGGTCAAAAAAACTCACGTCTTTATATCCGACAGGTGTCTTTGTTGATAATGGCATTTTACACCTCCACTCGCGGCAATGGTTACGGCTTCAACGGCGTCCTGACGATTTCCAACATAAGAGCCAAGGATGCTAATACTCTACACGTCCCATCAGAAATCAATGCTTCTGGCCCTAAATGTAGCAACGCACCTTAAATACGGTGAAGAAGATGGAGGCATCAAGTGTCGCTTCTGCAGGCAAACCCACAGCCATTAATGAGCCTCCAGGGCGAAGGTAATCAACAGCCTGTTTATAACCATAACTCTGAATGCTATTGTCAGCCACGTTGCCTATTCCAATATCGTGTTGTCTCACCGATGCAGCTGTCACGACGGAACTGTGGGCACCCAGACCATCAGTTGCGGCCTTTATGTCAGCGACAAGGTCTTTTGTTTCTTTAAAGTCAATCCAGTGATCGGCACCGAGACTCATGCACAATTTCTTCTTTTCCTCTCCAGTATCTGCACATGTCGCTTGAATGCAGTGTCCCATTGTTCACAGTAGACATGAACTTACCGACGGCGATGACACGCCTTCCCATGTATTTCGCATATTGAATGGCCAAATGACCAAGTCCACCACCGGCGCCTGGCAATACTATCCAGTCCCCCGGGTTCGTTTGGCTGTACTTGAGTGCTCGGTATACTGTCAAGCCCTGTCATATACCGAGTTGAGATCAGGCATGTTGCAAAATGCAAAATGTTCACTTACAGCGCACAGAATTGAAGCCGCTGCAGAACTTTCAAGATTATCTGGGATTGGGGTGACGTGGTGCACCCAAGAAACTACATATTCCGAAAAGGTCCCGTCAACCGTGAAACCACTGATCTTCGCCCTGACGCAGTCTAGCAATATATGCGCATACAAATCAACGGGATCATTAACAACAAGTAAACCTAAACTCACTTTGTTCCAGACCTTTCCGACACATTTCACAATCTAAACAACTGAATAGCAATCAATATATGCGCGTCAAATGCCGAAGAGAAGGCCAAAACTCACGAATATGCAATCCACTTGATACCAACCCTCTGACCCACCCTCACAGGGCTGTCTTGAGTTCCCTTCCCGATGGCCACAATCTCACCAACACCCTCATGACCACCGATAAGTGGTAGGTGTGGCTTAGGTGGCCAATCTCCTGACGCTGCGTGCAAATCTGTATGGCATACTCCCGTGCAATGCAGCTTCACGAGACACTCCCCACCCCTGAGTTCTTCAGGCTGCCGTACGGGGTGCTCGTTGTTGACTGTGATGGACCCTCCAGTCTTCTCGACTATGGCAGCCGATTGAACCTTTGGGATGGTATAGTTAGACATGGCTTGAGTTGTGTTGAAATGTTGATCTGTGAGGAAAGGAAGGGAAGGATAGACCGACGGTTTTTATACTGCATTGCGTTTGTTCACGCTTTGGGGTATCAGTCAAAACTCCAGCTATGACGCTTCCCAATTGAGAGTACATGATATCATCGACTATAAATGAATTATCTAGAACCCGTTCTCGATGGTAAAACAACCCATGTTCCTCAACCTTTGACCGTCTCGGTCCTCAAATGCCATATGCTCAAACAACCATGCAGGCACCACTGTCAAGTCTGTCACCACTCTGCACTTGCCCAGTAGGAACCTGGACCTCTCACATGATAGCAGGGTCTCTCGCCTTGGGTCTGGCCAATTAATTTCACAGCTGATGTGTTGATGTTATGCGTAGAGAGGGGTTGACAGACGGGATTCGAACTGACGCTCTCGGATCGAGGGTCTGGGTCTGCCCAGTGTTGGCGATTTGTTGCCTACACCTAGTCGCGGCAATCTTTCCGTTCATTACAGCCATCCAAAGCAGTTCACAATCCGTGCCTGTTCCTCTCACAAACTCGTTTCTAGTCATCTCATCCATATCTACTGCATAAGCTTCATTTGATTACTTGCTGGTCTTCCAATCCCCTACAGTTCCACAACCCTCACAATATCCACTTTGATTCAGCATGGAAAAAGCTTTATGCAAAAAGTGTGATGAGAGTGGGATTCGAACCCACGCCCTTTCGGACCAGATACCAATGGACATCATGAATGTCCTGATCCTTAGTCTGGCGCCTTAGACCGCTCGGCCATCTCACCAGTGCAAAGTGCTATTGGCAGTAATACTGAGCATGAGAAACCAGATGTAGCGGGAGGGGATGTACCGTTCATACCACACGCTCGCGCTCCTCCACCGGCTTCAACATGACCTGAGCTACTTCCGACAGCTCGCGCAAATTCTCCTTCGCATCCTTCAACCCAACAGCCCTCCTCCGCCTACGACTCTCAGCCCTAACCCCACTCACCACCCTCTTCAACTTCCTCCCTTCCTTCCCTCTCGTACTCCCAACCTCCACACACCACGCATCCGACTCACGCATCCCAACTCCCAACCTTTTCTTCGCCATCGCAACGTATCCCACTTCACTCACACTCCTTATAGCCTTATCCAATGCTCTCCGCTCCGGCGTCATCTTGCAAAGGATATGCGCTGGGGGGCCCGCGGCTCGCCGCCTCAACGTCCGTGGTAGAACCTCCCCACGACGCTCCCGTTCTAGTTCGCGCGTCTTGTTCGCTATGCATTCAGTCCGCGCTTTCTTGACACTCTGCTTAAGCCATTCGGGGACGGGCTGACGGGCCCTCAACTGAGCGCGGGTTTCCGAAGCAGAGAGATCTACACCGGCAGTGCTTATTGGATCCACTTGTTCATGGAAAAAAAGAAAGCATCAGATCACGTTGAACGCGGAAGTCAAAAAACTGGAATGTCTTACACCATTCCTTTACACCCGCAAAAACAGTATCTGACGCGTCCTTCCCTTGCCCACTTCTTCCACTGCCCCCAGCATCCTTGACCACACCCTCCTCAAACGCCTGCTCGCTCCGGATGTAATCCGACTGGGCCCGTAGCTTGAGGTACAACCGATGTCGATTGATTATCGCACCTTTACGTTTGGCGATAATCATGGTCATCGCCAACGGTTGCGGTTTGAGGCGCGGAAGATGTGGGTTGAACGTCGACGCTCGGAAAAAGCCAGTGAGGATAGGTCTCGAACGAAGCTTGAGTTGCCATGCCTGAAGAACATGTCTGTATGAGGGACTTTTTGTATGCGTTGGGGGGGGGGGGGGGGGGGGGGAGACAGACCCTTTCTTTATGTCCGAGATACATCCAGTATGCTTTTTCTCTTCTCACCGCAATAAGCGCAGAGTACCGTCTCAGAACATTTTGCAAGTGTTCGTCTCCTTGCTTTGCTTTATTGAAGACATCCAACCACTTGCAGATATTGTAAGCGAATACCAACCTCGGTATATCCAAAAGAATATCGTACCTTGTATCCCATTTTCAAATACTTGATGGTAGCACCTATTCCCGTCCGATGCTGGTTCTGCCTAAAAAGCACACGCACCCTAAACCGAATCTAGACTTGACACGATAAGTTCAACCATACGTCTTTCCTAAACGCATCACAGACGTACATGTTCAGTGGGCGCATTTCGCAGCAATCCGCGGTACAGTGACCACAATGTCGGAACACGATGTGCCCCAAGATTCCAAAACGGTACTCGTGGCCGTACCCTCTTGAGTGGAGACACCAGACGCGCAAGCTCAGTGCGGAACGTCGGCGAACAAGTCGAAGGCACGTAGACCATCATGTGCGTTCATTGAAAAGGAAACACTGGACGCTCCAACCAATTCACACGACTTCCTTATTGGGAACACAACGCCTCTGAGCACTCCTTCAGACCATCACACAAAGGTGGCAAAAGTTTGTGCAACGAAAAAATGGATTACAAGCTTCGAGTTCCATGATGTAGGCTAGAATGTCAACGAGAATGATAAACAAAAAAGCTGGCTTGTGATGAGAGTGGGATTCGAACCCACGCCCTTTCGGACCAGATACCGGTGGACATCATGAATGTCCTGGTCCTTAGTCTGGCGCCTTAGACCGCTCGGCCATCTCACCTTGCATTGCAGAAAACTGGGAAAACAGAAGCAGCCAAGTGTCATGAATGGGGAAATGGGGATTTATAGTAATGTACAATATAGAATGTGACCAAAGCAATTACACACATAGATGTGCACCAGATAAAGTGCACGGACTTACATTCCTCAATCAATGCGCACTCCTTCGTCTCGTAAGTCTTATCGGTACGTCAGACACCCCAAGCATCAACAGAACCTTGGCGTCAAGCACGCGATTGCGCCATGCGTCCTTGGTTTCCCCGGGTCTCAAGAGAGGCTCTACCTTCCAGTCACGAAGAAGCATGGCAAGGAAGCAGACAGATTCGGTCAAAGCAAACTTGCGACCAAGGCAAGCGCGTGCACCTGTTCCAGTTCCGGCTCCATCAGCTACGAAGACATTCAAGTAACTGGAGACTGACCGATGCTAAAGGCAGAGAAGACCTCTGACTCGCTTGACACGCCATACCACCGTGACGGCTTGAACGTTTCTGGTTCATCGAAATATCGGGGATTGTATTCTTTCGAAGGATTCTTATAAGAATCATAATTCAAACAGCCAAGACGGGTACTCACGGACGCCAACCATGTCCACGACGACCTATAATGGATAAATCTTAGAACATATGAAAATAAAAAGAAAATCGGTTGCCTGACCTGTGTGCCTTTCAGTATCGGTAGTGCCGTGTTGCCTTCCTGACCAGGAGGGTTGGGAACGCTGAGCACTGTGTCCTCTGTTGCTTCTCGTATCATAAGATATCCAGACGCTACGACAGGGATAAACACAAAAAAGTCGCTTAACGACGAAACTGCTTACGGAAACGTCTCAATGACTCGTAGAAACATGCAAGGATCTTGTACAATTTGTTATAGTCATCCAACCCCTACTCATGCGATGTAAGGTGCGTCTAATTGAGCTATTGATGGCGACTCACAGGATCACGATCGTACCCAATTTCTGAGATGACTTGTTCCGCTACTTCATCTTGTATATCCTGATAGTAACCCAAGAAACCCAAGGTGGCAGAAAGAGTGTGCGCAGTTGTCTCTGGAGTAAAAAGGTTAATGACACTTCCAACACCTCTAAAGATGGTACTCACCATGTCCAGCGAGTAACATGAGGAATACGTTGCCAATCTAGCGACAAACGATCAGTAGCTGTATCACAATAATACAACAAAAGGCGTACAAGTTCTGATTCGGACAGCTTAAATTTTCCAGCTTCCTCTTCATTCGCTTCCACAAGCATAGTAAACGCATCACTCGCATCTTGGTTGCTTTTCTCTGTTTGTCCACGGACCGTAGCCCGCCTTTCCACAACTGACGTTCTCATAAAGTCCGTGAACTGGTTATTGGCGGTAGCAACTTTCCTAAATCTGGACCAAATCATTCGCACCGCGCCAAACCAATCGAGTTAGAAGAAAACCCACTTTTCGAACGGCAGTTTCAAAAGCCAAGGCGCGAATACGTTGATCTTTGTATTATCTACAATGATTCTGAGAGCTTCTTGCACAGACATGACGGCGTTGGGTGCCTGTGGTGGCGTGTTCCAATCGAATGAAAACCCGAAACCGCATCTCGCGATGACCAACAGAGCAAGCTAACCAGTATACGATGAGAAACACAGGCTCAGGATACAATATCGAGCATCGAACCTTGAAAGTCAATTTTTGTGCAACGGGGACGTCGACCGAGTCCTTGTCAGACCAGCCTTCGGTTGAAATCATCTCGCGATACAAATTCAATGTCTGATCCCAAACATGTTGATACCTAATAGGCCTCAGTACCAAAGTCTGTTCGGTAACTGTTACAAGCACTCACAGCCTGTTGTTAAATGCCGGTCCGATGACACGCCGGTGTTTCCTCCACACCTCACCCTCTGCTGCTCCGAGGTTCATTCCCCATATTCTGAGAGAGGCATTGAAGTCGCAGGATAGAATTGGAAAACCATGCACTCACAGCAATGCCTGGCTTGCCGACTCTGGCTTGACGAAGCTCGACTTGTGTCCTCCAGCCACTACTTGACGAGCAACATCCAGATTAGAAGAATAGATGACAGGTAGTCCTGATACGAAAGGGACGACAGATATGTTTTCGCTGTTGAATTTCTTGTATACTGAATGAGAGAGGGCGGTACGTCAGTCATGCAGGTCATCGTTCCGTCTGTTTGGTAAATGCGCACGAGAACTCCGCCATAACCAAGTGCAATACACTCCAGGATTCCACCAAGTTGTTGGGAACACTACACCAGGGAATGCGAGCGGCTGGAATGGTACCCGATATCCAGGCAAATAGTTGACAGCCTATCGTGTGCACGACAAAACCCGGTTTTTTTGAAATAGATAGAAAGTAATGACAATATAGACGTACCTTTAGGCCATTGAAATATTTAACAACCCTAGACACTAGAAAGATGGAAAGCAAGGGCAGAAAAAGAGCGGTCGCGTTTAGTGTCATATTCGTTCCCACCACATGAATACGAAGCTCGGGTAACGAGGCAGCAAAAATGTCACTGATTCCCATCTCGACAAACCCTCTCGCAGGCTCAGCCTAGGAACGTTAAGGAGGTAGAAAAGCAGATTTTGTCGCAGTTTTAAGCGAGTTGCCAGTCTTGGTCAGTCATTCGTGACATGACACACTTAGGTCAGCGGGCCGCGTGCGCAAGTATTCTGGTTATCGCGGGGAATGAAGGGATGTGTGTTATCAACGCGTGTCAAATGGCCGTCTCGGCCAGTGTCGTACGTGGCTGTATGCGTGACGTAAGTGCTTATATAAACCACTCTCCACCGCCATTCCATCTTTCCTTACACCCCTCGTGTCTATATGCACTTATCAAAACTGACTTTAACAACCGACAGTACCACCGCGCACCATTCTATCTCTATTTCCAATGAGCTTCATTTCCCCTACAGATAAACGTCGTGGCTGACAACGATCCATCTATAGCAGCCAAAACCATCTCATCCATTGCACTTCCTCTGCCCTATCGGTGCCCACGGTGCTACTCAGCACCGACAGGAGCTTCACCGCCCTGCACAACGTCCCTGCACAACTGCCTGTCCTATCATATACTTAGCTGTCGCAGATAATAACGCTGGATGTTGGCCAACAGTATGTCAAAGCACTACCCTGCGCTTTGGTTGCCCCAGTCGTCGATTATCTGTCACGGTCCCCAATAACAGAGGGTTTGCATGAATTACTTGCTACATATTCTTGGTTGAGTCGCTAGATCAAACACGGCACATCAGTATGACACCTCCCAGAGGTCCGTGCTTGACGCGTTGTGTGGTGACCCTTGTCGCCTCTGACGCTCCCATCCAAGACGCAAGGTAATATTTATGCAGACGGGGTGGCGGAGGGATGGGCATACGAGGGGCCCTTGTATTTCGTTTATTCACCTTGCTCCGAGAGCATGATCAGTCGCCCGCATAAATGTGCAACCATAAAATTGTCCAGCTGAACCACCAAGTCCAAGTCCACATCCACTTCCAGTATCGATTTTTATCTCAACAACATCGTTCTATCTCTATTTCCATCGAGTCTCCTACAAAATAACGTCATGGCTGACAACGATCCATCTATAGCAGCCAAAACCATTTCTCTCATGCATCGCACTTCCCCTGCCCTATCGGTGCCCACGGTGCTTTTCAGCGCCGACAGGAGCCTTACCGCCCTGCACAACGTCCCTCCTCAACCGCCCGTCCCATGTTATTATGTGTCACAGATTGGTAGCTAACACAGTGTGTCGGAGCACTCCTAAAAGTTTGCTCTTACATGTATAATGTTAGTGGAGCTAGTCGTCCATCTGCTGTGAGGCTACAATCAAGGGGTTTACACGAAACATCGCAGTGTTTACTTGGACTAACTGTTGGATAAAGCGCGGCGCATCAGTATGGCACCTCTCAGAGGTCCGTGCTTGACGCGCCGTGTGGTGAGCCATGTCGCCTCTGACGCCCCCGTCCAAGGTGGAGGTGCAGTTTCGGATAAACAGGGTGGCGGAGGGATGGGCATACGAGGGACCCTTGTATTTCGTTCACTTGCCTTGCCCTGAGAGTATGATAAGTCATCGTGAAAGCCATAGCATAGTATTACACACGTAAATGCACATTCCAGCCTATAGTAGATCGTCACAATGGAAACCCTACCTCCTGATGAACCTCAACGGCACGTCATTAACTCCAAGAGATATCACCATCCTTCCTTCAAAAACGCGTTGCTTCCATATCTCGACATCTTCATCTCCATCAAAAAAGAGGGGTTCGACTTTCCAATCACGCAACAACACGGTCAGGAATGCGACCACTTCCATAGTGGAAAACTTTCGACCAATGCACGCCCGCGCACCTAGACACACAATCTTGGGCATGATAGAACACGTCATTTGATCGCGACTTACCAATGCTAAATGCAGAAAATGCTTCAGAATCGCAGTGTACACCATACCACCGTGAAGGCCTGTACTCTTCAGGTTGGTCGAAATGGCGAGGGTTGTATTCTGCATGTCAGAGTCAGACACAGTTGGGCTGGGAATGTAAGATGGAGATGGACGTACGGAGACCAATAACGTCGCACGATATCTATTGGGAACGCATCTCGAAATCATGTTTGCCAGAAGCATCTGTCAATCACTTACCCATACACCTTTTCCAATAGGAAGCGTCGTAGTTCCCTCTTGACCTAGAGGATTTGGAATAGTCAATACGGTGTCTTCCGATGCCTGTCTTATCATCAAATTTGCAGCAGCTGAAACAACCAAGTGTCAAATGGCTGACGAGACATATTCTCAACAACTTACGGTAAAGTCGTAGTGCCTCAAGAAATACAGCCACCACTTTATCTAGTTTACTGTGATCGTTGTAGTTCTACTTCAGAGGTGAAATCTGATTGCAGACATGCAAGCATAGGGAAGAAGACTAACAGGATCAGCGGTCGGCCCAACTACGGACATGATTTGCTGATAAACTTCTTGCTGGATATCTTGGTACAAGGCAAGGAATGCCAGCGTCGCGGCCAAAGCTTTCGCGGTAGTCTCTGAGGTGTCCAAACTTGATAACTGTTCATTAGAGGAAGAGAAATGGAATAGCCTACCATGGCCCGCAAATAACATGATATACACGTTTCCTATCTATCTGCCAAGTCTTAGCGGTAGTGGTATCAAAGTGATACATGACCAACCAGTTCCTGATCGCTCAGTTGTAGTTTCAAGCTCTCATTCTCATTCGCTTCAACCAGCATGGTAAACGCATCGCTTTGCTTGCCATCCCGAGCGCCTTCTACATGTCCTCTGATTTCAGCCTTTCGCTGGACCACCTGTTCACGCATGAAGTTCATGAGTTGGTCGCGCGCTGCACAAACTTTTCTGAATCTAAACAGGTGCATAAATGTACATTATCCGAAGAGAATCAGAAGAAAATGTTTACCTTGGGAGAGGGATGTAAAGCAGCCACGGTGCAAAGAGGCTAATCATGTGGTTCTCCGTGACGATACGGATTGCTTCGTGTACGGACATCGATCCATCAGGTGCTCTAGGTGGTGTGGACCAATTGAGATTGAACCCAAACCCACATCTCCCTATAATCAACAGCGCCAGCTGAGTAGAACCCTGTTCAATAGAGTAACACTAAGCAAAAAAATGATTTATCACTTCACCTTGAACGTCAAATGTTGTACTACAGAAACATCAACAACCTCCTTCTCAGCCCAACCCTCCACGGCGACCATTTCTCGATACGCAGCCACGGTTTGAACCCAGACACTCTGATACCTGACACCGACGGGATCACGCATATACCAGCTTCCGAGCCACAAGAGTCAACGGCAACTTACAATCTATTATTGAACGCAGGACCAACAATCCGCCTATGCTTCCTCCACATATCACCATCCGCAGAGAACAAATTCATTCCCCACTGTCTGTTTCAACCAATCAGTCTATGACCAGACACACCGACCTGTAATCGTGCACAACTGGGACACTCACATTAACGTACCGCTCGCCATCTCGGGCTTTACAAAACTCGACTTGGGTCCTCCAGGTGCAACTTGACGTATGACATCTAGATTAGCTGTGTTGAGCGAAGGTGTACCTGTTAGGAATGGGACGATGGATATGGTATCGTTGTTAAAACGTTTGTATACTGTTCAAAAGTGTGTCGATGAATGCTGTTCATAGAGTAGACGTGAGGGAGGACACACGGTGCGAACGCCATAGCCATGGATAGAACACGCCAGGATTCCACCAAACTGTTGGTATCACTGCACCGGGGAGACCTAACGGATGGAAGGGTACTCGTAAACCGGGGAGGTAGCTCACATCCTGATGGTAATTTGTTTCGCATACTGCAAGTATACGCTGTCTTTACTCACGCGGAGGCCTCCGAGAAATTTGACCACTCGAGAGCCAATGTAGACGGCTAGCAGTGAGAACGCGACAAATGTCCAGTTGACGCTGCCGGGGCTCAACGTCTCTGACGGCATGAGGGATGGTGACAACGCGGCGCTTGAGACGGCATCATTTACTGTACATATTAGAAAGGTTCCGCTTCACAGGCTCTGCGGTAATGAATGTATGCACTCCCGTTTTAACGTTACAAGTTCTGCAACTACAGTTACAATGCTACACGATACCAACCATACGAGAGATGAGAATTTGAATGACAGGATGTCCACGCCTTCGTCCGCAGTTCAAGTTGACTGCCGTCTCCGCGTGAATTTGATAGGAATGTCGTTGATCCCGAGAGCGAGCACAACCTTCGCCTCCAGGACCCGGTTTGCCCATTCCTCTTTGCTTTCCCCCGTCCGCAGAAGAGGCTCTATGTGCCAGTCTCGAATCAACATGGTGAGCAGAGCAACGGCTTGCGACGTTGCAAATTTGCGACCAATGCATGCTCGGGTTCCTTCAAACACAACCATGGACAACCCCGATTAATCAAGTATGCAAGCAACGTACCAACGCTGAATGCCGTGAATGCCTCGGATTCATTTGCTACGCCGTACCAGCGCGATGGCCTGTACTTCTCAGGCTCATCATAATACCTTGGATTATATTCTATAGAATGAGTGAGTTACGGTCATATAAATCATCAACCTGCTTTAAAAACGCACGAAGTCCGATCATATCAGCAGTTACCTAGTAGGTAATGTTATTGTGGACTTTATCGATTACCGATGACTACTTACTATTGTTCCCTTGGGGATTGAAAGCATCGTAAATCCATCTTGGCCAACAGGATTTTGAATTTTCAAGACTGTGTCTTCAGCCGCTTGACGAATCATCAGGTGTGCAGGTGCTGTTCATGGTCCGTTATGTTAAACCATGAACACCGAGTTTACGGGAATATGTACATACGAAACATCCGAATGCCTTCAAGAAACACGGCAAGTACCTTGTCGAGTTTCGCATAGTCATCAAACGACTGTAACCAATCCGATTTATTGTAATTGACAATGACAAGCGAAACATAATTACGGGATCACGATCATATCCAACTATGGATCTTATTTGTTCAAAAACTTCATCCTGGATATCTTGATACAAGGCCATAAAGCTCATAGTTGCTGCAAGAGACGTTGCTGTCGTTTCTATATCGATGATAACATGACGTCAGTAGCATGAATAAGAGATGTAACAAGTATAAGTCCTACCATGTCCTGCAAACAGCATGGTGTATATGTTTCCTATCTATCTACAATGTCAGTCCCACTGATACAAGTGGATACGTAGGCGTAACGCACAAGCTCTTGATTGTCTAGTTTGTATTTGGCGGTCTCATCCTCGTTGGCTTGCACTAGCATCGTGAAGATATCCTTTCCAACCTCGCCCAACCCTTCCTCCTTATCCCTTTGTACTACGGCTTTACGTTCTGCAACTTGCGTTCTCATGAAAAGCATGAGTTGTTCGTATGCCGTGCGCATTCTCCGAAACCTCCAACAAAGTCTGAGCTGGAGTTGTCAAAAGATACCTTGGGCACGACCTACTTGGCAAAAGGAAGCCGCATAAGCCATGGTGCAAATACTGCCACCATTGACGAGCCAGCCACAATATGCATAGCTTCCTGTACGGACATGCTTCCATCAACTGCTTCTGGTGGTGTGGACCAACTAGATGGAAGACCAAAGCCGCATTTCGCAAGGACTAATAGCGTATACTAAATAGAATGAGACGGTGACGAGGAATGAAGTTGAATCATTCACCTTGTACGTGAGTTTCTGAAGCACTGGCACTTCTACCTCGTCTTTCCCCTTCCATTGATCCGAGTCGACGATCTCGTGGTATGTTGTTACCGATTCTTGAAAAACATGGTTGTACCTTGCATAATGGTTAATGAAGATCATGGGCAGAAAACTTGGAAACAGACAATGTATGATTAAAGGCAGGGCCGGTGATACGGCGATGTCTCCTCCAAGTTTCTCCATTTGCAGAAAACAAATTCATACCCCACATCCTTCATTCATGCGTCACATAAAATTCAGTTCAGCATATATCGAGTCGGGTCAGCAGTTTCTTACAAAAGTGCTTTGCTTCCAATAATAGGCTTGATAAAGCTCGCCCTTGGACCATTAGGAGCAATTTGTCGAATGACCTCGAGATTGCTAGTGTAAATAGAAGGTGCATTGGCCATGAACGAAACGATAGTTATTGTATCGGTTCCATATTGTTTATACACTAAAGAAAAAAAAAAGTCAGTGACTATATGCGTCGAATATGCCGTTGTATGACTCACACGTGAAGCGATCAGCCCAGGTAAAGAAATTCCCTGGGTTCCACCAAGTTGTAGGCAAGAGCGCACCAGGTAGAGCCAGCGGTTGAAAAGGCACGCGCAGTCCTGGGTAATTGCTCATGGTCTACATATGTCAAAGTGAGCAAGAAATTCGCGCCGGATACTCGACTTGCCTTCAATCCACGGTAATAGTGGACGACTCTCGACAGGGAAAAGATAACAATGAATGCGAATAATATGGGCGCTTTGTTTGACACGATATACGATGCCCAGTCACTTTTGATAAGCTCCAGCCAAAACATGATTTTTCGAATACGGTGTTCGAACAGCGTGCCTCAGTTCGAGCTGCTGTATGCGTTGAGAGAAGCCGCCCAGGTTGCGGTGGCCCTATCGTAGACGGTAAGTCCATAAAAGTAAATAGTAACGTCGATTACCGACGCATGATGAGGTAACAAACGTCATCGCTATACATGGGCATCCTATCCCAACCAGGGAAAAGCTGGACTCGCGAGACTCAAGGCCCACGTTGCGGCTTGTGCTAGTCTACAGTGGTCAGTGGGTATCTCAGTATACTTACATAACAGCTCGGGGATCTTGAGATTTGACTGACAGGTCACAGAGTTGAGCAACGAAGAATATGGTCGGCTGCAATGGATGATATGCAACGATGTGGTAGTTGGATACGACATTGATACACTGTATATGCGAGACACAAATCCTGTTGACGAAATCGGGAAGTCTCCCCAGCTAAAGAAACTGACTAAAGTAGACGTACGCATGAAATCGACAACGGCCTAACCACCTTATTATAATCTATGCACCCCTTTTATTATTGTTTTAAAGCAAGCTTCTCTTGAGCATCTGCCTCTTCCGCCGCACTCAACGCAGTTTGGAAACAACGCAGCAATTCCTCCCTCTCCTCCATACCAATGCTAACCCTAACCAAGCCGGCCTCAACACCATATCCGGCTGCCCAATCTAGCTCTGCAAAATGTGCAAGAATCGTGTAGGGACAAGCTAGCGTAAAGTTGGTTCCAAGACTAGGACCCTTGTAGCACGGCAAAGCATCAAAGAAGGCTTCAGATGCGGCCCGTGACGTGAACGTCAAGGAGAAAAGTCCTCCATAACCTCCCCCATCGTTTTCATTCCCGGCACTTGCTGAGCTAGATTTGTTCTTGATTCGGCAATGTTCGTAGTTATCAACGGTGATATACTTGGGATAGAACACCTCCTTGATCACCGTCCTTTCAGACGTACAGCCACCCGCAATAGATCGGGACCGTAGAAAGTCGCAAGCCATTTCTGTATTGGCATTAATGCACGCAACGCGTCGCTTAAAGTCCCGGGAGTTGCGCTCCAGGTAGATAGCGTCTTCGCCGAAATAGACATCCTCAAATGTAGCATCGAGCTGTCGTTTCAGTAGAGGGTAGTACTTTCCATGCGGATTGAGGACGAGACTGTCAAATTACAGCAGTCAGCCAGACCATCACCATACACCTGGAAAAAGACTAACCTGCCACCCATAACATTGGCATCACCGCTGAATATTTTGGTCAAGCTACTAACCACGATATCCGCATACTGTAAAACTTCAACATTGACCATGCTTCCAATCGTCTCATCCACAACAATCGCAAAGTCATACTTGTCCGCCAAACCACGCAGGCGAGGCAGATTCGCCGAACGTAGGAGAGGGTTGGAGGGAAACTCCGTGAATAGAGCCAACACTGGCCGTTCATGCGGGCGTTGTGTTTTCTCGTTCTCTAGCATCTTCTCCAGCTCATCAATGTCACCGTCTATACCATTCCCAAAGAAGTAACATCCGGGACCCCACTTTTGCAATATCTTGAGGGTATCAGTGTAAGGGAAGCTGGAACATCAAGTCAGTACAAAGTGGCCAATAAGTGACCCAAGCGAAACAAACGCTTACCCAAAGCACACGCTCTTCGCCTTTGGTCCTACCCCCAACAACAACTGATGTGTACTCCAAATGGCCGACATACCTGTCGGTAACAAATACACATCTCCCTCTGCCACATCCTTTACACCTCTCGAGCTCGGTCCCAAGGCTACATTCTTCTGACCCAGATACGGTTCATCCCCATCATCTGTCGTCCCGTTATCTTTGATGAGAACGCCTGCCAGACGCCTACGTAGTGCGCGTTTCGCCGATGCAGCGACTGAGAGAGGAAGGTTCCTCCCATATCGTTCTTCGAGATACGTGGTGTGGTCAGGGCTCAGATCCTGTCTCTCCCTATCCAACGAACGCCTCACAGCACCTCCCGTTTGACCATGGACCTGCGCAGCACCAGACTTTACCGAGTAATGCCTATTATGCATCTTGCACATCCCAAACTGCTGCTGCTGCGCTGACACCGCACTCTTCGCATCCTCCAACAAGGTAAGAAACCGTTCCGCAAAGCGACTTGAGATTCCCAAACCCGTGTGCTGCCAAAACTCTTTTGCAATGCTGAAGACGTCTGTGGGGAATAGGACGATGTGGAGGGATATACTCTTGTCAGACTTTGTTTCCGCATCGTGATCATTGTAATCGTAGACGTTCCGCCTTTCTTCGATGCACCGCGCTGTGTATTTTTTTCCCACAGCAGCTGATCGAAACTCGATGTACGAGCGACAGTGCTCCGCAATCTTGAGCGAGGGCAATAATATACATTTTTCGTTATTCAGAGCGTATTTTTGCTCACATAGTTTTGCAAGCTGGCGATGTTTGCGGTATGTGTTGAAGTTAGTGTTCGACCGAGGCCCACGCTGTCCAAACACACCTTTTGAATGCTCAAGGAGATGAAGAATCTAGGATATCCCGACACCATTGCATTGACCACTCGTTTGTCACCCTCTTCATAACCAACGTTATCGCGCCATGTCGGCAGCGACACAGAGATTGCATGCGGCGTAAACGGTGGGACAGAAAGCCCAAGGGCAACGTCTTCCACCGTCGTCGTGGCTGTCATGAAGAGGCGGTAGTAGGGTAAGCAAATGGGTTATAGTACCAGTAATGACAACAATAATGGTTTAGCTGTACTATAAAATGCGATCAACTCCATTGAATCTTGAATCGGGCTCTCGGCCGTAGGATTTAAAAAAGTCCGAGAACAAAATCAACAATTTCAAAACCGAGAAAATGCGAATGCTGCAAATGCTCAGAAAAGTACAATGCAGACATTGATGCAAGACAATAACACCCAAAAAAAAAAAGAATAGAGGAGGCTAGATATCCTTCCACTGGTCATTTCGCTGTGCCAGATAGACTGTCGGGACTACCAATCATGATAGGCGGACTCGCTGCCACAAGGATCGGGCTTCCGCGTATGCCCGTTCGACTACTCGACCTCGACCTAAACAGGTCGCGTTCAGACTTTGAAGACGATGCCGATGATGCACGACGATGACGCTGCATCTTTGTTGGATCGATGTTGGGTATTTTGGCTAGGCGGGCAAATAATGATAATACTGATGTTCGAAATATTCAAAACACGATCTACAATGAACAGCAAGTATACGTACTATCAACAATGGAAACTATTCCTGATATTTTGCCAGGTGCTGCAGGAGACACGATGGGCGACGATGGACCAACCGAGTCGCGGGTGACGAATACTCTATGCGCATTCGCTGTAATGTCACAATTTAGACCGCGTGAATAGAAAGGCAGAACTTCACTCACTCGCAAGGAGTTTTTCTATAGTGTATAAGAGCGTGCTATACGAATGGACAGAGTAGACTAAAACCCAGTCAGTATCGATTCATAGAGAAAAAGGTGCTGCTCGCCTGGATATCTGTCGACGCCATCCGTGGAGCCGTCGGGGTCCTGATATCAATATTATACAGGTTCTTACCAGGATAACAATACTGAAATCAAAAGATACCTTGATCAAAGAGACAAATCTGTGTAATGGTGCTGAAAGAATATGTTTGCTTTCGGATGGCACGACAACCTAGCAATATCGAGCATTAATAGTGCACAGTTATGACTTGAACTGGAAAAAAAAGACAAACCCGCCCGATATCACTTACGCTTACAGCGCTCAACAAATTTCCTGTTTCTTCGTCCAGAACTGCGATGCTGCTGACGCCTTCTTCGCTCATAAGCCGCATGGCATCTAAGACAGTTGCGTTCGAAAATGCGGCCACGACGGCGGTGTACAAGTTTAAGGAAGGCAAAGCAAATAAACTCAGAGCATTGGAAGAATACTGCTGGAAAGAAGGGGTATCCTTGGCATATGTGGCGAACCACTCAAGTAATCGCCGGTCAGAGACAATGCCAAGGTATACGTTGGGATTGGTAGCAGACCTTATGAGAACTTGCATTTATTCAACTTTCAATAAATTATAGAATATAATTGTGTGAACAAACCTCGGTGAGTTCCAAGACAAAACAATTTTAACAAATCAGGGACGTTAGCGGTATCAGGAAGTGTTTCAAGTGGGTTTTTTTCGGACAGATCTCCCATGAGAAATAACGCTTAGTTAGCCTAGACTTGAGCGACAACTGAACGACTCACTGCTAACTAGATGCACAGGAACTCTGCCTGCCTTGGCAGCAGAAACGATCTGGTTGATGCGAATATTGACGCGAAGGTCATCTGGAAGCAGCGTATGTCGGGTTGCCGCAAGTGTCAGAAACGCATTTACGTCGGAAGACTATACGAATAATGGCATGCCTCAACCCCTGAAAGGCAACAAATGGAACAGTGGACTTGCATCAAAAAGTCCCATAAAAGGATCAGCAACACTAGTAGTCGATTTGACAGCAAGACATATGATATCCTCTTTAAGGAGCATCTGTACTTAACATGTTAGGATCATACGGCATATATGCATATTGTATGCGCGACATACATCACAAGCTTCTTCAACACTAGTCTCTGCGTCCACAGCGACTATCCGGGAATCGATGAAGTCTATAAACAGAAACATCAGCCAAAAGGGCTACTCCTGAAAAACAGACCAATAACCTTTTGCAAGAGTTGATCCCCAACGTTTGACCCAGGCTTGTACATCTGCATCTGAAGGATTAAAGGAGCTCAGTGGGGACGTGTCGGAGATCCAGCTGCTGCTAAGGGATCCAGACAGCCTCTTGTATGACATACTGGTATCACAACTGAAACTATGTGGTGGTGGCGGTGGTGGTGGTGGTCAGAAGCAGAGAAGTGTTGTTTACTGTATTTTTACAGCAAGCAATCATGGGAAGATTGGTTGCACACCCAGGTGCACACCAAAATGCAACGACTAAATGGTGTGTAGTCGCTTACGTCATAGCATGCTCCGGGGTTATCCACCAGAATCCACTCGATAATCCACTGAACCGTTGGAATGACCTACGCGCCGACAAACCCATCAGACATTCCACCGTTCCAGCTGCAGCCYCTTATTTCAAGTGCATTCGGTTGGTTCCATGGCAATGTGAAAACATGTTCATTGACCCATAATTTGTTTGTTCATTAGAATTTGACGTTGAAGCTGATGTCCGAGTCAGTGCCGCTCAGGCTTTAGGTACAAGAATCCTTTTGTCGTCCTTTTGCAATTCATGACTAATCGTGTAGGCTCTGAAATATACGTCGGTTGCTCCAATGGCGAGCTCTTGCGATTCGCATTGCAAGCAGACGACCCAAACAAGGTAAGCATATCGTACAAGGAGAAACTCACACTTTGATTGTACGAAATCAGCTTGAATCGTACAGTCTGTTATCTCGTCAAACAGTCTTTACAGGGGAGCCTATCGACGAGATCGTTATCATACCTAGTCACTATCGGGCACTAATATTGTCTGGTAGRTAGACTTTGTTTGTTGGCATTCTACTTGGCTTTACTTGTTTAGATAGCCAGATACATTTTTACACAATCCCATCGCTCGACCCAGTGTCGCAAAACGTGATCAGGCCTATAAGACACGTCGTGACGTTTGCAGTCGATCACCTCCACCTGAGGCGACCCGTGCCTCCACTTTCTGCATCTCAGGTTCCTGAACCCGTGGAATTCTGTGTTGTGAAGTGGAGGGCAATTGCCCTTTATACTCTGCGAGATCGTTTGTACTACCACAAGGTAAACAAAATTCATAACAAATACACCCTCAGATAACGAATGCCCAATTTACTTAGGAAATTCCACTTCCTCAGGGAGCCATACTGGCAAAGCGGATAGGGCACTCTCTTTGCGTTGCCGACAGTGTCCATTATAACATTGTTGATCTCGAACAAGCATCATTGTTCCCAATATTGCCACTTTCTCAGGCTGTAGACCCAACACCTTTTACCATTAAGCCATCTATCACGGTTGTTGGTGATTCAGACTTCCTGATCCTGTCATGGACTGGTGCGAGCACATTAGGCGTATTCATTACTGGGGAAGGGGATCCTGTCCGAGGTACGTTGGAGTGGCCGAGTTATCCCGATTCTGTCTGTGAGTGCTTCTCCTGGAATGTATCAAGTGCTGGGATTAACTATGGTAGGTCTGGATTATCCATATGTTACCTCGTTGCTTCCTAACAATACGATTGAAATCCATAACGTTGAGACACAATCCATCGTACAAGTGATCGGGTCGTCTCCAGCAGACGACGACAGACCTTCAGAGCGCACTGCTTTAATGGCGAGTGTGGGTGGGTATCTGGTCCCCTCCACGCAACGTTCTGAAAAGATGAAAATGACCCGGTTGCCACTTCTTCGAGGCAACCCTGCCGAGTAACGGTTCATCCTTAATCATGAGATTTCGCCCTATTCTTCACCGAACCGTGCTATAACCATGTTCAAGATTCTGTAGAGAAATATACCGTGCCATTGCAGGTTAGTACCAGTATGCGATCCGTATAAGTACACTGTTGTGTACGTCAAAGATAAGTGATTTTCTGGCAGTGGCGCCRGCAACATTGGAAAGAGGACGCAGTTTAGTTACCTCGATTGCGCTGGCCCTGCGCTCTGGRTATGAGCTCAGRAGAGGTATGCGGCACATCTCCAAGGAGCTTTGCCAGTCTGGCTGAGCTAAGAATGTAAGTCGCGACGGGTCTCACGTACAAGATACTCGAGAACGGCAGCATGGTAAACTGTTGTTTATTCAACCCAGCGACCYGTGAATGTGGACGCGTTAGCATTGGCATAATCTGGTCCTTATACCAACTCTAAATGGCCGTTTAAGCGCAAACAATCTAACGGATGCGATAACGAAGAAGTAAAAGGCATGATTACAAGTACGTGGAATCGGATTCCGCGTACACGGACTCTATACAAGTACATTCTTTATTCCGATTTACAGCTTTGGCTTCATAGTCGTCTGYGCCTTCTTAGTATCAGCCACGTTTCTTGGCACCAGCTTTAACTTTAGCGCCTCCTTTCATTCCACTTYCTCGCGCTTTCTTAGTGTTCCCAAACTGCTTGTTTTGTGCCTCCTTCGTCCACTGTACGTCGAATTTTGGTTCCCACTTGCCATCTTTGTATCTCTCACAAAGGCCTGGAAATACCTTGTCCTTATAGTGGAACATCATCCGCACTAAAAATGTTATGAACTGGAAGGCTTCAAGTGGCTTGCATATATCAAACTTCCAACCACTGTTCTCGGGATCGATGAGGTACACCTAAAA
>JNHW02000151.1:0-24487 GCA_001691775.3 Amanita inopinata Kibby_2008
TTATGACTGACTTCTGACTATTCCATGTCAAATCTGTCCAAGAATGGTTTGACTATGTTATGACTATGCAGTAATGYTTTAGTCAGGTYCTATGTAACTTTTTTGCATGTCATGACTACTTTGTGACTAGTGACTATATTATGACTGTGCTGTGACTAAAGTGTGAATTCATTTTTTACTGAGTGTGACACAGACCATTAACTGTCTTTTTTTTTTTGTCAGAATACGTCTCTTTTTGAATTTGAATGACTGCAGCAAGGCAACAGTAAGGCCGATTTTCTGAATTAGGTAAGCAATCCTGCAACGTTTCACTGATCTCTTCTTACGACTCTTTCAAGTACCAGCAACAGCATATTTCTCCTAATGCCGAACGACTATAACGCACTCAGCAGTGAATATAATACTAGGTTCAAGGCACGTCACATCAAGGAACTTAATCTCTCAACTAGACACGGGGGACCCTCAGCGCCATCCTCGCATCCACGAAAAGCTTAGCCGAAGTCATGCAACTTATGTTCAAATTGTGTGCGCCGCCTGACCACATCATTCGCATCCCCTTGATTCGCCGCTACCATCTATACAACGGACATACCCTCATTGTCATATCTCACGTTTGCTCAGCCTGGCGCACGCTCGTGGTGAACATGTCCAAGCCATGGAGTCATGTCCATCTTCGCCCCTGTCACCAAAGTGAGATGAAGACTGTTTACATCGAAGTTGCACAAACCCTTCTTTCTCGTGCCACTCGCTGGAGTGGTGACGGCACTAACCTGTCTCTATCACTGATGATCGAAAGGCACGCGCTCTATTGGCTTCTCGACGATCATGATTTGAAATCTATTTGACTTCCTACCCGTTCCGGAAACTAGGCCTTATGATTCCGGAGACGGAACAGATGCACCAAGTATTGCACCTGCCGAACAAAGTATTGTCCAATGTAGAGGAATCACGGTTAATGTCTACCGATATGCGTACGGACCTCTATCCAGCTCTGTTTTCTCCTGTAATGAATCTCTCAAAACTGAGATTGTTGATGACGAGTGGGAATTGGAGCAAGTTACATCCAGATGCTGTTGTACCGTGGCACCAACTTTGGTACCTGGATTTGTCAGTATCGCTATCGCTTTCGGTATGTTTGGATGCTCTGCGTCAAGCCACGCTGCTGAAATTCGAATTGCTGCTAGTAGTGAAACGTCATGGCACCGACGACCTGGCACCATCACGCTCCCCAACCTCGACTTTCTCGAACTCAAGTTTACAAAGGGCACGGATGCCAGACTGCTCCTCGACCTCTTGTCAATTCCCAACCTTGCGACGCTCGAAGTTTTCAGCATTGACAGCCGGCTCAACTATGACGAGTCGACGTTTACAGAGTTGGCAAGTAGAAGCGACGGGATGAAGAGGTTGGAGACTTTGAATACAGGTAGCACCTTGGCGGGGTTAGACACTATGCTAATGACCGTATGACATTGACATTTCTCGTGGTTTTTCCTACTGTACAATAGCTACCCTACTCCAGCAGCATCATAGCCTGCCCGTTCGGGCCTCATTTGGATGACTTTCAGCAAGGAAACGGTAAAATTGAAAAAGGCTCGGGATTCAAGACTTCGTTACACTACAATGACAATACTACACACTTCATTTGACTACCATATACATCCATATTTTCTCGCGCTCTTTTTTCTATTTTCTATCGATAACCGCCATTGCACTCTCAGTCGGAAGAAAACTGGGGGTATGTATCCATAACATCATTCTAACCTTTACGATACTTACTTTCAAGTGTAGGATAACATATAGTTATCCGATCTTTAGATCTATACTAAAACCGGTGACCTCAAAAAGGTCGTTTTCGCATTATCAAGTTTGAAACTAGATACACATTAAACAAGCAGTCCCGCAGTCCCGCAGTCCCGCAACGTTTAACCATCCACTGATCCCTACGACTCCTACTAGTGGCAACAGCACATTTCTCTCAATACCAAACGACTATAACGTACTCCGCAATGGATATAATACTAGGTCGAAGGCACGTCACATCAAGGAACTAAATTCTCACCCAGATACGCAGGCTCAATACCATCCTCGTATCCACGGAAAGCTTCCAGTCGAAATCATGCAACTCATATTCGAACTGTGTGCCCCGTTGGACAACATCATTCACTTTCCTTTCTCTGACGGCCTCCACCTATACAGCGGATATACCCTCATTGTTATATCCCACGTTTGCTCAGCCTGACGCATGTTCGTGCTAAACGAAAGGAGCGCGTTATATCCCCCCCTCTACGAGCGCGAAATGAAATCCATTTGCAAACTTATCACATCAGTCCCACCGGAAAGTAGACCTTAATCTCTCGGAAACGGAACAGATCCAGCAAGTGTTACAACTGCCAAACAAAGTATGGTCCGATGTAGAGATTTTACGGTTAGTGTCGACCGATATGCATGCGGACCCTTATCCAGTTCTGTTTTTTCCTGGAATGGGCCTCTCAAAACTGAAAACGTTGGTGACAAGTGCGAGTTGGGAAAGGTCGCATTCAGATGTGCTAGTACCTTGGCATCAACTTCGTCGCTTGTATTTGCCAATATCGATGCTGCTGCAAAATTCGAGTTGCTGCGAGTAGTGAAACATTGTGGTACCGACAAGCTGGCGCCGTCATGCTCCCCAAGCTCGACGTTCTCATTCTCGCTTTTATAAACGGCAGAGATGCTAGGCCCTTCCTCGACCTCTTGATAGGAAATTGGCTCAATTATGACGAGGCGACATTTGTAGAGATGGCATGTAGAAGCGGCGGCATGAAGCGGTTTCTGAGGATAGCTGACACCGTGGCAGAGTTGGACACTATGGTGTTAAGGAGGAACACCCCCTCGCTGAAGTACGTGTACAATTTGGATGTGCGAAGCCCTTTTCCCGACCCGACCTGAGGTGCGAGGGCCTTTGGAGACGACACGCTTGTTTTCCCCTATAGACCATATCGCATGGACAACGTCGATAGTAACTTGAAAAAAATGGTGACCTCCAAACACCGCCGTCTCTCACTCATTGAAGGCGAATGCCCCGGTGCCCTGAGAGCAAGTCGTTGGAACCGCAGTCAATTCACTGGTGCTTGGACATGGAGAACAAGCGGCTCAGAGCTAAAATAAATGTGGGAACTGATGCAACATTCAATCGCTTAACATTTTAAATTTTACCTTTTGTTGACTTGAACCACCACCCAGTAGTAGCAGCGCAAGCCTCTCCCAATGTCGAACAAGACTAACGTGATCTCCAGCAGATGCTATACTAGGTGGAAAGCACGTCGCATCAAGGAATTCGGCTTTCAGCTAGACGCCCGGACCCCTCAGCATCATCCTCTTATCCACGAAAAGCTTCCAGCCGAAGTCATGCAACTTATATTCGAACTGTGTGCACCGGCTGACCGCGTCATTCGTATTCCCTCACGCAGCTTTCTTAACGTGCATCATGGGTATACCCTGATCGTCATATCTCACGTCTGCTCTGCCTGGCGTACACTCGTGGTAACCATGCCCCATCTATGGAACCACATCCAACTCGACCTCTGTCACCGAAGTGAGTTGAAGTCCATTTGCATCGAAGCTGCACATGTTCTTCTTGCTCGAGCCACTCGCCACAGTGGTGGTTGCATTGGTCTATTCCTATCACTGAAAAGTGAATCGCTCACGTTTGACTATCTCCCGCTCGCCAAGGAACAAGCGGAATCACTTTACAAACTGATTACTTCCTTCCCATTCCGCAAACTAGGCATTGTTCTTACAAAGACGTTGCAAACGTGGCATGGATTGCGCATACCGACCAGAATGTGGTACGATGAAGAATTTCGGTCATTTTCTGGCGATGAGCGTATGTATGCCTATCCGGTGCTATCTTCTCCTGGAATGGACCTCTCAAGACTGGGATTGTTGGAGAAAAGTGGGAGTTGGAACGAGTTGCATCCAGATGCGCTAATGCCGTGGCATCAAGTTTGGCATTTGGACTTGCCGATACCAATGCTGCCTTCCGTGTTATTGGATACCCTACGTCAAACTACGTTGTTGGAGCACTGCGTAACTCAAATCGGTGCAAGCAGTGAAACGTCATGGCATCAACAAGCCGGCACTGTCACGCTCCCCAAGCTCAAGTTTTTCATTCTCACATTTTCAGACGGCGGAGACGCCAGGCCATTCCTCGACCGCTTGTCAATACCCAATGTAACGACGCTCGAAGTTTACTGCGTAGAAAATCGGCTCAACTGTGATGAGATGACGTTTGTTGAGATGGCAGGTAGAAGCGGTGGGATGAAGCGGTTGGAGAGTTTGAAGTTGGGTAACACTGCGACAGAGTTGGACATGACGGTGTTGAGGAGGAACATACCCGAGTTCAAATACTTTTCATATAATCAGAAAATGTTGGCAAGCCTCAGGCATCCGTACATGACCTGAGGTGCATGGGCGACTTTGTCTAATAAATGCAGTGGGCTGGAATACTTAACGTTTAAAAGATTTAATCACGGGTGTGGAGATGTTCCAGTGTTGCCAATCAAATATGAGGGCTTCAACTCTGCCACGAGTTTACTTACTAGTAACTACGTGACTTCTCGACTTGGATGAGGACTTTGACAACCATAGTGACAGACTGATGCAACATTCAGTCGCTTCATTAAAACCTTCGCTGACTTGAACCACCATCCAGTAGCAGCACATTTCTCCCAATGTCGAACAACGTACGCTCCAGCGGATATAATACTAGGTCTAAGGCACGTCGCATCAAGGGATCAGACTCTCGACTAGACGCCCAGGCCCCTCAGCCTCATCCTCGTATCGACGAAAAGCTCCCAATCGAAATCATCCAACTCATATTCGAACTATGTGCCCCGTTTGACAACGTCATTCACATCTCCGTGTGTCGCAGGCTCCAGCTATACAACGGACACACCCTCATTGCCATATCTCACGTTTACTCAGCCTGGCGCACGCTCGTGCTGAACATGCCCAAGCTATGGAGTCGCATCCAGCTCGACCTTCGAAGTGAGTTGAAGTCTATTTACATCGAAGCTGCACATACTCTCCTTTCTCGTGCTGTTCGTCGCAATGATGGCTGCATTGACCTGTCTCTATCACTGATGATGGAAAGGTTCAATGCCCCCCTCGGCGAGCACGAAATGATATCCATTTGCAAACTTATCACCTCCTTCCCATCCCGAAAATTAGACCTTAATCTTTCGGACGTGGAACGGATGCAGCATCTTTTGCAACTACCGAACAAAGTATGGTCCAATGTTGAGGAATTGCAGTTAAAGTCTGTTGGCATCCCTAGAAACATCTGTCCAGTTCTGTTTTCTCCTGGAATTGACCTTTCAAAACTGGGATCATTGGTGACGAATGGGGTGTTACAGCCAGACGTAGTTGTACCGTGGCATCAACTTTGGTACCTGGATTTGTTCAAACCAATGTCGCTTTCGGTGTGCTTGGATACCCTGCGTCAAGCCACGCCGCTGAGGCACTGCAGAATTTTGCTGAGAGTCGTGAAACGTCATGGCGCCGACAATCTGGCACCATCACGCTCCCCAACGTCGACTTTCTCGATCTCAATTTTGCAGATGGTCGAGATGTCAGACCATTCCTCAACCTCTTGACAATGCCCAACCTTGCGACACTCCGAGTTCACAACAAGAAATGTCGGTTTAGATGTGATGAAATGGTGTTTACAGAGTTGGCATGTAGAAGCGGCGGTCTGAAGCGGTTGAAGACTTTGGACATAGGTGACACCGTGTGGCGCTTGGACATTATGCTGTTAAAGAGGAACATCCCCTCTTTGCTCTAAACGCATTGAACAAACGCTACTGTACAATGTATGTACCACTCGGCTTGTTTAGTCTACCGCCATGTATCATTCTCAACATAGCTACCCGACGCCAGCGTCGTAGCCTGCCTGTTTGGATCACTCTCCCAGGTAACCTTCCCATTGTTCTTGCGAATGTACTTGAATTGGAACACCGTGTTTGCAGGCAAGTTGATAGTAACTTGAGAAAAAAAAGGACACCCTTCAATATGCGTTTTCTTCAGTTCGCATGAAGAACAACTCACCGCTCCATATTGGATAATTGTTCGCGTTGAGCGCGATGGCTTTATCCGGATTCCAGTTGGCGAGTTCAGTGATAGAGCCGGTGACATAGATGTTTTCTTGTCCAAGCAACAGCTCAGTCAACGGCACGCTATCCCAATCTTAAAAGAACACTAACCTCTAAACACCGTCGTCGCTCGCTCATTAAAGGTGAATGCCACAGTGCCACTAGAGCCACCAGAGCCACCAGAGCTCCGAGAGCAAGTCGCCGGAACCGTCAAACCAGCGGCACCCCAACTAGCTGATGCAACCCCATTTCTCGCAAAATAGGACGTCAACAGCGAAGCGTAGCTCCACGTCAAGTCCGCCGCGCTCGTAGGCTTCCCAGTGTTCCTGTCATACTGCTCTGCCAATCCACCGTTGGAGGGCGTGTATTTTGCGACGATGGCGACGAAGCTGTCGGCGTAGGTTTTGATCGCGCTGGTTAGAGTGTTGAACGTGGAAGAGGTGGAGTTGTATGTCCCCGTTGAGATGCCGGAGGAGAAGGCGGAGAAGAAAGGTTGAGAGACGGATGTGACTTGTATTGATCCTTGCGTCTTCCATACGATGAGAGCGTCGTACAGTTGCTCGGCGACAGCCAGAGTAGTGAGGTACCAAGGCTAAGAAATTAAAAGAATCATAACAATATTCAGCATTTCAGTCAGAAAGGAGTAGGCGTCTTACATTTCCATTGTAATAGACGTCTTCAGGGTATCTACCCGTGGCCACACCCGAATTAGACGCAATACCAGAATTGATTTGGTATATGCTCCTGAACGAGTCAACGTAAACCTTAAGGTTCGAGAGCGCCTTATCTGAGCATGGTTGGAACGTCGCCGCATCACAGCCTGCTGCAGCGTCGAACGTGTGTATGCTCGTAAGTACAGTGTTAGCATCTTTCCCTGAACGGCCACCGCCCGTATTGGCAGTCATATAACCCGCATTGTTCCAGTAGCTCTACAGAGAAAAGATTGTTGATTCAATTCGCCAGTCTATAACAGACGAAAAGTGACTGAGAAGATACTACTCACCTGTTGGAAACAGAAGAGATTGTCTGCCTGGTTTGTATAACTGGTCGAACTCTGTCCAATAGCGCTTGCGAGCTTTGCCCCTTCACGCAAAGCACGGTGCTGAACGGTGGTGGTGAAGAAGGATGAAGAGTTGACTTCTTCCCAAAGATCAAACCTGAATGTCGAATTTAAGCGCATTGTTACATCAAGAATAAAGCTATCAAGAAACCATACGTCGACTTATTCCAGTTTGTTGCAACGTAGTCGAGGTCCAGTTTGATGACAGGCCAAAGAGTGTTGGTAACGTAAGTGGCATTGTTGTTCGAAAGGAGATAATTGGCCCAGGTGATGAGCGCCGTGGCACGGAGAGCAGGTCCATCTGTAAAACGTGAATGATTGAGATCGCAAAGCACATGAAAACATACCTCTTTGAGGTCGGCTAGAGTCACAGTCGGGAATTTAGCGGATGGCTAATTGAGGCAGACGCGCGTACTTACCCCCATGGAGCCGTGAACGCCGTCTCATCAATATTGAACTTTGGTTCTCCGAGGCCGCCTGTGGTGACAGTACCAGAAGGGTTAGATACCTGCTGTATGATCTTCTGTGCCTGCACATAATTGTCGATCTGGGACCTCAAACTTGTATCGAGGCCGAGGGTGTATCTAGTACAAAAAGCGACTTTGATTGAGCCAGAGCCATCCCATTGTAAAGAATGCTTTTAAACGACTCACTGGTCAATTATAGTCTTAAAGACCAACGCAGAGTCTCGATTCCAGGTGTATAAATAGTTTGGGTTCGACGTCGAGGGAGAAGCGATGACTACCCCAGCTTTCGCACCAGAAGATTTGGAGCCAGAAGACCCGATGTTCGCTAATAGACCAGCTTTAGCGATAGGGAACTCTGTACCATAATACGAATCCGCCGTGCTGGATTGGGCCCAAGCTATGCCAGCATAGCATACAGCAAGGAATGTAGGGCACGCTGTGAGGCGCATGTTCAAGGAGGGGGCGTGGGGTGAGTACGGTGAAGAGGATGAATGTGTTGGTTATATAAGGGTCGCCTGGTGCGGAGGCTGACTTCTTATACATCCCCAACTGGGCGGAATCGCAACTAGACTATGCGCATGATTGTAGATCGAGGCTGTTTGTTGAAAGTTTGAGCGCACATCACCGTGCACGACATGGTACCATGTGGTCACTGCTAAAGAGAATCCTTGGGATGTCCGAGCCTGTCGAGAATGGCAGTTCGTTCTACATATCAGTACAGATTGCAGCTGACTCTGCAACGACTCTACAGGAAGCATAATGCATGTCTATAATGGCGTTTTTGTGTACTATTACAGACCGTTAGCACTGGCATCATTGTGGGGATGAGAATGACTTACTACCTTGAGAATACCGCTGTAGTAACTAATTAGCGTCCTTATGCAAACTCGTTGCGGAGATAAAGCGCTCATATCTACCAGATTGGCAACACTAGACACCCGTGATTACTGTAAATTCCAAACATATACTTCATCCAGTATCCGATGAAATAAGGAACGCAGTGTGATAGAATCTTTGAGGGCGAACTCACCTTTCAATTCTTCAATTTGGCTTTGTTTAGACTAGTCTCTCCCAGTACATGATAACTCCCCCTATAAGCTAGACGGACGCCATGCACTGCTTGAGAAGGAAACGGTACAAGTTTTGATACATTTCTTATGGGTTCCATAGCGAATGATAGAAAAAATGTTTTTAAGGTTTCGCACTGCGACTGTGTAATTTTATACCCACCCAAGTCAAGGTACGGGTCTTGTAATGAATATTCCAGCCCTTCAGGTCTTGGTAGCGGCACAGAGATCTACTGCCTTGGATAATGTATGAAGCGCTTCACTGTGGGCATGTTCCTCCTTAACGGCTTCATGTCCAAATTCACCTCGGTGGAACATATCCTCAAAGTCTCCAACCTCTTCATACCGCCGCTTCTACATACCAACTCCATAAACGTCTCCTCATCACAATTGAGCGGCGAAGTCTTTTTACTGTAAACTTCGAGCGTCGTGCAGTTGGGTATTATCAAGAGGTGGAAAAACGATTTAGCAACCCAGCCATCTGTGAGGTTGAACTTGAGGACATTGAGGTCGGGAAGTACGATGGTGCCTTGTTGGTGATGTGATGTTCCATCACTCGTAGCAATACGAATTGCGCAGTGCTTCAGCAGCGTGGCTTGACGCAGAGCATCCAAACATACCGAGAGCGGTATTGGTATCGACGAATCCAAGTGCCTAAGCTGATGCCATGGTACAACTGCATCTGGATGCAGCCTCTCCCACCACTCACTTGTCACCAACAATCTCAGCTTTGAGAGATATATGCCAGGAGAAAACATAACTGGACGGATGTCCACAGGTATATTGGTGGACGCTAGCCGTAATTCCTCTACCTTGGACCACAATTCATTTGGCAACTGCAACACTTGCTTCATATATTCCGTATCTGGAAAGGTGAGGTCTAGTTTACGGAATGGGTAGGAAGTGACGAGCGTGCAAAACGGTTGCAAAACATTCCGTTCGGGAGGTCGATAGCATCGATTCAACCTCCTGTCCTTCAGCGATAGAGACAGATAAGCACCATCGCAGAGGGCAGCACGAGAAAGAAGGGTTCGTGCAGCTTCGATCCAGATGAACTCCGACCTGCTTCGGTGACGGAGGTCAAGTCAGATGTGACCCCATAGCTTGGGCATGTTGAGTACGATGGTTCGTCATGCGGTATAGACAGTTCGAATATATGTTCCATGACTTCGACCGGGAGCTTTTCATGGATAGGATGATGATGCTAGGGGGCCTAAGTGTCTGCTTGAGAGTTTAATTCCTTGATGCGACGTGCCTTAGACCTAGTATTATATCCACTGAGGAGTACGTTAGACTTGTTCAGCATTGGGAGAAATGCGCTGCCTCTAGATGGTAATTAATATATCGATAAGCGATTGAAAGTCGGGTCTAGTACGCACACAAGAGCCATATCTGATTGGCAACACTGGACACCCATGATTAAATTTTCTAAACGCTCGGCAAGTTAAGTATTCCGGCCCACTGCATTTACTAGACAAAGTCGTCCATATACCTCAGGGCATGTACGGATGCCAGCGGCTTGGCGACATCTCCTGATTATACGAAAAGTCATTCAACCTGGGCATGTTCCTCTTCAACACCATCATGTCCAACTCCGCCGCAGTGTTACCCAACGTCAAAGTATCCAACCGCCTCATCCCACCACTTCTTTGCGCCATCTCTACAAACGTCGTCTCATCACAGTTGAGCCGATTTTCTATGCTGTAAACTTCGAGCGTTGTTAGTCTGGGCATTGACAAGAGGTCGAGGAACGGTCTGGCATCTCCGCCACTTGTAAACGTGAGCCGCAGAAGGCAGAGGTGGGGGAGTGTGATTGTGCCAGCTTGTCGATGCCATGATGTTTCACTGCTTGCACCGATTCGAATCACGCAGTGCCCCAAGAACGTGGATTGACGTAGGGCATCCAATATCACAGAAGGCAGCATTACTACCGGCAAGTCCAAATGCCAAACTTCACGCCACGGTATCACCGCATCTGGATGCAACGCATTCCGACTTCTACTTGTCTTCAACAGTCCCGGATTTGAGAGGTCCATTCCAGGGGAAAACATAATCGGGTAGGCATCCTTATGCGCATTGCCAGGAAGTCTCCCTACATCGTACCACGTTCCGTACGGCCTGCCCAATACATGCCCAAGCTGTTCCGTCTTCGAAACAACAAAGCATAGTTTGCGAAACGAGAAGGAAGTAATAAGTTCCTGAAGGGATTTCAAGGCTTCCAAGCTGAGCGGGTCATTGCCGACCTCGAGCGATTCACTCTTCAGTGATAGTAATAGGTCAATGCAGCCATTACTGTGGCGAGTGGCACGAGCAAGGAGGGTATGTGCAGCTTTGATACAAACAGACCTCAACTCACTCCGGTGAAAGAGGTCAAGTTGGATGTGATTCCATAGATTGGGCATGGTTACCACGAGTGCACGCCAGGCAGAGCAGACATGAGATGTGACAACTGGAGTATAAAACTGAGGCACTTTGAACAAGGGAATGCGAAGGAAGTGGTCAGCCGGCGCACACAGTTCGAATATAAATTCCATGACTTCAACTGGAAACTTTTCGTGAATAGGAGCGATGCGATGTGCCCTTAACCTAGTATAAATTCCTCTGGAGCGTACGTTAGTCTTGTTCGACATTGGGAGAAGTGCGCCGCTGCCACTAGATGGTGGTCAAAGTCAAAAGGTTTGAACATTGCATCGGGGTCCAAACAGTTTCCCACGTTTGTTTTAGCGCTGAGCTGCACATGCAGTGGTGAATCCAGTCATCGACTGCAATTTCAACAACTTGCTCTTGGGGTTCTCGTAGTTCGCCTTTAATAAGCGAGAGACGATGGTGTTTAGAAGTTACCATTTTTTTTACAAGTTACTATCAACGTTGTCAATGATCAAGAATCGTCTTTTCATGGAAAAAAAACAAGTTTTGTATCTCCAAAGGACCTCGCACCTCAGGTCGGGTCAGGTAGGCACCCGTCAAGGACTTCAAACATCTAAGTTGTACACATACTTCAATGAGGGGAACAGCATAGGGTCCAACTCCGCCACGGTGCTACCTATCCTCAGAGTCTTCAGCTGCTTCATGCCGCCGCTTCTCCGAGACATCTCTACAAATGTCGCCTCGCCACAGTCGAGCCGATTTGCTACGCTGTAAACTTCGAGCGTCGCTAGATTGAGTACTGACAAGAGGTCAAGGAACGGTCTGGCATCTCCGCCATTTGTAAATGTGAGAATGAAAAACTCGAGCTTCGGGAGCGTAATGGTGCCGGCTTGTTGATGCCATGATGATTCACTACTTGCACCACTTTGGATCGCGCAGTGTTCCAACAACATGCCTTGACGTAGAGCATCCAAACACATCGAGAGCGGTATCGGTACCGACAATTCCAAGTGACAAAGCCGATGCCAAGGTACAATTGCATCAGGATGCAACCGTTCCCAATACCCACTTGACACCAACAATCTCAGCTTTGAGAGGTCCATTCCAGGCGAGAGAAGAACAGGATAGACGCTAGTGCGCGCACAGGTAGACATTAACCACAATTCCTCTACATTGGACCACACTTTGTTCGGCAGCTGCAATAGTCACCGCATCTGTTCCGTCTCCGAATGATTAAGGTCTAATTTCTGGAAGGGGAAGGAAGCGATAAGTTTGCAAAGGGATTGCATTTCGCGCTCGTAGAGGGGGGAACATAACGCGCTCCCTTTGTTTTTCAGTGTTAGGGATAGATCATTGTAGCCACCATTGTGGTGAATGGCACGAGAAAGGAGGGTTTGTGCAGCTTCGATGCGAACAAACTTCATCTCACTTGGGTGACAGAGGTCGAGTTGGATGTGACTCCATAAATGGGGCATGTTTAATACGAGCGCGCGCCAGGCAGAGCAAACATGGGATATAACAATGAGGGTATATCCGTTGTATAGCTGGAGGCTGTGAGAAAAGGGAATACGAATGATGTTGTCAAACGGGGCACACAGTTCAAATATGAGTTGCATGATGTCAGCTGGAAGCTTTTCGTGCATGTGAGGACAGTGCTGAGGGGTCCCCGCATCTGGTTGAGAGTTTAGTTCCCTGATGCGATGAGCCTTCGTCCTGGTATTATGTCCACCGCGGAGTGCGTTAAACTCGTTCGGCATTCGTAGAAATGTGTTGTTGCTATTGGATGGTGGTTGAAATCAGCGATAAGATAAGCGATTGAACGTTGCATCAGTCTCAACAGTTCCCATGTTTGTTTTAGCGCTGAGCTGCTTGCTGTCCAAGCAGCGGTGAATTGACTACGGTTCGGGCAACCTGTTCTTGGTGCACTGGTAACACTGTGGCATTCACCATTAATGAGAGAGTGATGGCAGTGTTTGGAAGTAATCATGTCAATTGAACTGGGAAGCGTCCGAATCAAGTCATCCCTCCCAACGCAAGTAGCTATCCAACATGGAGAGGCGAGTTGTTACGAACTGAAGAAAACGCGTATTGAGGGAAGTTTTTAATTCGCTATCAACTTGCCTGCAAATACCGCATTGCGGTTCAAGTACATTCGCAAGAACAATGGGAGGGTCACTACTCGGGAGTGACCCGAACAGGCAGACTAGTACGATGCTCGCATATGGCAATTATGTCGGTGACTGTCCAGTAGCATTCATTATAAAGTACCATGAGAAATCTTTTCATTGTTTAGTAAAACAGCTTTTCATCTCCAAATGCCGTGTACCTCAGGTCATGTTAGTAGGCATCCGTAACGGGGCTTCACATATTCAATGGTACTCCAATGTGGGGATGTGCCTCCTTAACAACATAGTGTCCAGCTCTGCCACGGTGTCACCTATCCTCAGAGTCTTCAACCGCTTCATCCTGCCGCTTCTACGTGCCAACTCCACAAACATCGCCCCACTACAATTAAGCGATGAAGTATTTTCACTATAAACTTTGAGTGTTGTTAGATCGGACATTGCCAAGAGGTCAAGGAATGGTTTGGCATCCCCGCCGCTTGTAAAAATGAGCCGGAGAAAGTCAAGCTTGAGGAGTGTGATGGTGCCAGCTTGTCCATGCCATGATGTTTCATTACTCGCACCGATCATAATTATGCAGTACTCCAATAACGCGGCTTGACATAGGGCATCCAGACACATAAAAAGCGGTATCGCTACCGATGAATACAAGTGTTGAAGTTGATGCCATGGTACGACTGCATCCAGATGCAACTTGTTCCACCTCCCATGTACCTCCAACAATCTCAGTCTTGGGAGGTCCATTCCAGGGGAAAATATGCATACTAGAAGACGTTAACCGCAATTCCTCTACATTGGCCCACGTCTTGTTTGGCAGCTGCAATACTTGCTGCATTTGTTTCGTCTCCAGAATCACAAGGTCTAGTTTCCGAAACGGGTAGGATGTGATAAGTTTTCAGAGGGATTTCATGTCGTGCTCGTCGAGAAGCGAATAAAGTGCATTGCTTTCGATCATCAGTGATGGAGACGGGTCAGTGCCGTCACCGCTGTGGCGAGTGGCACGAGAAAGAAGGGTTTGTGCAGCATCGATGTTCTTGTAACTTGGGGGATGGAGATCAAGCCGGACATGACTCCATAGCCTGGGCATGTCCAGCACGAGCGTGCGCCAGGCTGAGCAAATGTGAGATATGAGAACGAGGGTATATCCGATGAGTTCACGGAGGCGGCGAATCAAGGGGATGTGAATAATGTGGTTAGGCGGTGCACACATTTCGAATATGAGTTGCATGACCTCAGCCGGAAGCTTTTCGTGGATACGAGGATGGTGCCGAGGGGCCCGCGTGTCTAGTTGAGAGTCTAGTTCCTTGATGCGACGTGCCTTCGACCTAGTATTATATCCATTGTGGAGTGCGTTATAGTCGTTCGGCATTAGGAGAAATGTGCTGTTGCGGGCGCTAGTAGCCTACTAGTAACAGGAGTTGTAGGGATTAGTGAACGGTTGCTGGAAAATGGCCTCTACTGACTCGGTCACCAGTTTTAATATAGATCTAAAGATCGGATGACTATATAATATCTCACATTGAACATAAGTATTGTAGGGGTTAGAATAATGTTATGAACACGTACCCTCAGTCTTCTTTCATCAACTGAGGGTGCAATGGTGATTATCGATAGAGAAAATATAGATATATATGGTAGTCAAATGAAATGTGTAGTATTGTTATTGTAGTGTAACCAAGTCTTGAATCCCAAGCCTCTTGAATTTTGACTATTGCCTTGCTATAAGTCATCTAAATGAGACCCGAACAGGCAGGCTATGATGCTGACGGTAAGGTTGCTGGTGTGATGATTGTACAGTAGCATTCATTAAAAAGTCATGAGAAATGTCAATGTCAACTGGTCATTATTCGCATCGAAAATCATCTTTTCATTATATAGGAAAAAGTTTTCACCACCAAAGGCCCTCGCACCTCAGGTCAGGTAGGGAATGCATCCATCAAGGGCTTCACAAATCCAAATTGTACACGTACTGCAACGAGGGGATGCGCCTCCTTAACAGTATAGTGTCCAACTTCGCCACAGTGCTACACACCCTCAAAAACCTCAACTGTTTCATCCCGCCGCTTCTACATGCCATCTCGACAAATGTCGTTTCATCACAGCTGAGTCGACTATCAACGCTGTCAACTTCTAGTGTCGCTAGATTGGGTACCGACGAGAGGTCGAAGAACGGTCTGGCATCTCCACCGTTTGTCTCCACCGTTTGTGAATGTGAGTATGAAAAACTCGAGCTTCCGGAACGTGATGATGCCAGCTGGCTGATGCCATGATGTTTCGTTACTTGCACCGATTTCAGTTACGCAGTCCTCCAACGACGCAGTTTGACGAAGGGCACCCAATAACACAGAAGGCCGCAGTGGTATCGACAAATGCAAACACCGAACTCGATGCCACGGTACTAACACATCTGGATCTCGTTGCAAGTCCCACTTGTCTCCAACAATCTCGGTTTTGAGAGTTCTATTCCAGTACAGAACAGAACCGAGTAAACATCCGTACGCGCATCTCCAGAAAATAACCCAAATTCGCCACGGAATAGGAAGGAAGTAACAAGTTGGTGAAGGGGTTTCACATGTTCATCGTTGAGCAGCTGATAGTCGAACACGGCCATTTCACTTTTCAGTGATAGGAATAGATCAATGCAGCCGCCACTGTGGCGAGCGGCACGAGTATGTGCAGCTTCGATGTAAACAGGCTTTATCTCACTTTGGCAACCAGTTTCAAGCCCAACTGCGCCACGGTCTTACCTATCGCCAAAGCCTTCAACCGCTTCATCCCGCCGCTTCTGCGTGCCATGTACACAAACGTCGTCTCATCACAATTGAGCAGACTTTCAGTGCTGTAAACTTCAAGCGTCGTTAGATTAGGCATCGTCAAGAGGTCGAGGAACGGCCTGGCATCTCCCCTGTTTGTAAACGTGAGCTCAAAAAATCGAGGTTGGGGAGCGTGATGGTGCCAGTTTGTTGATGCCATGATGCTTCATTACTCGCATCGATTAGGATCATGCAGTCCTCCAATAGCGTGGCTCGACGTAGGTCATCCAAAAACACAGAGAGTGGTACTGGTACCGATAAATCCAGGTACCGAAGTTGATGCCACGGTAAAACTGCATCGGGATGCCACCTTTCCCAATATCCACTTATCTCCAATGATCTCAAATTTGAGAGGTCCGTTCCTGGAGAAACAGATCCGAGAAGATGCCCGCATCCAGATCGGCAGAAATTAAGCGCAATTCTTCTATACTGGACCACGCTTTTTTTGGAAGCTGCATTGCTTGCTGCATCCGTTCCGAAAGGTCAAGGTCTAGTTTCCGGAACGGGAAGGAAGTGATAAGTTTGGAAAGATTTCATTTCGGGCTCGTCGAGGGGGGAATAGAACGCGCTCGTTTCGTTCTTCGGCGTAAGGGATAGATCAATGCGGCCCCTCATTGTCATACCTCACGTTTGTTCAGCCTGGTGCACACTCGTGCTAAACATGCCCCATCTGTGGAGTCACATCCAGCTGGTCCTTCAAAGTGAGTTGAAGTCTATTTGCATTGAAGCTGCACATACTGTTCTTTCTCGTGCTGCTCACCACAATAGCGGGTTCGCTCTCTGGCATGGTGGATGAGGAGCACATGCCGCTGGCCGTTATTGTTGTTGGTTATCATAGGAATCAGTGAAGGGCAGACTAACGAGGTGATCCTGTGTGACATTCCCACATCTCTATAATTCTCACGTTTGTTTTCACGCTTCAGCTGAGATTCGACAAGTGACTTATCGACATTCACACACATAGTATCATTCAGGACGGCTGTATATTGTTCATGACCCTCTAAGCTTGGGAATGTGGGATGTCTGGACAAAAGTTGCTGTGGAAATGGCACCGGGTGCATGCATGCACATATTAACACGGTGACCAACTGCGAATGTTTAGTACTGTCAAAGTCCATCCGGGTCGAGTTATGGAAATTACAATGAAAGCTCCGCGCTTTCAACTGTGCCCAGATTTGTGATACTGTTCTTATTGAGGCACGATGATCGATCTAATAAATAGATAACCTCAGGTTATCTCCTCAGTCGATTGTAAGAGACTGAGGGTTAGATTGCGATCATCGATGGAAAATAGTCAAAAAGAGCGCGGGAACGTAATAACATATTTGGAAATCAAATAGAAAGAATGTATGTAGTAATAATAACACTGTACCATCTTGTAATCCGACAGTTCTTATATCCTTTGTCCTGTACAATATGACCATCATGCATCAACAATAAATCGCAACGCATACAAGATAATTCGGAGATTTTCACCTCCTCATCCGCTTATCTTACAACTGGCGGCCGCAAAAAGTCCCACCGACGCCCCCCACATGCGATGTGGCCCAAGACAGGCATGCTTCTAGTCAACAGCATAACATTCAGCTCCGATACTGTATCACCCATCGCCAAAGTCTCCAGCCGCTTCATCCCATCACTCCGACGTGCTAGCTCTACCGATGCGGCGCGCGACTGATCTAGTATGATATCTGGTTGAGCTCGCCATTAGACTTGTTTGGATGGAAGCTAGGTGCTGCTGCCGATGGTAGTGGAACTGGTCGTTAATGATTCAGTCAGTCGTCCTTGTTCCCGTCCTCACCACGAGCGAGTCTTACTCGCATGGGGTTAATAGCTCCCACGAAATAGTGAGCCATAGGTGGTTGATAGCGGAGGATCTAGAATCATTCTAAACGTGAATGCCTTTCATGCGTCTGAGTGTCATGTCAAAGGATAGGACTGATACGCTAGTGAATTGATATAATCACCACACACGAATGTCGGCCCATGCGAGCGAGGCTAGTAGCATTGCACCGTACAAGCGTTAAACAGGAGAGAAATGATACGAAATCAATCATGTATTACATCTCCAAGAAAACAAGGTACCACGCAATTCAACTACTTGTTTGCGAAACCGCATTGAAAATTACTCAAAATATCCCACTTGGAATCGAACACCCTGTTCAGAAATCGCATCGATCCTTTTGCGATGTTCTTGGATCTGCCACAATGGACAAAACAGGCGGAGATATTTGAACGGTGTTATTCCTTCGTGTGAACCTTGGCTCTCTGCATCACAATTCGCAAGCTTCTGGCGTGTTTCAGTCATTTCGAGTATTTTCTCTAAATTGCAGTCAAAATCTAGAGCCAGATGGTATAGAGATCGACCCAGATGGCCCGACGATAATTTGATGATAGTATCATCGTCAATTGTAAACCCTTCGTCTAGCTCGAGACAATGTAATTGGGGTGCATCTGTCAGCACTCTCTTAACGGAAAGCGGGATCTCGGGCGCAACAATTCGCAGTTCTTCAAGCTGTTGGAAATGAAACAATTCCTGAATGCAGAGGTAATTCTCCAGTGTTAAGTCACAATGCGCAACGAACGTCACGTTGATGAGGTTAGGAACCTTGAGTGAGTGCGAAATCCAGTCCACGACTTCGTTACCCTCTATCGTGAGCTCGAAGATCCTGAGGTAGGGAAGGTAGATCTCGCCTATATCTGACATTGACACAGATGTGACACTGTCGTCATAAGTGAACAGTAGATTGATCAGCGGCATCAACGATAAAGAGCATTTTTCAAGCAACGGAGTCTGGCGTAACAATCGCAAGCCGTCGGGAATAAGCACTAGAGCTGTTCTCAACTCTAGATGGCGCAACTGGCTCCATAAGAGAGGGTAAATTAGGGGAGAGATATAAAAAGGCAAGTGTGAGTCAGGATCCGGGTCATAAATACGGACAGATTGGATGAGTTTGAAGAACGAGGGCAAATGACTTGGAAATCCACTCTCTTCATCGCCGGTCAGGGCCATAGTCATATGAAGTTCTCTGAGATATGGCAGCTCGTCCGTGTCAAGCTCAGCCAAGCTCATCAAGTGATCATCTTTGAGGAAAAGGTGAAGACGGTCAACTGGAAAAGGCATGAACACTTGTTGTTGGAAGATGCTTGCAGTTTGTTCCGCATCGATCTCTTCCAGATGAAGGTCGATATCGATGGAAAGCATGTCGGCGCGTGATAACCATGTCCTGATGAGGCTTGAGTTGATATCATTTTTCCAAGTGATATTAAGGTTGGTCCATATTTCGGGCATAGTTAACACGATGCGTCGCCATTTAGAACAAACTTGTGGTAGGGCAACCTGTGGAGGAAACATATCTGGTCGCGGCGGAATAGATACTTTCCCGTGGTCATAGGCACAGAGTGTAAATATGCATCGAAGAACGTCTTCTGGCAGATGTTTGCGGGGTGCGATCACGGCCTTGCATCGCTCGAGTTCTTGAACGAGGTCTTGCATGGATTCTTCAATATCCAAGATGCGTCTGCGAACGACTTGAACCTCTTCTTCTGAGAGAATCTCGGCTTCACTGCCAACTTTCGATAGATCAAACGAGGCCATTCTGTCAACGTTTTGCCATTTGGGTACATAAATTATCCAGTGATATAGCTGGTAAAAGATGATGAACTCACTGGGAGCAGCTGTTGCAGCGTTCAATCGAACAAGATCAAGTTGAAGGACGAGGGGGTCTGATGTGACAATGCTGGCTGGAGAGCGTATGAGCGCTGAATCGATGCTGAGGTCTTGCCTACTTGATCGACATATAGGGTATTTATGTGAAAGGCCCGAAGGCCAAGTACTATAAGAGTACTATAAGGTGGTGCCAAATGAAAAGAACAATAAGAGGATGAATAATCTACGCTTAGCCGTTACTTACCTCTGAATTCCCACGATTTTCCAACATATCATAAACTTATCGATGGGACTTGTCGGATCTTACCCTACAAATGGATTATAATATTCACAAATCTCCCGCCACTTGAAATAACACGATAACAACAATGCAGCAGGAGGGACCTTCACTGTCTACTAGAGGCGAAAGCCAGGCTGAAGTGGGAAAACTGGCAGTGGGATGGGAGAAGATTGCGATAGATTCTTATGACCCGGAGAGTAACCCGAACGCAAGAAATTTCCAATGCTTTATTGTAACGATGAGACTGATTTTGCAATTAGGGCATTGTTAATCTTGTAAGCAACTCATGTCGCCACCGTTACATGTTTCCGGATCACACATTTGTGATTGATGCAGGGGATCGCGGAAAACACCTTGATTCATAAACAATTAACAGAATATTTTCATCACAACTTTCGTCTGGCCTACAAAGTAAGTGTTTAATTTTCAAGGCTTTGCACCGTATCTGAGCTTATCGCAAAGGATTTTACATATGGCGACAGCTTTTCGGGCAGCTCTCGTCTCCGCCGCGCACTCTCAGGGCTCCTCAATACCCGCTTCAAACCTCATACACCAGTTACTCCTCAGCATATTGTTCTCGGAGCGGGACTCACGCCGATAATAGGACAGCTATCGAGGTCCATTTCCAATCCCGGAGATGGCATTCTACTCGCAACTCCCTACTATCAAGGATTCGACTTGGACCTTCCAGTCCAAAACGACATCACTCCAGTCGGGGTTCCCGTGCCCATATCCGATATGTTCACCCCAGCGGAACTCACCTACTTTGAGAAAGCTCTGCAAGAAAGCAACGAGAAAGGAACAACGATCAAAGCCGTCATCCTCTGCAACCCTCACAACCCGCTTGGGCGCTCCTACCCACCTGAAGTCATCGTGGAATACTTCCGGTTCTGTGAGAAACACAACTTACACCTCATCTCAGACGAAATCTACGCACTCTCCGTTTTTCCCTCGCGTGATGTCCCTAACCCACAGCCTTTCGTCTCCGCCTTGTCCTTTGACCTCAAAGAACACGGTATCAACGTGTCTCGAGTGCACGTCCTATATGGAATGTCTAAAGACTTCAACGCGAACGGATTCCGCCTCGGCGCTCTCGTGTCTCAAGCGAATCCAGCCCTGATGCAGAGTATGATGATCGCGGCAGTCTTCATGATGATTTCATCCCCAGCCAGCTCATTATGGACCACCCTGCTCTCCGACGAACCTTTTCTCTCCCACTTTATCGAGACCAACCAACTTGCATTGAGAGAAGCGTACGAATACATGACTTCCTGGCTCAGGTTCCACAACATCCCTTATATCCCTTCCTCAGCCGGTCATTTCCTTCTCGCTGACATGCGACCTGTACTATCTGACGTGGACCGCTACGGCCCTCTACTGCCAATCGGGGATGAACAAGACATGAGACAACGGGAAGCAGCTCTTGCGGAACTCCTAATGTCTCACAAAGTCGCGATGGTGCCAGGTGCTCATTGTCATATGGACGCAGGATGGTTCCGTGTCACGTTCTCAGTTAGGAAGGATTATGTTGACGTTGCTCTGGCTAGGATAGAGAATGCCTTGGGTTGGGAAAGATGGCCCGAGCTGAGTAAAGTCAACAATTAATGTTATTTTGTACAATACGAATTTGAAATCACTTGGCCTCGTGCGATACCGGCTGGCTTCCGCGTCGTACAATGCTCACAAGATAGCCTCTGTACTGATACGGAATTGATTGATCAGAACATTTCTTGGATATATGGAGCAATGTCAGCGCCTATGGTCACATTTCTCTCCTAGTCATGCATCAGTTCCCACAGCTTGTCTACAACTCAACTGATGTTATCTTGATTGTAAGTTGAATTGTAGTGTGGCGCCTCTCTATGTCTAATGAAATGGATAGATCCGCAGCATAAATGATCGAGTTTGACATATCCAGAGTCAATGATGAGGTCTACTCTGAAGAGAAGACCCGAGCGATCCGCAGGTCCTACCTGGATGCTGTCAAATCTCTTGAAGAAACTCGAGCCACTATTGATGCACCGCAAAAGAAGAAAGAAACGTTGATTCGTGATATCGAATATTACGAGGCAGCATTAGCACCCCAAAAACGATTGCCAGATGATATCCTCCGGGAGATTTTCATTCAATATACCGATGCCTATGGAAGAGTGACCATCCCGTTGTATTTAAACGCGGATTGTCCACCTCAACTGGTTCTATCGCATGTCTGCTCATCATGGCGGACGCTCGCGTTAAGCACTGGTCGTATTTGGAGCAATGTCAAAGTCGATCAGCCTGCGGACCTCGAGAAGCCTTTCGACGCCTCTATTACCTGGCTTCAGCGCGCCGGAACGGTACCAGTATCCTTGGAACTCACCATTCCTCTCTTCATGTTCTCTAACAATTTCAAACTTGCCACGCTCTTTCAGGGGCCGCTTCGCCCTGTGCGGATCACGCTTCTCGACCTGTCAATAGCATTTGACAGAATCGCTGAGCTATTCGCTCTTCCTGATGATGCTCTACCACATGTACAGGAGATCCGTATAGCTACAGTCATCGAGCCGGATTTCTTACCTTCACGTACGCCATCGTTTATCTGCCATACTCGATACCTTCTTTGTGGGCCTGCACACGTCGACAATTATGTTCTGCGCATGGTTGCATTTCCTTGGGGACAAATGCGCCACCTGAGTTTATGCACTCCGATGACAGCCACCGATTGCTTGGATCTTCTGAGTCAGATGATATCACTTGAGCAATGTCAATTACGCCTCGTTAACGAGAGTGGGAACAATTTGGTACGCCACGGGAAGGGGGTCACGTTGCCCAAACTCCAGGTTTTCGTTGTAAATGGCGGCCGCGCTGAGGACGCTCTCACAACGATAATCAAATCGATTTCGGCGCTAGGAATGAAAAAGCTCGTGGTTGAAGGGATTCTAAACCTGGGAAAAGAGATGATTGCAATACTTAGGACGCGATTCAATCTTTGTCGGCTTGAAGAAATCGACTTTTGTTATCTGCGCGACCGTATTCCTATCGACGTGCTGCTCAGAGAGGCAACCTCCATGCGCCGCGTAGTGCTTACATCCGGTATGAATCTTGAGAAATGTGTCCTATCTGGACTGGCGGAAGGTTATTTTGGCCCTTGCCTCGACTCGATAGAAATTCCTCGAGGTTGCGGAGTGCAGGAAATTCTTGACATGGTAAAAGCACGACGGAGGAGATCAGAATCGAGCAATAATCAAGGTGATCAGAAGATAACTCCGTTCAAATACGTCAGATTCTGGAGCCAAGAAAATCCCAAAGGTTTTGCAGAAAAGATAGATGCGTTTAAAGCCCTAGGTGTGGAAATCGTGATCAACGGTTATCCAGCAGCTCCAGATCCGGATCCTGAGAGATGGTCTGAACTTGTTCAACCGACGCATATTTATCCATAACTATATGAAAAAGATATCTGCACTGGACGTGGAAACTATGGTGAACGGTGTCAGGTCCAACTTTATATAACTCGTATGATTGGCGCAATGATTGCAGTATGTTTCTTTTCTCAACCTGAGATGTTCTGGCGGGATTATTGGCCTTGGTAAGCAATGTCGACTTGGCAAATGTGCTTCTAAAAATGTTTTGCACTGTACTGTGACCACAATTGTACCTGTCCAAGTCAAGTTATGCGTCTTACGGTGAACATTCCAGCCCAATACATTTATTATACAGAAGTTGCCCTTGCACCTCAGGTCAGCTAGACATGGGTAAAGCTTGAAGAGGGCAATGTATTGTGATCCTACGAAAAGTGCCTCAATGCGGAGTGCTCCTCCTCAATGCCGTCATGTCCACCACAATGTCTTTTAACTTCAAAGTCTTCAACCGCTTCATGCTGCCACTTCTACGTATCGTCTCTACAAATGCCATCTCATCACAATCGAGCGGACTTGTTTCGCTATAAACTTCGAGTGTTGTTAAATTGGGCATTACCGAGAGGCCAAGGAACGGCCTGACATCCCCGCCGTTTGCGAACTTGAGTGCGAGAAGATCGAGGTTGGGGAGCGTTATAGTACCGGCTTGTCGGTGCCATGATGTTTCACTACTTGCAGCAATTCGAATTTCGCACTGCTCCAACGACGTGGCTTGACGTAGGGCATCCAAGAACACAGAGAACGGTATTGGTACCGAGAATTCCAAGTGCCAAAGTTGATGCCACGGCACAACTGCATCGGGATGCAGCCGTTCCCAGTACCCACTTGTTACCAAAGATCTCAGCCTTGAAAGGTTCATTCCAGGAGAGAACAGAACCGGATAGTCGTTTGTACGCATGCAGGTAGACATTAACCGCAATTGTTGGAAAACCGAGGTGGATCTTGTGACCCGGACAGAGTGGAATTGCGTCCATGATTGGATGCCGGCGACGACGAATGGAGCCCAGAGAAGATGACTATTAGTCTATAACCAGAGGGTAAAGACATACAAACAAAGGTAACTAATCTAATAGTGTGTAGCTTTTTTTTTTTTTTTTTGAATTCCCATTTATTCCCC
>JNHW02000152.1:0-24493 GCA_001691775.3 Amanita inopinata Kibby_2008
CCAATTGGCATGGTAGTGTGAAAATGATCTGTCCCCCTCTAACAGATTGGCACGATTGAGACATCCGCCTACTGTCCTTCATGCTCTCCACCTGTATTTAGTACAGAAGTGAGGGCTGTGATGGATCGAGAGGCCGATGTGTGACTTGTAAAGGAGCAGGTATTGTAGGTGAAAGAGAGAGTATGAATGTTGAATCGATCCTGTATTGAACACACGCGGCGGTACACGATAAAGCGTCAATGATTGTTTAGGTATATTTGTAATGAAAGAGAAAATACTATAAGGGCTGCCAAGAATAGCTCGAGATGCGCTATGAGCGAACATCTCTGCTACACTGGATTGAGATTCAACCTGGGGCTCTAATGCCCCAGGGGTCCAACTTAAATACAAGAGGACCAGATTAAGCTACTACTCTGGTCTGGACTACATGAACATACACATGCATGCAGAGCTATCTACATGTCTGAGGGATTGAGTGTGGAGTCTGAGGTCCAGGGTGGTGTCAGGAAGGGTACTCTGGAGTCAGAGTTCCCCTGACACTCAGTCCCTAACAGGTCTGGACACAAGAACAAGATGATGACATGTATGTAGATAAATATACACTTGCTAGGTCTACAAGATGAGCTGGACTGTCTTGCAGGTTCAGGAGATCCTGTTTCAAGGCAGCCAGTTCACAAATGCTGAAGCAGATGTAACAATTGCCTTAATAACATGCAATTAGCTAATCCAAGCCCACCACTGTGATAGCATGACGGCTACAATATATGATTATGGTTCCTTTATGCTAGCTATAATACACTTTACAGGTCTGGCTAGAGTGACTGATGTATAGTTTCAATATGGGAGACATTAAACAATGCACACACCAGGTGTTCCCTAACTCAACTGAGAATTTTCAGCATTGTCTCCATTTTCTCTTGATAGGAACTGAACAGTTTAACAAAGTCTGAAGCTGTTCCAGGAGAAACATGTGGTACAGCATCCTGCCCTCTGGATGTATCTGTGATTGCATCCAGCAGGATCTTATTTACATCTGCTTCAATAAGCTGACAAATCATGAGACATTGGGCATAGTAGACCTTTTTTAAATGACATACTGTCTGCTGTATTGAATGGGCTTCTGCCAGGTTTGGTGTTGTATACAACAATAGTGGTGATTGTGTAGGCTCTGGTTTTGGCCTCATTGGTTCTGGAGAGGAAGTGAGAACAGGTGTTGGAACTTGAGGATGTTGTGAATGCTCTTCTGAAAAGAGCTTATTGTCCTGGATCCAGGATACAATGTCTTCTGTGCTAGCTTTGAGCAAAATTGCCCATGTATTTATAACTTGGGTGCTAGGGTCATCTTGCCCTTCACACAAGATTTTAAGATGATGGATGGATTCTGGAGTTAAAGAAGGATAGACTGCAAAATCTCATCTTCAGTATACCATGCAAACACATAATGATGGCACATTTACAGGGATTTGATATAGTATCTGGCTTTTTCCGCCTTTTGAACCACACAAATAGTCGGTCTATGGCGAAATTTTGACACCCTGGTGTTGCCTAACAGCGCATCAGCAAGCAATCGATGGTAGAAACTCCAGCTTTTACATGTATGCGAGCGAGCAAGTCGAGCGCTTCATGATGCGTCGGTTGGCGCTGATGATCCCTGTAAAACGCTAGATATGAATCAGTTCCCACACGTTGCTCGTGATCGCAGCAACCGCACTTTCGAGTATTGCCACCCCGGCTGATTTGATTCTATCTCGTTTGTGCTTGCCCTCGCTATGCGTGCTATCCACGGGTGAGGATGGTGAGGACGGACTGGGGTAGTTCATGGGAGAAAGCCGCGTAGAGTAATAAGTCCAGGAAAGAAATGAGGTACCAGCAAACATGCAAAAACTGCATGCCCCATGACCATGGAATTCCTTTTTTGGACTTAAATCCTGGTCAATATAGTTAACACACCCAGTTGGGGCGCGTGAGCACAAAAACAATTTGATGACTGCTTAGTCCACGGAGAGAACGCTCAACTACTAACGCCAGTGAATGCTCATGGCTCTATTAAGTTGACTCGGTTCGACGGCTGGCTAGCTTTGACTTGGGACAATACCAAATGTATGTGAAGATCCGATGAATATCAGCGTCGTAGATATCCCACAACATACTCTGGGCCAGCTTTGTTCCGATATCACTAATTAGGCTTCCCTGCACACCAAGCTGAGGGGACTTGATGGGTGGCAATGCGGAATAAACATGTAGGACACGTCATAGGTGGGACCTACGACCACGGATATCCGCACGGAATCACTGGAATCTTGGAGGGATAAAATGGACGGGTTTAGTCTGCCATAAGCCGGCAGCGGAAATCGAGGCGGCATTCACATGTTAAACCCACCCGTTCCAGCTCTCGGATCGGTCCACTCTTATAATATAGTCCGATAGTCAACTTCTGCATTCGACCGTCTTACACTGGCCTCCTCAACGAGCTCGCATTTGACGTCCCATAGCCATGTCCAGGAGCGGTAACAAAAAGCCTGTCGGGTTTGCAACCCATATCACTGCGGGAGGCATTGCAGGTGCATGCGAAGCGGTGTGTCTCTCTCCTATATCTTCTAGGGTCATCCTCATCGTCTATCCAGCTAGTATGTCAGCCACTAGATACCATTAAAGTTCGCATGCAGCTCTCCAGGTCCGGCCGTGCACCAGGAGTAGGTCACGCCAGTGCTGCAATGTGAAAAAAAAGTTTATAGCTCAATGCCACAGACGAAATCTAGGGGTTTCATTGCTACAGGCATACACATTGTGAAGCGCGAAACGCCACTCGCGCTTTACAAGGGACTTGGAGCCGTTCTGTCAGGCATTGTACCAAAGATGGCTATCCGTTTTGCGAGTTTCGAGGCGTACAAAGGCTGGCTCGCTGATAAGACCACCGGAAAGACAAGCGTTGGAAATATCTTTGTTGGTATGTCTGTCTGTTTTGTTTTCGCATATACCAATGTCTTCATGGTGAATTCTAGCTGGTCTGGCTGCTGGTACAACTGAGGCTGTTGCCGTCGTAACCCCGATGGAGGTTGTCAAAATCCGACTGCAGGCACAGCAACATTCTCTTGCTGACCCATTGGAAGCCCCGCGATACAGGAATGCTGGCCATGCTGTTTATACCATCATTCGCGAGGAGGGCATTGCTACACTGTACCGCGGTATTTCACTTACAGCGCTCCGCCAGGCTACAAACCAGGGTGTGTATTATTGATTTCGCTTTCCCTCGGGAACTGATGATGATGCTTCTTCATTAATTAAGGCGCAAACTTTACGGCTTACCAAGAGATTAAGAAGTTCGCACATCGTATGCAACCAGATTTGACAGAGCTACCTTCCTACCAGCACATGATGATTGGGTTAATTTCGGGAGCTATGGGTCCCTTCTCCAATGCGCCTATTGATACAATCAAAACTCGTACGTACCATAGACACTATAAAGCGTTCCCACAGGCCTGACTCGTACATTTGCCTCTCAGGTTTGCAAAAGTCCACGGCTGTGCCTGGACAATCTGCATTACAGCGCATTATGGCCATTGCAACTGACATGTGGAAAGTAGAAGGTGTTCACTCATTTTACAAAGGTATCACCCCTCGTGTTTTGCGGGTCGCGCCTGGTCAGGCCATTGTTTTTGCCATGTATGAGCGTGTGAGCACTGTCATGGAGAAGATGACTCCATCCGTTCGCGAGGAGGATAGGTATTCTGAATGATTGACATGATACCTTTGGACGATGTACATTTGTCATCCATTCCCTCATACTTACCTATATATAATATTTGTATTAACTGCATTATCTTGTAATCCTCGCAACTTCATTATCTCGCCACGCATTGACCTTTTCGGCCCTCAATTACGCCATTTCGCCTTGATCTCTGCAAAATTGGTCAGCAATCGGGTGGCACAATTTCCAAAGATCAACCACATTAGCTTGTTCAATCGTCCCAGCAGTCGACTCGGGCCTCCAAGTAGCCGCGCACTACAACCCACTTAGAGGGACAGAGATGTCGACACCATTGAAGACAGTTTTGGTATTGCATGGGTCTGTCGTTTTGCTTCATCTGAAACTACGCATGTATTCACGAGATCAGCAAAGATTTTCCCAGAACGCCAATATATTTAGAAAACGAGTAAATGCTCTTGTCCTTTCAAAGGTGTACAATTCCAGGCTGAACCAGCCGGATGTATAGCTGGGTGCTCTACGCAAGGAATGTGGCACGGATATTAAACTAGGTCGCTCCCCATCATCGTGTGGCACCACGTCAGACTGACCCAATTGTTGACAGTCTTCATTGATGCTCCCATAATTTTACAACCGGCGGATCTTTCTGGCTCATCTCCACAAAATCAGACACAAATCACGGATCTGGCGGACCTGGGGGCTGCTGAGGCTTCGGCCACGAGCGATGACCCTGCACTAACTCCGCGTGGATGGTGGAAGTCCAACAAAGAACGCACGATCTATACAGGGTTGGAGGATTCGTTGCTCTCTGTGCGCGACGTTCTGAAGGAACGCCAGTTTGATGTATGCGCTTGATTACAAATTCTTTAAAATTCGAATCTCATGATCTTCTTGGTCTGCATAGGGTGTGCTTGGTTTCAGGTGAGCTAGATGTTCTGTGTCCCTTTCGATCAACATCGGAACTGTTTCAACCAGTCAGGGTGCTGCGCTCGCAGCTGTGGTTGCTGCTCTTGTACGGCATATATCTGCCTTGCACGTTCATCTTATCTTACATGATACACGCGTAGCTGGAAAGGCCTCATTTGTACCCCCCATTTCTCGTTGATGGGAAGCCTCCGCATCCACCATTGTGAGTTTTCTTTGTATCACAGGCTCTCAGCCAAGTACAAAGTGATCTTTCAGGGAATTTTGTATCGCGGTATCAGGTTTCAAGCCCGGCGGTCATATTTGTGAACCCATCTTTACACCTTCATTTTCGACTCCAACCCTTCACGTAATTGGAAAGACTGACGTCGTAGTGGTGGAGGAGCGATCAAAGCAGTTAATTCATGTATCCAGCAATAAGCGAGTGGAAGAGCATATCGGTGGTCAGTGGCATGATTGAAACTTTCCCCATCGTGTCATTATCACTAATTTACGCTCAGGTCATTTCGTCCCAACCAAGGCTAGGTGGCGAAAATTTCTCTGTGAATACATGAAGAATCCCGGAGAAAATGTACCTTCTCCTGGTCCATCAGTATCAGGTGTGACCACACCCATTGCAATTGACGGCGAGTCACCGATGGTTATGAAACTTTGACGACCTGTTGGTTATGTACAGATTGAAGGACTAACCCTAGACGCGTGTTGATATGAGTGAGTATCATCGATCAGTCGTTCTTTTCATCAGATTAAACAGGCCCGAACGATCAGGTTGTGTTTTTCTTTATCCTTTATATAGAAGCCTATTCGATTTGACTAGCCGCGATTGAGCAAATTGCTTATGTTACGGTTGGGGTACGCAGGAACCAGCTTATCCAAGGTGTTGTGTGCGTTCTATATCAGGAGCATTGATTCACACCACTGAAAGCTAAATGAGGGCCTTGGTGGATTACTCGGACTTGTCAGGACAATCAGACGGGTAGAATGTGAAAATACCTAGAGTTGTCAATCGTCAACGAGGTCAGCCCTGGATGGGTTCATGAAGAATTGCCCAGAGAAATGTGGGGTCCATTGATATTGAAGAAAAAGAACAGTCAAACAAGATATAAGCTTTCTGTATGAGAAATCTGCTGAGAATACGCTCAGACTCGGGATGAGGGGCGCTGAGATTCTATTACCCGGTGGGATCTGATGCGACTCGGGCCATCATTGCTTCGGTGTCACGCTGTGACAGGTTGTTTAGTCAACAGATGTACACAAAGAAATAGTCGATGATATTGCCACTGCTGGAAACGATACCAACCTTTCTTGTCTTTTGCCTTCCATCTTTCTCCTTCCTCTCACCAAGTCAGACTAGAGTATGGCTCCTTGGTCACCACAACCTGCAGGACTGCAGGAAATTCTGCAAACAATCCATGATTCCACCGACATGGCCGTGACAGTACAGCGGTCAATTACCCAAGTGCGTGTGCAATGATTGTTTACCTTTGAAGCCCACATTAAGGTGTTTATCTGCGTTTCTGTAGAAACTAAACCAATTTACGCGTGCACCAGAGTATATCGCATACTTGGCATATATCCTCAGTCAAATGACTCAAGAGGAAGATCGCATTCGAACCATTGCAGGCTACCTCCTGAAGAACAATGCAAGACTCATTCTTCAAGCTCCTCCAGATGTGATTGAATACGTGAAGGCTGCTGTTCTTCAGGCTTTTAACGATCCCTCAATCATGGTTCGCAATGCGTCCAGTCAGGATATAGTTGCATTTCTAGGCGTCCTCGAACCACGAAATTGGCCAGAGTGTCTACAACAACTCGTAAATACACTTGATTCACCCGATTTGGATAGGCAAGAGGTACGCTATAACTTTTACATTTATACAACAAGCGCGTCAATGTCGATCTGTGACGAAGTCATTTCAGTCAGCTGTCGGCCTGACGTTGCGAGAATCCGTGATGGATGAATAGTTAATTTACTTCTTTGATCTTCTTAACTGCATCTGCCGTCTGTGGAGCTCAGTAGCTGATAATCACGCTAGGCGGCGTTTAACGCGCTCGAGAAGGCTTGTGAGGATTACCCTCGCAAGCTGGACATTGAAATAAATGGTACACGTCCGCTCGATTACATGATCCCGAAATTCCTCATGCTGTCCGAACATCCGTCGGCCAAGATGCGGTCACACGCTGTCGCTTGCCTTTCGTTTTTCGTACCCGCCAACTGTCAATCTCTCTTCGTCCACATTGATAATTTCATCGCCTGCCTTTTCAAGCGGGCTTCGGATGATGATCCCTCAGTTCGACGTCATGTATGCCAGGCGCTTGTGCTGCTTTTAGCTGCACGGCCAGAAAAACTCATGCCCGAGATGGCAAACGTGGCAGAATATATGTTGTATTCTACAAAAGACAAGAACGAAAATGTCGCACTAGAAGCATGTGAATTCTGGCTAACATTTGCGGAGGATGTAGATCTAGCACCCTACTTGCACCCACTTTTGGCAAAGGTTGCACCCGTGCTGTTGGATTGTATGATATACGGTGAAGATGACCTACTCTGGCTTGAAGGCGATACAGAAGATGCAGCAGTACCCGATAAAGACTCGGATATCAAGCCACGCCACTATAGTGGCAAGATGCACGGATTAGAACGTGAAGCTGGTGATGGTCCACCGAAGACACGAATTGGCGCTTATGGGGAGGAAACGTACGATTCAGATGAGGAAGATGATTATGATTTGGATGATGACGACTTTGCGGAAGAGTTGTCAACCGAGTGGAATCTACGGAAATGTGCTGCTGCTGCGTTGGATGTTCTAGCCGTTCGCTTTGGTGGAGACTTACTAACGGTACTGCTGGAGCCATTGAAGAACAAGCTTTGGAGTAATGACTGGCTGCAGAGGGAAAGCGCGATTCTTGCTTTAGGTGCCATGGCTGAAGGCATGTATTTGTGAATTATGCGGAGGACCATGTTGACCGCTGTCCGCAGGATGTCTCGAAGCTATTGAGCCCCATTTGCCAACTCTGATCCCCTACTTGATCAATACGTTGAATGATACAAAGGTGAAGTCTCAGTCGTGCATTTGGAAGGTGCCAATCTTACCATACTCTTTACAGCCTCTCGTGCGGTCAATCACATGCTGGACTTTGGGTCGATACGCGAGTTGGTGCACGCAACCAATCTCGGAAGAACACAAAAGCCATTTCTTCATACCTACGATGGAGGGCGTATGTACATATTGTTGACAGCGTAGTCATCTAACTCACTTTCATCTCTAGCTTCTCCGGATGGTTTTGGACAACAACAAAAGAGTACAAGAGGCTGGCTGCAGTGCCTTTGCTACCCTCGAAGAGGACGCCGGTCCTGAACTCGCGCCTTTCCTTGAGCCTGTGCTTCGGAATCTGGTGTTTGCCTTCGAGAAGTACCAACACAAGAACATGCTAATACTTTATGATGCCGTTGGGACACTAGCCGATGCTGTTGGTCGTGCTCTGCAAAATCCTCTCTATGTTGACATATTGATGCCTCCACTTACAACCAAATGGTCGAAGTTGCGTGACGATGATGAGGACCTCATTCCATTACTTGAGGTTTGTGTTCAAACCCTACTCAAGATGTGATGTATGCCTAAAAACACAATTAGTGCTTGGCCTCTGTGACTATTGCTATTGGTCCCGCCTTTCTGCCATACGCAGGGCCCGTGTTCGAGAGGTGCAACAGCCTCATCCACAAATCCTTACTGGAATATCAGCAGTACCAGCAGAACCCTGATTTCGATGAGCCCGACAAGTCATTCCTTGTTGTAGCTCTTGATCTGCTTTCTGGACTAACACAGGGCCTTGGTATGGCTCTCGAGCCACTAATAAACAGGACCCAGCCTCACCTTTTATCTCTACTGACCATTTGCTTGAAGCATCCTCAGGCCCCGGTGAGACAGTCTGCATATGCTCTCGTTGGGGATATGGCGATGAGCTGTTTCGTGATACTGCGGCCGCACATGCCAGGAATCATGCAGGAGTTGATTCTCCAACTCGATCCTGAACCAAAAGTCGAATTCATCAGCGCGTCGAACAACGCGGCGTGGTCTGTCGGTGAAGTAGCACTGCGTTATGGACGAGGCACGTGGGATGGTACTAAACAGTTGATAATTGCTCACGTCTGAAGGACAGATGATCCTGAGTTCCGTCAATGGGTGAATCCTTTAATCTCAAGACTCATCCCTATACTCCTACACCCAAAGGCACCACGCAGTCTCCATGAGAATGCCGCCGTATCAATAGGCAGAATTGGATTGATGCACCCGGCACTGGTAGCACCGCATCTATCAGAGTTTGCCCAGGCTTGGTGTCAAGCCTTGTATGAGATTCGAGACAACGAAGAGAAGGACTCTGCATTCCGGGGCCTCTGCACCCTTGTCCAAACGAATCCGGCAGGTATTGCCAAGGTGGGTATATCCACGAGATTGAGTCGGGCACGCAACTGACCAAATGGTGCTATCTCAACAGAGCTTATTATGGTTCTGCAATTCGATCGTTCGATGGAACCAACCATCTCCAGAACTTAATAACATGTTCCAGACACTTCTGCAAGGATTCAAGCAGCATGACTCAGCGGGATGGGCTGCACAAGTGGCATCTTTCCCACCTGTGATCCAAGAACGGTTAGCTGTACGATATGGTGTATAGGAGAACGACAACGATGTATGCAAAACGACATGCGTCCTTGGCCTCCTCGAGATTTATCTTCTCGTCGTCCAACGCCCTATCCGTTCATCCTCTTCGGTCGCCTCCAGAATGACTCAAGCACTAATTCTCTTTCGCTACCGTTTTCGTTTCTTACATTTTTCGTTTACTTATGATCCATGTATTCGTGTGCTCGTGTAACCGTTTCCACGACATTTCTCTCGCCTTCTCTGCATCTGGATCCTTTTTTCGGCTTTTCTGACGTCATAGTTAGTATGTAGTACATCTCGCTTCAGCTTTTGTTTCATTCGAAATGTCGCCCGAGGCAACGCATTTTTTGATTTGACCGTCCTTTCTTTTTACGTAGCATTAGTTAGTAAGTAGATACACAGTAGTAGTAGTATTATTACCCCATCCCAATCTGCAAGTAGTTTTAGTTAGATACACATTCTCACCGAAATCCATTCCATGGCAGACAGACCAGCACAGGATGCTGTAAAGAACAGGGTCACAATGCAATAATCGCAGGAAACAGGGAGTTGGAGAGTGGATTGCTTTTACGAGCTGGCATCTGGTCGAAGGGCGGAAAACGGATTCATTGTCCAAGGATAATCAGGTAGATTTCTGCTTCTCTCAGAATCGCCTTCTGTTCTCATACATACCACCACCGTAACCTTCCACACCTGATCCTCCACCAAAACCAAAACCATCTCTCGCAGCACCGAATGCGGGACCGTTGTTGCCTGCAACCCCACCAAATCCAAAACCACCATACATCCCTCTCTGGTTATACACGCGGTAAGCATAGAATAGTCCGTAGCACACCCCGACAACGAGGATGAGTCGGAACAAGAGGCCAAACCACGATGTACCGGTCGTGTCGTCTCGCTTGCGCCATATACCTGGTTTTTGTTCAGCTTGTGTTTTCTCTTGGGAAACGACGGCGGAATAGGATGATACTGCGATGATGCTGTGATGTCCCGCTGCTGTATGAGATATTGCTCCAATAGAGGAAAGCCAAGGTACATACTCATGCGCATCGTACACATCTCCCGTCATGGCTGAATAACCGATGAAAGGGCTCGGGGGTAGCGTCACGTTTTCAACGTGGAAGCAATCTGTCCATTCGTCCCCTGATAAGATAAAGAAAGGTGAGAAACATCATTGGATATATGGCTGTAGACACCGCATACATGCTTTGTACTGGATTTTGACCTGTAGGATGAGAAATGTTGGACCAAGTTTTTACGCTTCAGTCACATGAATGAACGTACGTCAAGATATTTGTCCCTAATATAGGTCACTCTCAGTTTTGTGATCACATTCGTGCGTCTGAAGTTCGCCTGAGCAGAAGAATGAGTAAAACATGAGCAACGTTTGGATTTTATGAAGATGACTTTTTCCGATACTGACAGAACATGCACCAATCATTTGACCATCTCCGTCGTTGCCGAAATTAAAGCTGGTCTCGCCATCGCCGATCATACCGCTGATGCGGGGGAATGCATATCCATGGCGCTCATTGGCGTAACTGTAAAAGCGTCATGTGGATCAGATGGGCCCCGGTAGCGAAATTGCCATAACTGACGTATCAAGAAGTATTCCAAGGCCAATGAATTTATCTACGAAAGACAGGTTGAGTGATTGAACGGCTGCAATATCCAACGCGTTACCTGTGTTTCCAAATACGGGTCCTGGTTGAGCGCGTTCTGCGGTAATCCACATTGCAAGGCCATCTCCGAAAAGATGTGTCGAGTCTCCAGAAACCTGCACTTATTTTATCTATACCATACAAGGAGAAGTCAAACACTATGCTGTACCTTGAACTCTGTGTCAATGACAAAGTTGGGCGATGAAATGGGCAACCGGGACCATAACCAGCCCTAATAGCCAGTGAGTGGCTCAAGGACGCATCAGTGATTTGGGGTTCATTACCATTTGAGAAGGCCGCGGTCGTGTCAGTCTGATGTGCTTATTCGTGTTCTAAAACAAGATGCTGTTGAACAGACATGCCAAGAGCAAAGACATACGTACAACATATGAATCAGCACCAAAGTCCCACCATCTAGCCACCCGTCAGGTCAGGAGATAGGCACTACCAGACGCAGGCGAGACTTACCGGTTCTGAAGATCTTGGTCGATGTATGGGGCATACAGAGAGTGTGTGCGTAAATGCACAGACTATAATCAAGTAAGAGGAACAAAGTTCAGTAAACTTGCTGACAGGCTGTGTTATTACGATAGGTAGTGTATGCCCGGTGACACAGAGAACGGAGCATGTATGATCATTCTCGGCTGCATAGACGGTTTAGAAATGATAGAGAACAGGCAGGGCCGGGGCCGATGGGAAGGCCTGGCAAACGCAATGCGAAGAGCATTTATGCAACTGATCGGATGAAACGTCCGGATGGCAATGCCATCGCCACAGTGACAAAATTCTACTCACTTTTTCCACATCCCCGTCAGATGCGGCATGTACGACTTCAAAAAATAGAATTGAAAAGAGAAAAAGAGCGAGGGACAGCTTGAACGCGCTGCCCAGCGATTGTGACATTGCAAACATGACTTTCGTTTCTATTCCACCGAGTTGTAGCCAAGTTGGACTATGCTTGCGCCTTGTGGGTGATTGTCGGCGTATGAGACAACACGAAGAGGGTACCTGGACGAAGACGATGCGCACACCTGCGAGCTGGTCGGTGGACCTGGCCTCACGTGACCTTACGTGACGACAGCAGTGCTGGTTGCTGTTTTTTTTTCATTTGAGCTGGAAGCGTAGTAGCTTATTTCGCTACATGACTTGCATGAAAAAGCAACAGCTAACAGCAATGCTTATGACAGGATAGTCATCTTAATCTTATAATCAGCGTCTCTGTCGCGCTACTTCCGTGTGGGCTCAAATGCTTCCTTGACAAGACAGGTGAAAGAAAGCACTGATTCATAATGCCCGCGAGGCCATACAACCACCGATTCATACATGTTGTTTACGGTTAGCAACCGAGGAATGCACACAAAACTTTTCCTGTTTCAACGGCGCTCATCGCCCAGTCGGAGTAAGTGTGGACCAGGGCTGACTCGACATATCTAGTGTGCACAACAGCTTCACGCAGCCGGATGCAGTCTCGGGAGCCAAGAGAACCAAATTTACTGGTCTGTGAATCCTTCGGGAATTATCGACTCACGAGATCCAGCTGGTGGCCAGTGCTCATCAGCAATTTCCATTTTGCGACAAATCTCAACAGCTTTTGTGTCCTTTTACTAACACACCCCATCCTTGTAAGCTGTCACATCAAATCTGCCGTGATCAGTCAACGATCCTTTGCGTACCCATGAGGTCAGTTGCAGGAGACATGACTCTAGTATATATAGACCTTTCTTTTGATATTTCATAAACCAGAGACCTTCCACTCCATCACTCAGCAGCAGGACAAACACCGGTTACTCTGCTATTCCCTTTCCTCTAATCTGATAGTACAACATGACCGTCAACTTTGTCGTCGACCGCAAAGGGTGAGCTTTACATCCATCCGAATTCGTAAGACTCTGTGCGCCATTGCTCATGCAATCCTTGTGTTCCTACATCAGGAAGAAAGCTGATAACCTCAAACGCATACAAATCCATGGTGAGAACCCCTCGTCTACGGCAGGGCAACAACAAACGAACGTGGAGACTGATTGCCGCTCGCTGACAGTGGTCGAAGCACAAGGTCTATCCCTGAAAGGATCGACCAAATCTCCACCTGCCTACGTGACGATAGAAAGCCCAGGTCTTGGCACCCTGCACCAGACCGGCACCATAAGCAAAGGCAGAAGCCTAGTATGGCACGAAAATTCGAGAATGTGTGTGTGCACGCTGCAAAATTATTTCCCGATCCAACCGGTTAATTAATACATCTCATTTGATGCCTTCAGAGTCGAACTCAAGCCAAGCGCGCAGATCCGATTCATCGTTAAACGCCAGGCGCGGTGGCCAATCACCCATAATAATGTTCTAGGATCTACGGATACATATAACCTTTGCAAACTGATTGAGATGCAGGGCAAGAATGATAGAGAGACATGCAAGTACCTTGCATCCTGCATGCGGTTTTCCACGCTTATCCTTGACGTTGTAATCCTTGAACTCTAGGTGTCACTCTATCCCTGAAACCGCTCATAACAGGGATCCAACCAAGTTCCTCGCTCGTGGTCAACATCCGCGATCTTGATACGTCAGAAAAGATGCAACAGGTCAGGGAATACGCATTGGCCGCTGCTCGGAGGAAGAGCCAACTATGGATTCACGATGCGGCTGGCTCGGATGTCGAAAGTCTCGTAGCTTCACCAACGTCGCCGACAACGCCAGCTTCGCTAGATATGCCCATAACACCCATGACAGCATCATCATTTTCATCCTCATCTTCGTCTATATCGTGCGCATCGTCAATGTCGATTTCAACGACGGCAGAAGCTGTGGTGGGGGGATCGATGATTTCTACAGCAACAACCATTGCAACGCCGTCATCTCCCGCGTCTCCCGCGTCTCCCACGTCTTCAACCTGTCAAGCTGTCAACAATGGCACGCATACAAGGCGTGGTTCGAAAGACTCGGTAAAATACAGAACCTCGCTGAACGCAGTCACAGAAGAAACAATGCAAGAGCTGCGGTGATACTTAAAACAAACCATTTCATTCAATCTATGGGGGTTTTTACTTGTGAAACAGGTAAAATGGGATTAAGAACTTTGGGCTTAACTGGTATCACTAAACAAAACTATGTATTGCTTATATGGTGTAACAGTCCATCGCCAGTCGAAGGCTTTGAATAAAGTAACGTAATAAATGTATTCTCCAATGTGTAACATGTATCTACACGCAATATTTAATGTAAAACACTAGGCATCAATGTCATGTCACAACATGTTCTCATCCCAACATTGCAGGAGATATAATCGCATCACACAATGCAACGGCTCTCGGTGTATTTCATATATACCTGGAATCAATCCGTATTACGTGAAAAACATCGTAATTAAGCAGGAAGCTCAAATTTCTGTCCTTGCAATACTCTGTAGGGTTGGCCAGTTAGCGCGATAAGAGGCAGATTAACTAAAGTACCCACTTTGTAAAGTAGACGTAGAAGAAGTCTAGGTATAGTCCAGTCTGAACAATACCTGCCGTCACCGCAATGGGGTCAACAACACCTTCGGTCGCATATCTGGAAATGATGGGTGTTAGCGTTTAGCATAGAGATGGGATCAGATAGAATCATTCAAGAAGGGTTTGGCCGGGTCCGTCCAGAAGAACTGCACGAGTTCCAAACACGCGACAAAGTGTTGACTTGCCTGTATATCCAATTTGGTATGTACAATGCGCGATAGGCGCCAAGGGCAGCAAGATAGTGCGTTGTGATGGTTTCTGCCTCGCCAGTTCGCTGCAGCATGAAAAGCTGAGGAAGGATGGCAACGGATTCGAGGAAGATCGAGAAGGACCATAGGACTTCGGTGAGGATGAATTTGTAGTTGAAGATGAGGCCGAGGATAAAGCAGGGGCCAACGAGGTATTCAACTTTGAACGTATCGATGGAGGGGTCGTGAGTGGGTCTATATGAGTAAAGTGTTGAGTTGAGGCTTGCATTGAGGTCGAGGGGCTAGTTACTGACCTGTATACGTATTTCATTAGGTATAGAATGTAGCAGCTGCTCGCGATGAAGAACAGTTTCATGGCAGTGTTATACAAAGAGACATAATGATAAAACATGTCAAGATAGCGCGTCACGAACACCGCCACGTAGAGAGCTTGCGTTTTGAACGAAATGCCTGTGAATTTGGAGAATACGTAAACGTTCAGAAAAAAGGGCGCACTCTGGTCGTACGCAGAGGAACGCACCCCGACATGACCGAGAAGTCTGTATCTTGTGTAGCAAAATGAGAATGGAAGCCAAATGAGACAAGTCACCTGTGCGCCCGGAGCAGGATAGATACCAATGAGTCCCGATTTGCGCAGCCTATAATCCAATGAGGACCCACCGATGAATCGAAAGAGATTCATGATATACAGCGAACTTGGTTCAGAAAGACAACGTAGAACAACGGCGAGGAGGGGGAAGAGAGCAAGAAGGGAATATTTTGGTGAGAATGCGCTTCACAACTTTCTCGACGCTCCAACAAAACGACGTGGTCCAGCAAGTCTGACGTTATGTAATATATTCGCACGGCTACTGCTCATCCCAAGCTCTCGCCATCGACAAACAGCAGTCAAATATTCACCAGGCAAGTGTCCCCTTCGTCTCGTTTCTGGGCAAAGATGTCGTAGTAAAAGGGTCGACTCTGCCAAATCCAACCTTTTCTGCCCATTCTACTATCCCTGTGCCTGCAACCGCGCTAAACAGGTCTAATTCCCGGTGTTCTATCTCAAGCTCATGCATAGACAACACCGTAAGGCTGGACCAACATCGACAATTGGGACTCTTATTTGACTCCGGGCTATCGTGGTCTTGAAGCCAATGACCTGACAGCAAAGGCTGAGTCTTACAACCGATGATGTTCTCATCGACACTCCCCGGATAGCCGAACCCGCGCAGAGCACGCATATATGCATGTGCCCACTCTGTGCGGGTGGTCATCAGACGTGGTTTTTTTTGATTTTGACGGGCGATACACCACAGAGACGCCCATTCAATAGCGTCCTTGCTCGAGACTGATGATCGAGGCGCGTGGTTATGGGCTGACAACGCAGGTTTGGGCACTTCAATGGGGATACGTGGAATGGGTGCCTGAATGAGGTTTGGACTTGGTTGAGAAATGAGATGACATTCGAGTCTGCATTGCAGCACTGAGCGTTTTGGTTTTTCTCATGTTGTCATTCTTGTCGTATTTCTATTACTGACTTGATGTTCACTGCAGATCACTCCCTTCGGCATTTCGTATAGAGAATCAATTGAAATGTGATATGATTGCCTGGATGGACAAGCAACTAACCAATATCACTCTCATGATACCGCTCGAGTAGTCTTGGTAACTCATTTACTGAAGTTCCACGTACGCCCTACCGACTTTGAGTGCAGTATCATTACACCTGGTTGTGACATGTGACATGTGACATGTTGTGAAGCACTCATCCAGCTGCTTACTCTACGCGCTCGCTGTGGTCGACGTCGACGACAATGGTGTCTTCGACTGCGCAATCACTACTGAGCCTCATGGGCTGGGCCATTGTCCCCGACTTTGTTACTGTGCAAGCCCTCCGAATATTCCATGTTATATACAGCACACAACTTCGGAAGCCACCACCTCAACGAGGCACTCCACAGTACCGCAACCACTACGCATATACCTTTGCCATCGTCGTCCTGTCTTATCTTACTTATAGTCTTGTTGAGGGAGTCCGACACATGCCGCCCAACTTTTACCAAATACTGGGTGTTACACAGACTGTCGACGAAGCCAGCCTCAAGGCCGCATTTCGCCAATTCGCAAAGCGCTACCATCCTGACAGACCCGATGTCGGCAGAGCAGGCGAGGAATTGTTTATGGTCGTACGTGATGCTTTCGAAGCACTCAAGAATCCAGTCGTCCGATTCGCATATGACAGGTGGCATTTCTCGAACGTTGTTTCGACGTCTGCTAACGCGACAGCTACGACACACACTTGTAGGTTTGGTCCCGTCGTGCTCAGTTGGGAAGATTGCACGACGCCCGCTGAATATATCCGTCGTGGCCTTTTGCAAGCCACTGCGTACCATATTGTCGTTGGCGCTGCTCTTCTCTTTTGGTCAGCAATCGGTAAACCGAGTCCTGTATCTTTCGTAAGCTTCACCTTCCGCCATTCTTCTCCTTACTCAAGTACGTCGTAGTGGCGGTATACTCTCTATGCATCCCTCTTTATTGCAGAGCTAGCTCTGATCCTCTCACCATCGCCCTATCCTCTCAACTCATTCTCACCCTCTCTTCCGACTGCACCATTGTCTGCTTCGCCAACGTCCATCCCCTCTTCTTTACAAAGCACCATTTCCCCCTTCACCCTCTTCCACACATTACTCCCGTCCCAAGTGACATACCAACACATCCAGTTTCTTCATCAGTTCTTCCTCTTTCTCAGCGTCGCCCTAAGCCGCGTTGCTCCTCAGCTCTTCCCACAGGAAGACCCACGCGTTGAACTCATCCTCTTGGACCGAATAAATGCCCTTTCTGCTCTCGCAGACCGCGAAGGTACCTTTTACCGCCTTCTCACCAACTCTACCTTACCTTTCCTTTTACAGCTTCGGTGCTCTTACACACCTTGTACCACTCAATCTCCCCACAGAACACAGAAGATGATCAGAAACCCTCACCTACAGATACTTCTCGCGTAACTCTTTCCCGAATGCAGCCCCTACAAAATCCTTCTCCTTCTCTCCTTGCTTCGCTCTTCAAGGACATGGAAAATCTCATCATTGAAGCCAACATCCAAAAGGATGAAATTGGCCCACTTCGAGCTGCATGGGAAGCAGCGCTGATGCGTGCAAAAGGTGGACAAGTAGGTGCGAGAAGTACTTTAGGGGTTGAAAGCCAAAAGGAAGATGAAAAGGACCATTGGGAACCTCAAGATACTGAGCCTGATAAGCAAGCTGTTCAGTCCTCATCCGATGGCAGCCTCACAATACAAAAGGACCAGTCAAATGAAGATGACGGTTTTCAAACCATTGACAAGTCTACCCTACCATCTCCACGACCAACCCCAACTCCACCTCCTTCCCATCGTATGGACAATGTCGCTGACTTTACCACTGATTAGAAGTTACGATGGTAGTACGTATTCTGTATTATAAATATGTAATCTGGTCTCATGGGTGCTTTGCTGTGTAATGCTTACGACGGAATAGACACGCTCATAAACATTCTCGGATTGAATATTCATGACACTCAATGGCTCGCAAATATTCAGAGGCATATGATGCCGCAATGAGAGTATGCGTGACGGAGTGTTGGCTCTCCTCCAACAGTCATTCTATTCATCAAGGCAAATAGCAGTGCGACAAACCTTGCCTGCCAGGTCAATGTCATTCCGTAGTACCATAATAATGAGGTCCATTGACGATCATAATTTACACACCAACTAGTGATTAATATGAATACTGACTAGTATTGAGCACAGAGCCAGCTCTGAATTTTGACCATGTGATCCAACCGACAAATCAAAACGAACGATAAACCCAAGCCCGAAAGGTGTGAGATATAGCAGTCTCCTAGCCTCTACTGATTAGCATCCAGTACGCTATCGGTTGACGTTAATTTGGGGGCAACGAGAGAGAAACATTAAACAGTGCTCACGCTTTGAAATAGACTCCCTCGTCCTCCGGCACTCCATCATCCACCACGTCCAGCCTAAAATGCTGAATAACTCGTTCTGGCAACTCTTCAAACTCCCCTGAACTACACATGTCCGAGCTGGATTTGGAGACAGATTCTGGACTTGCCATAAAACCCAAGTTTAAGCCCAGTCCCCTGCCGGCTACCATTCCGATACCAGCTTCAAAGAACAGGTCGTGCCTGAGTTCGTTAATTCTGATCACAAGGTCCACTCCCAGCTTCCTCCCCTCTTCGATTGTCAATGGCTTATCACGCGTGCACAGCGTACTGTATGCGTCCATCATCCATTGTTTGATGCCATACCTTTTTCCAAGCAGTGCTTTGTCAATCACAGAAGCAGCTGGTTCAATTCTGACTACCGCCAGATCTCGAATGGTGGGAAATTCCAGTTTGCACGAGATATGGAGTACTGAGATCCACTCCTCCGTAGAGATTATATCACAAGAAGCGAACGTGCTGTTAGTCCATACGCATCTCGTGGGTTTAAGGAACCATGCAAGGGACAGAAAAACTTACGTCGGATACATGATGCAAAGCAATCGGTCGAATTCAATTGTCGTTATGTCCGGTAAAAAGATGGGACTTCGAAACTGGATTGTTGAATCTCCAAGTGACGATGCTGGCGAAGGCATGATAGTTGGTTCAGATTTCAATGAGGTAAGGATCGTAAGAAAGAAAGAGGAATAGTGTTCAAAGAAGTGTCGATGTATTTTATACAGCGTGTCCTCAACCTAAGCAGGAAGTCAGTCAGTATACATCTGCTCCTGGATGCAGCGACGTTCTCACTCGCAGCTCTAGCGTCCCGTCGCTGAAATAAAATCTCGGATGGGGTATGAGAGCATCGCGCGCGAAACGTGTCCATGTCGCAACGGACTCCAGACCCAAGCAGAAGTCCAAGGCCTCGGATTCACCATCAAGAGCACTAGCACAACTCGCATCTGTAGAAAACATCAGCGGTTGTGCGGTTGATCGCCACAGCCTCGCACAAGAACTATTGGTCAAACTTGGCGACAGAAAGCGCGATGCAACTCTCATGTCCGAGTTTGTGTTGCCGTCTAATTCCGGTGGCCATTTGGCGGTGTTGGTGTTGACGGTAATATTGTCGCTGGCCTTTATGCTAGGCTTGGTAGGGCTCGCTGGGACGGCTATGACGCGAACTGCTCCCCCAACATAGTCCACAATGTATCGGCTTGGACTCGGCTTGGAATCAGCAGTCAAAGTACAGGAGCGCGTATCTGCGGTGCTTGCATCCACGCTCGACACATTCACTCCATTAATGGCCGCCTGGGTCTCTAATGGTCCCTCATTCAATGCCCTGCGGACATTGAGATTAAGCTCCTCCTCGGTGTAGGGGGAGCCGCTAAACCCGAAGAGGCTTCCAGCAGTGGTACCCGTTCCTTTTGTTAATGCGCCCGCGGGGGGGCGACTTGTGCGGGGACGTCTGACTGTATAGGAGCATAAGCGATATTCTCAAGAAAAACAACGCCGCTTGAGAGTGGCATCTGCGACTACTTACCTGTGCCATTATGAGTGGCCATGGCGAGCTGGAGGGGATGTCGTTGGGAGAAAGGAAATGGTAAAGAATATCCAGTCAGCGGCCGATCATTATAACCACATTGCGCGTGTTCGTGTATCGTTCAGATTACTACAAATCGACATTTCCCTTTCGCGATACGCACGTTGATTTAATGACGCATTTGATTGACAGCTGTGGCGTCAACTTGTGAGGGAGAAAAATCAGCTCGAGTCATCCCCTACCATGTCCCTAGCAACGACCACGCCGATGCCTTGAGGCATCGATGAAGAAAAAGGCCGCCATTGGAAGTCTTTTGATATAGTTTTCTGGTTCTGATATAATACGCCAAAAGACTGGGATCGCATTGTAGGTGCGCCCATCCATGCGTATCAGTTCCCGAGCCAAAATCGTGGTCAACTGTGGGTGCAGGACTTTTTGCCAGTCAATTCTACAAAAAGTCCTCAAAAATTACTAGCCTCGCTAGTCAGCATATCCTATGGTCAAAATGAGAATCAGCTGCTTTCTCTTACTGTAAACTGAGTTGCTGTATGTTTTCAATGTTTCAATCACAGTGGGTATCGAATATTGACATTTGTTTGTATCTCGGTGATGGTTGCCAGCAACTTCTCACACAACAACGCTCTTGCCCTCTTCTATTTGGGTACATGCACTTCAATAGGCTAATAGACATTTCAAAATGTCACAACACATGTTGTCCACCGACCCTCTGGCCAGACGGGTCTAAAATTCCCAAAAAGCCATAAGACCATAACTGAATGGCGTCAGACTCGGTCCCATCGGGTGATAGACTGGCAAGATCTTGAATAGCAAACTGGTTTGTCGCATTGTCGTATGACCACGACCATACTTCCGAGTATATCTCTGTTTGCAAAGAATTCCTGATGAAAAACATGAGACAACGTCAAGGATTGTGCTGACCTTCTGCAGCTCCACGGATCGATGCCCAGAGTCTTGTTTGCGCATCCTTGATTGATTGAACAAACCGCGTGTCTGAACACCATGCTGGCGGAGAAACCGGTGGAGTGTAAATATCCACATTACTTGTGTCGTTCGGGGAACAGAAGCTGAGTTGGCGAGCCAACCCACTCGCCATTATACCATGTTGGAAAGACCTTGTACGCACTACGATTACACGTCGTTTCCACTAATATGCGCTATACTCACCATACTGTTGTCCCGTGATATGCGCCACGATCGAGTACTGCGATATTCGTGCGGTTACTGTCATAACCAGGGTTGGCTATAAGCATGCCTATGTTCGTTAACAATCCTATGAATCACTTCCTGGTAAGTTGCGTTCAGGCTGTAAGGATGATAACGCATTCACCTCGTGGATAGGGTGTCAACTGATTCACAACCAACTGCAGGAATTCGCGCGAGACATTCGTGCCATATAAGAGATTGAAGCAAGTATCAGAATGCATCACCTAACCAAAGATCAGTTTCACCCTTTCGTGTTCTCGCTTATCAACGTACTTCAACGGGCGTTCCATCCGTCCTGAGTGCCAAGGCATAGAATTTGACATCGCTTTGTGGCCGATTTCCTTCCAACAATGCCTGGCTCAAATTAGTTTTTTGAATAAAGTCCTCCAACCTCGCCTCTGCGGTCGTCGGATCCACTGCAACTTCGAATATCGCGGCTGCCTTGCGTTCCCAAAACGAAGCTACATCACCGATGTCTATTGGTTTGCCGCGATTATCAGTTACTGTTGGAGCTTCCAAAATTCCATTTGCGATCAGACTCTCAGCGGCCCGCAATGAAGCTGGAACCAACGCAGAGTTGACGTCAAATGGTATACGGCCATAACCTGTGCCCTGTAAACTATCACGCCAGTTCCCAACTGGCGAGTATGAACGATATTCCAGAAGTTTGGAGTATACTGGGTCATGGTAGAAGGGGAGAGCATGGCCAAAGTTATAGTTTGATATTCTGTTCAATATTTCGCCATATGTCCCTTCTTGTAATATTGCCTTTTTAGCCAAGAAAGCAGCCGAGCGTCCCTTTCCTTGCGGCAACTCCAAGAAATAATGGCTAAGGGCAGGTAAAAGGAAGACGTCTAGATCGGCCGTTAACATATTGCCCAAAACGCAAATTTATGGTATGTACCTGTATCAATCATCTACATGGTTGTAAGATTTCAACACAGCAAAAGCCCACGTTGTAGATGTTGACTGACCTTGTAATCGTACCACGGCTTGGCTCCATAGTCATAATCCCCATGAAGGATATTAAGCTAGGTGCGCAAGTAGTTCATTAGCATTAGTCTGTATTTGTTGCGCTGACATACATATGACGCATAGTCCCCTGAATTTTTATGTCGGCTGGAGTCAGACAAAACGACATGTCTTATTTAAATTAGACCTACCAATGGTTTCTTCGTGTGCTAAAGCTCCCGTGGAATTCGCTCGCTCGATAACAGCTCCCAACGCTGCTTCGATTGCATCGGCACTCAAGACGGGCATAAGAAGCCGCGTGGCAATCATTGTGTCGCGCCCAAAGTACTACACAATTAGTACATACAGGGCAAACGCTGATAAAATGATGCTTACAGTGAGGAATCGCCATCCTCCTGCTAAAAACTTGTCCTTGTACGTGAGGAATGACGTCTAAGGTGCAACAGGTTGAACAGTTCCGTTGACAACAGATAGAAAGGCAAGAATAAACAGACCTCAGTGGCTGCAAAATTACTTCCATCGTTCAACCCCTGCAACGCGGTCTTAATCGCGGGTGTGGTAGCTTGAGAGGTTTCCAAAAACAATTGTTGCGGGTCTAATCCAACCAAGCTTGTCTCGTTCGTGACAACTCGGATACGTAGCGTAGGATTCGTTGCACCGGGAGGCACAAGGATATTGATTGTGGCTGGCGTGTAGGAACCGTTATTACTAGGCGTGACGGATAGCTGCGCATCACTTCCAGATGGTATGGACATGTACAGGTCAGCTCCTTTGTATACCAGTCCGCCAGTTACGGGGTCAATAGTTTGATTAATATTCTGACGGTGCAATCGCACAGAAGTAGCATTATATTCGTTCAAAGTGTAGTTGAAAATCTCATGGAAGACGCCGGGTTTGATGGAATCTGTGACCATTCCAGTTCAGCTATCAACGCAGGTCTGCTAGTGTGAGTGCCTACCGCGCATAGCCCGGACAGCACCAATCACGGTGGCTCCCATTGTAGCATTTCCACTAAAGTGCAAGTCAGCCTGAGCTCCAACGTTGTTGTATGCCTCGGTGGCGCTTTGGAGAGTTCCATTCACGACAGTGACAGAGAGGCTGTCTGTGTTAACCAAGGGCAAAAAGTAGGTGAGAGCGCCTGAATTGCCTGCGGGTAGACCCATCACGACGCGTCTCACGGGTTGTGTTATGTGTGAGGCAGTCAGCAGAAGCTGGGCACTCGTAACATCGTCGCGCAAAAAGTAGTTGTCATTTTCACCGTCCAAGACGTGAAACGAGAGGGTAGGAAGAGTGCTTGCTGTTTGACTGAACGCGACAGATGAAACGCTGAGGAAGTACAAAGCTTTTAACAGGGCCCCAACCATGGTGGGCAAGCTTGGGATTCAGTCAGGATTCCCACCAATAATCGTAGCCTTTTGCGCAGCGAGATTTATATTTATGAATGCTTCATGACTGATTGCCTTTAACGCCGATAGAGAATACTGACATTTCCTTTTCTTGCCTTTTTCCGTTAGCGTATAGCGTAAATGTCAGGTCTTTCCCCGTACGTCCAGGCCCTGGACATGCTGCTCTGCAAATACGTTCCTGTCTCTGTTGAGTTTTGTAATAGGAAGCACCGATATGGGTCTTTTTCGTGAAATCTGCGTGTGAGGGTGGGGACAGTCACATGGGCGTCTGTTGTTGCATAGATTTTATAATCACTTGACCAAGACGGTCGTCCAACCGTGAGACGCGCAATTCAGCGACACGGACAACTTTTGTAATAATAGGGCAGGCGCTGGAGTGAGTGCACAAGGCTGCTTTAGTCACTTGGGTGAGGATGAATAACACATCCTTTGTGCCTGGGTTGAATCAGAACAAAAGGGAAAAGAATGTGTGGCCTGTGATTCGTGAAACACCTAGATGCATTTGCCAAGCTGGTATATATGCAATAATGTAACTCTGAGTACGACTTACTCTTGGGACTTGTGATCCTCCGGGTGGGTGAAGGATTAAAAGCATCTGGTACTGGCAGCATCATTAGTTTCCCACGCATGCTTTCCAGCCGTATGGCGGGACGGCGACAGGTTTCACCTTTGCTTTCTTTTTTTTTTTTTTTTTTGACCTAGAGAAGTATATTAATGCTAACTGTAAGGTTTACAAAGACACTAG